>CM042151.1:116234560-116337710 GCA_023376005.1 Doryteuthis pealeii | reverse complement strand
TTAAAACTTTATCGGCATTAAATGACCCACCCAAAGTTGAATGCATTAAACAAAGAAAAATCTTTTTCCTCCTAGAGAAAAAAACACCTTGTTTGTTCTAAACAAAAAAGTTGTTAAAATCTGCCAATATATTTTAGATTAAAAAAATGTTACTTCAAAATTTTATTAATCGTTTAATTTCCTTCGTGAAATTTGTGGGCTTTCCAAAAGAACCGTGGGCTGGCTTAGTCATGCGTCAAGATTTAGGGTATGTAGGGATCTTTAAAGGTCTCTCCTCTTCAAAAGTCCCAAGTAGCAGGGCTCATTATAGCAGGCTACTTCATTTTCTCTTAAGAAGTCTTTCGCAGACAACAAGACGTCACTCCATGTGTTCAACCAGTTGTAGACCTACTGTACCCAGATTGGACTAACTAACCACCAGAGGTCCACAACTGTTGAACAACAATGGAGTGATGCCCATTGTCGTCTGCGACAGACTTATAAAAGGCATAAAATAACCCTAAGAGTTGACATGCCATAAAACAAACCAACCACCTTGACCTAGTTAACTCCTGGTACCAGAATTGGGCTAACTAACCACAGGAGTTATTAGGTTATTGGTGGTTGTGGTTGGTTGGATTTTATGGCATGTAAACTTGTTAGTTATTTTATGCCTTTTGTTTTATTCATTCTTGTTGAGTTCATTTTTTTAAACACATTTTTATACTCATTTTTTAAATCTATTTCATCTATAGTACCTTAACAGGTACTACATCCAAGTCAGGGTGGAACCCTGGGAGTAATTGCAACAAGGGGTACTCCACATTCCCAGAGTTCTAGAATTTAAATTCACAATTAGATTGCAGTTTAAAGTCATACCAGGAGACTAAGACCCTCAACCACCCTTCTGCACATAAGTTGCATAAGATTGCATATATAGGTGATAGGGCTTGATGTGACCTAGCCATTGATTGGAGGAGGCCTTTTCTGACTGACTGTCTAGGCTAAGTAAGGGCCAAGTGGAGTGTTGCATGGTCATGGACCACTCAAGCCACTAGGATTCCATCCTTAACACTGGGTCACCACCCATGGTCAACAGTGGCGCCCATTGAGGGGATTTTTAACCCTCTGCAGAGATGTAGTCGTGTATTTATAACCAAACGCCGCAGCTGAGGATCAAGGTTAAAGACAATATCTGACTGTCTTACGAGACTAGCTCCTGTTTTTTTTTTTTATTCATAACTTGTTATTTTCTGACTGGTGCTACCAAGGCTAGAAACGGTTTCCTTAACTCTTATTGGGGTTGTTTTTTCATATGATGTTGCAAAAATGATTCTTGGGATTAGCGGTTGCTCAGTGTAGAGGTTTGGCAGAACAACGTCAGTTTGTACCTGCAACTAGCGTTTATGCAATCTCCTATAGGAGCTGAGAGTGTCATAGATGAAAAACCCTTGTCTCGCATTAAGGGTAGATCTCCGCATGCTGATCGACTTAGGCCGACTATTACTTTTCCTCAAATGAGCCGTGTCAGTTACTACTGTATGTGGTTCATGAGACTCTAAACGAAATCCTTGAGAAAATATTAGATGGGAACTAGCACAATGATGTTGCTGCTGAAAGCAATATCTTACAAAAGTGTATGGCCATTACAACCATCTTCCAAACCACAAAGAAAAACTAACAAAATGCTGGACACTGCTAGAGAAGTAAGGATGAACTCAAAAACGACATTCTCTTATGGACATACCTGTGTATGCTACCAGCAAACTTACATTTCTCAGTTTCTGTACGGACACGGAGTGCTATCTGGGACTTACTAAGGCGGTGATAGATAGGGACGGATGGTGAGAGATAAAGTAATCTGTGCTGTCAACCACATTTGATGTGTGTAATGTTTTGTTTCCACCAGTTTTTGAATAAATAAGTCTGAAAATTATTCTGTGCGTTTAAAAAAAAAATGTATCAGATAATATTTGTATTTTTGAGATGAGGCTTGAGTGAATAACTTGTATTTTTATTTTTTACTGTTGTCCTCATCTTTATTGCGGTATGTATTATAACACAATATTTCAGCCACTATATCGCTCCAGCCTATAATTAAATTATCAGCCTCATCCAACATTACAGACTATAATAAATCATCAGAGTCGATTTTAAAACTTAATATCATTTTATTTATCTGTATTTTGGAGATGAGGCTGGATGTGAATAATTTTGATTTTCAGATGTAGTCCTCATCTTTATGTGGTATAATGAAATAATGAAATTTATTGTGTACAGTGCTCAGGTGCACCACACTCATCAAAGTTCATGTCTAGTACAAGAATAATGTATTAGTGTCAGGAACATGAATAGCGTACAGTATATAATATACATGTATTGTGTACAGTGCTCAGGTGCATCCACAACTCATCAAAGTCTCAATGTCTAGTATACAGTAATAATGTATTAGTGCCAGGAACATGAATAGCATACAGTAATATATACATGGTATGTGTACAGTGCTCAGGTGCACCACAATCATCAAAGTCTCATGTCAAGTACACAGAATAATGTATTAGTGTCAGGAACATGAACAGCATACAGTAATAATATACATGTATGAGTGCGTGTGCGGCATAATGTATGTGGAGAGGGCATACAGGTATAGTGTCAGCAGGGACTACAGGTGGAAGCATGGATTCATTGCTTGGCAGCCTAAACAGATTCATTGCTTTGGCAGCCTACACAGATTCATTGCTTCGGCAGCCAACAACAGAAGCGGGCAGTTTATTCCTGTCTCCGCAATTCTGAGCGTGAAAAATTGTTTCCGAAAGTCACGTGAGCAGTGCTGTTTTCTGACTTTGTAGGCATGCCCGCGTGTATTGGAAAGATGGAGATCAAAAAGGTGCTTAAGGTTGCTGTTGTTAAAATGATTAATGACCTTATGAGCGTTTACCAGGTCAGTTGCCAGACGCCAAAGTTTCAGCGAATCCATCCCAGGGCTGCGAAGACGTTCAGAGTATGGTAGATGCCTGATGGAGGGTATTCGTTTGGTTGCAACGTCTCTGTACAGTTTCTAGGAGGTTAATATTTTGAGCAAGATAGGGGTGTCCAGACCGGTGATGCAACTCCAAGTGTGTCTGCGCACCATATAATAGCTTTGTAAGCTTTCAAAATATAATATATAAACAAAACACATTTCAGCCACTGTTACTTTGGGCTCAGTTTTAAGGTTTTTTTAACTACCTTACAATAAGAAAATTAATTTATTGGGGAATACAAACATTATTTCTATTTGTCTATATTTTTGAGATGAGGCTTAATTTGATTAATTCTGATTTTTCGGGCTGTTTTCTTCATCTTTATTGTGGTACTAATAAATACGTTTCGGCTGCTGTATCCTCAACCTTCCTCAGGTGTTCGCTGTGTATCCAAGCAAAGTAATCACCCACCTGGGAAATCATTTTTAATAGTTTTGGCTGTTGATTAAACACGGCATCAAAGAACTTGTTTTTTGCGTGCCTATCATCCAACATGTTTCACAAGAAGAATCAGCGATCATTTAGAATATTTAAATTTAAGTTTATTTTGATTCTTCTCATGACATATGTCATTCATAGATGTGCAAAAAACATGATCTCATTATTTAAATAAGATCTTCAAAAAATTCATTCGACGCATTGTTTGATCAACAGTTAAAAATGATTCTCAGGTTTAGCTGATTACTATTGCTCGGATACACGGGAACACCTGAGGAAGGGCCAGAGAAATACAGTGGGCTTGAAACGTATTATACGTATCACAATAAAGATGAGGACAAAAATTCAAAACATCAAAATTATTTACATCAAGCTTTCTCTAAAAAATACAGACAAATTATATATTTCAACAATTGAGTAATTCTTTCAGGTAAGGTAATCTTGGCACAAGGCCAAGTTTATAGAGCATTCAGTCAGCTGTGAACTTACTATCAAGAACTTGTTGTTGGTCAAATACATGGACACTAATCTATGGCAGGTTATAATTTAGGAATAAATAGAAGTTAATAATTTTGATTTTTTTGGACTGTTGTCCTCATCTTTATTGTGCTATGTAAAAATCACAATATTTCAGTTGCGTATCTGTCCATCCTTCCTCAGGTGTTCCAGTGTGCACTTGAGGAATACACAGGGTACACCTGGGGAAGACTGGAGGATACAGTGGCCCAAAACATGTTAATACATACCATAATAATAATTAATGACAACAGTCAGAAACATCAAAATTAATCATTTATGCTCATTTCAAAAATACAGACAAGTTATAAATGATTTTTACTATAAAATGCACTGGAAATGATTTTATTATAAAATGCATTGGACAATGTTTTACTAATAAAAATGCATTGGCAATGATTTTTACTATAAAAGATGTACAATGATTTTTACTATAAAAATGTATTGGGACATGATTTTTTTATTATAAAAATGTATTGGACAATGATTTTTACTATAAAATTAGCAAATATAGGCACCCTCCGCGGTGCAAGTATTTAGTTATTTTATAATAGAATATGATATTAAATTAGAAAGGCTAATGAAACTGAATAAGAATGTAGATAAAGATTTTTGAACGAGGGGGTATGATTGAAAATAGAACAACTTTGAAACTAACTCTTGCCATCATTTTCCGTTACTCCCGTCTTTCATTGATAAATTTTTCCTAATTTAACTATTTTAGTTAAAATATTGAAGTAAAGAAATAATTTCAGTTATTTCTTCTTGTTAATGGGATTTTCTTTTAAGATTTATCCCGAGATTTTTGCTCATATTCAATAAGATTAAAACCAAACAATTAGAAATCATAATACTAAGCAATATATTATTAAAATCAAATTTTCAATATCAATATGGCAAATTAGCCTTCCCGTTCACACTGTAAACCGCTATTTTGTTGTATATATAAAATAATTTGCATGTTATTAGTATGTAGATATGGTCCAACAGTCTTAATGATGTAAAACAATTTTATTAATAATTGAAGTTTAAATAAAAATAAAATCATTGAGAATGTTATGTCAATATCTAAGGGAATTGTGACTGAGTTGTAATATAGTTCGGTTACATACAGAAAATACACAATCTCCATTATAATAGATATGTATACAGCTATATGTGCACATGGATGTGTGTATATGATAGTATTAAAGAATACTATTATATCTACTAGTATATTCAATGGTCGTGTTTATCTCGATCATTAGTTATCTACCTAGGATCACAAGGTTCAGGTTCGGTATCAGTCCTTGCTAATTCAATGCATCATGAGTTGTGCAGTAAGTAGGGAGCTTGATGGTAGGTGTGGTGCTCGCCTCAGACACAAATGAATCCCAGGTCTAGCACTAGTGAAAGGGTGAAGACTTCCTTGTTATCCATCTGATACCGACAATAGGTACTCTTTTTTATCAAATTTGCTTTTACATAAAAAAATGGATGTATATAAATCCCATGTGCTCATTTATGATTTTTTCTCATTTTTAATGTCATCAATCTCATCAAATTCCATTTTTGTTAACCCTTTCACATACTGCTTGTTGCATAGGAACACACGTACATATTTTGTCTGCTGGGCACGCTTCTCGTTCTTTTCAATATATCTCATATGTAAATACCAAATGTTTGATTCATTTATAAATTGAGCTTATCTTGCCTTTCCTTCCGTTTGTATTGCAGTGTTTAGCTCAGTCCGGTAGAGCATTCAGCTAGAAACCACAAGGCTTCCTAGTTCGATACGGTCCTTGCCAACTCAGTGTATGAGTAGGCACAGGGATCTGTGCGGTAAAGTAAGGAGCTGGATGGTAGGTGTGGCGCTCACCCTCAGATGCTAAAAAATCTCCTTGGCTAGCGCTATTGAAAGGGATTAGACTCCTCACTGACTGGCTGTTACCGACTTTAGGCTACCCCGTCGACTTTACTTTACTTAATTCAGGATATACTAATGTTAGTCCTTGGTGAGAGGTCCCAACCCCTATTGTCATTAAGGGAAGTGAAGCAACAGCAGCCCCAGCAAGCATCACTTGTTGTGTGCAGACACTGCACCAGTGACTGAACATTCAAAAATTGGCCTGCTCAGCCACGCCCAGCAGATGTAGATAATTAAAAAAAAGACAAAATTATTTTGGGGGGACAACTACGCCATCGTCTTTAGCTACCTTAATCCTTTTTATCATTATGTGGGCTAGAAGGCGGTAGCTGAGGGTCTTCATGTCCTGGATATGGCGCTAAACTCTATCTGATTGTGAAGTTCCAATTCTGGAACTTCACCCTTTCATCGTCATTACTCCCAGTTCCACTCTGACCCGGAGTGGTATTGTTTGCAGATTAACTATTGTTTCAATTTCTTTTGGCGCGAAAAGAAGTTCAAAAAGGAAATTGAGAAACAAGGATGTTCCAGACAGAAGTCTGGATAGAAGAAAGAGGAAGAGTGATAAACATCTAAGGCTGCTGCTTGACCGGGTCACAAAACTTTCCGGAAAACAACAATAGCAGGATGACAAAGGACTTCCTATTGACATGGTGACAAATTCTAGGATTGCAGGTCACGCAGTAACAGTTCCAGTGTCATATTGAATAGACCAGAGCAATGCTGGGTAAAAATGAGAAGAACGGTTAGACCGAGGAGTTTGAGCAGTTGAGATTTGATAGCCGTTAAGTTCAGTCATCCCGTCGACTCTCGAAGAAGAGACTTGTTATAACTACGGTTCATTTCACAATCATTCAAGCCGGCGCTATCACGACTCACACCTCCTTTCATCCATGCCAACCGAGGAAAGAAAATAAAGTCCAGCTTCTGTTTGTATACCTTGGTTGGTTTTAATCCAGTGTACTACACACATTGAATACAGTATATAACAGTAGTACCTGTTTAGAATCCCATCTATGGATTAAATTTTAAAAAAAACATTAGTTTAGAAATTAAATTTAAAGCAAATTGAGTACCATCAAGAATTAAATAAAACAAAAATGTCTTTGGTATAAATAACCCAACAAGGGTTTGTCATGCTGTAAACCCAACCAACCAACCAACACCACACCTAACCACAACCTCGGTGAGAGGAACTGACTAAATATCTTTCCGTATTCTAAGCAACCAATACACATTTCTGTCAGGAATCTTATAGATACAAACTCGCTTTCATCTTCTAAATATACTCTGAGAACCAGCTTGAACTGCTATTTTTTAAACTGGTTTACGAAATATTGGCACAAATTGAAGTGCGCGGTTGAATGTCATTTAACATAGAATTTGTTGTTTATTCAGGTGAATTTATGCATATAATAATTATGTGTGCTCAAAAATAAAATTAATTTATTTTCAGAAATTTTTGAAAAATAGGGGCCTTCAAGATGACTTGCCAAATGACTTTGCCTTCTTATGTTGTATGATCGTTCAAGGCCTTTGGGCACCCAACTCATTTGCTCTGAACTGCTTAATCCGTCTTAATCCGTTTTTGTATTAAGTCCAGTTGCAATAACTCAGGAAATTTTACCCAATGACCTTAAATGCATTCTATTCATTTCTGATTGGTCATGTCTGTTTCTGCTATTTGTGAAGTCTATAAATAGTGGTGATTTTCGCACAACCTTATACTATGAATATTCTAACATTTACAAACTTATACGAAATTGGTCCAGTGGAAGTGAGTATACCTATTGGGTCACCTCCGCTAAGAGTCAGATTATCACAAATTCAAGGCAATCAGATAAAGGTTGTTTGGTCGAATCATGGCCCTGATCTGTTATTGGTTTTTTTTCCACAGTGGTCAGCTTTATGTCGGCTTGCAGATGTATTGGGAATTTCATAGTTATGTATCACCCCCTCGCTAGGGGCCCGAATCGCCAACATCGTATGTTGGCCGCCACTACCAAAACTTCACTTCAAGACAAGAACCCCGAAGGAGTAGTCGCGTAAATAGCGGTCCCTACAAACTTCATTCATTCACTTTGCCAAAACAGGGCTAAGGACCGTTGACCTGGACGGAAGCTATTTTTCACAGCACAACGTTTCGAAAGGCCAACAAAAGCACACTACAGAAGGCTGAAGAACCAAATAGTCTACTTGAAAAGGGCCCAATTCACCGTTCATAAAAGAACTTTACAGCCAGAAGCTTCTAATAGGCATACCCCATTACTTATCACTGAACCGGTTTACGAGGAAGAACGAGAAGACACCGAGATTGAGTGTCTTATGTGAACATTTCCTACCAACGAACAGAATTATCCCTGTTTTACACGACTCCCAAGAATCATTACTTAACTCAGATAGTTGGTACAAATACACTAAATTGCAACAATTCTTGTATTTTTAGTCATTACATTGTATTAAACTCCCATTGTGTGTTTGTCTTCTTTGGTCCCGACATTTGCCAACAACAGGGAGAAATAAGAACTCCTCAAAAAACCCGTAAATACTCTGCTAATGTGGGGTATTCCATATGGGTTGTCCACTTCGGATCAGATTCGTGAGTGAATGTGATTTCCTATTTAAAAGGCTTAAACAGGTTCCCCACCTTTCCGCTTAAGGGCAGAAAAACCTTAACTCAAAAGGGTTCTGGGACACAATAGTAAAAGGAAGGAAACCCTTCGAGGAAGACCCTGTTATTTGGTTTTATGTTTTGTAATTAAAGAAAATGATATAACTTCTATTGTGTAATAAAAAAATTCCCAACTTTTTTGATTTCGTTTTTTAGATGTGAGACGACCTGCTCTGCACCTGCCTTTTAGAATGTATACATTGTCTAGATCCCAACGTGTGATATGCCGGCCGAATTAAACACGATCAAACAGGCTCACAAAGAATTAAAAACGAAACAACAACAACAACAAGTGGTAAACAAGACACAGGAAGAAGGGTGGTTGATACCGCTGTTATTCAACTGGCTCTACTGCTGCTTCCTACTGGCCAACTTGACACTCACGGCCGAACTTACCCGCTTCGATCCCGGTTCTACTACTTTAGGGCCTCGAGTTTAGTGTTTTTATTCCAAATTCCCTCTACACCCAAACATCTTCTCCGGACCACACAAAGGCCAGAACTTAATAAATCCAGACTTCGAGTCGCCATTAACCTTTAAAATTAAAGCACTCAATATTTTCCAGACAATCCGTCTTCAATATGTTGATCATATTTTTTTTTCAAAAGAGATTTTCTCCTAAAAAAATTCCTTTTTGCTTTTAATACCTGGGTGCCTAAGATTTTATCACCAAGTGGTCCCATTCATGGTGGCATATAGGTCTCTTTTAAACTTTAACGACCTAATCTTTTTGGGATTTCTGTAAAAGGTTCACCACCCACCCCTTTTACTTATTGCCGGACCTTTAACCTACTCTCTTTCTTTATTTTTATTTATTCGACCATGTTTCGTCTTTTAACCATAGTATCACAATAGTGGATAAAAGTTAAAACACTTACATTTTCAACTAAGGCAGACCTGGTATATACTCACAGTAATGAAAATTTAATTTATACAAATAAATAGTTCCAATCTGTTAAAAATTAATAAAAATAATACGATTTAACTCCTCTCTCTCCTTCTCTTCTCTCTCTCTCTCTCTCTCTCTCTCTCTCTCTCTCATTATTATTTTCTTTCTTTCTTTACTTTTATCTATTCATCATGTTTCAAAATTAATTATAATTATAACGAAATATACTGGTGTTTATTTGTAATCCACAAGAAAGATATAATATCTGGGTTGGATGAAGAGGTGGACAGAAGGAGCACATTAGACAAAGTGTGCCAAGATTTTCCGTATTAGTAGGCGTGTGACCAGTATTATAAAAAGGGCCAATGCCACCAAAATTCAAATTCATTTCTCTTAGGACTTGTAGAGGCGCGGTGAAAATGAATTCCGGTCATTCAAACATATTTGTGGTTACCACAAATTTTTGGCTTTGGTACTCTAAAATAAAAGCGTCAGATTTAATCATCAGTCGACGAAAAAACAAAATTACGGTCATAAAAGGAGGATCCAAATTTAGCCTAAATTGGAAACGAACCCCCATTTAAAACTAACCATTTCACAAATAAAAACTTTTAGAAAATTACACATGAAGTGAATATTAAAAATAAAGGAATATATTTATATTGTAACATAACGGGTGCAAGAAAAAAAAAACATTTATGCAAAAACACGCGACATTAAAATGGGGGTTCAGTTATTTTATAGTAGGAATAACGAGAAAAAACTGTTTTTCTTTAACCCTTTCTTCATTCATCTAGTTTAAGAAAAGATAGGCCCTGTAGCGGGGGTTTTAGAATACACCGACTGCAACATTTGCAGAGGGGTTACCCCCCCCCCAATGGGCCACCTGTTGTCCATGAATTGTTGGCAATCATTTAATGCTTAAGTATGGACCCAGGTGGCTGAAGCAATCCATGACCGCACCACTCCACTTGCCCTTACTTAGGCAAGTAGGGCAGTCAGTGAGCCCGCATAATCGGCTGGCCACCTTAAGCCCTAGCATCTAATGATCTGTCCAATCCTATTGCCCTCTGGCAAGCCCAACCCTTTTTTATCATATGGGTGACTAAAGGTGGTGGCTGAGGGTCTTAATTTCTGGGTTTGACGTTAAATATTATCTGATCGTAAGTTCCCAATTCTGGAGCTCTGGGAATGTGGAGTAACCCCTTCATCGCCAACTCCCAGGTCCACTCTGACACTGAAGTAGTAATAGTAAAAAATTTTCAACACTTTGACATGGCGTTAAAATCCAACCAAAACCAACCAGTAAGAAGAAAGAAGTTTTAAGAAGATCTTGCGAAAATGTGTGAATTAGGACTATTCAATTTGTGCGCTTATCTTCATTCAAAACAAATTAGAATTAATTAAATCGATTATTAAGGTCAAATTTTAAAGTTTTTAAATTTCATATTTTTAGATTCTAAAACCAAATATTTATTTTAATAAAACAAGCCTACTTTAGTATTGTTATCTGAATCATTTGGAGAAAATTCAATTAAAAAATTAGGCCCCACCATTTTTGACAGAACAAAATATGGATGTATAATTTTTCACTGATAATCTAGAAAGTATACAATGCATAAACAACAGAGAAAAAAAAAATCTCTTTTCAGATTTTCCGGGTACCAACCGGTTTTTCTACCAAAAAACGCACCTTAAAAAAAAAAAAAAAAAAATTCTATTTCACATTCTTCGTATTGTGCCTTTTTATTTATTTTTTTCAATCGGTGTGTGTGTGTGTGTGTTGGGGTAAATTCAATTTTTAAAAAAAATAAACGTTTGTGACGAAAATTGGCAGTACCTAGCTGTATATATTTTTGCTTCGAGGAAGTTTGAATGTTAATATTCACATTTCATATTCATCGTTCAAGCTGTGCTTTGAACAAAAGGGGCATGTAGTAATGGAGACAGTCGCAGTTGAGACAACAATCTGATAGAGTTCGATCCTCCCAGGTGATCAACATTTTTGCAGCTTTTGCTACGAGACTAAAAATAAAAATAAAATAAAATATGTTAGAGTGAGATATAGTTATTTATTACGGGTTGACTGATTCTGAGCGGACACCGCCCATTTCCGCCTTGCTAATATTTTCTGTGAATCCAGTGCAAATTTCTTTCACTAAACATCGACTTGATTTTTATTTCTTACCCTAAAATTTCTGACCCACGGGAAAAACGATTAGATAGAAAGGCAAGTGATGTGGCTTTCGATTTCTAAATTGATTTTTTAAAATTTTTATATTTTGTAATTAAAAAAGATTTTTGTTGTTTTATCGTGTTGGTCATTATTATTGACTACTCCTCTCTCGCCTCTTCTTCTTATTCAAGTTCCAGTGCCGTAAACATTCGACCGATTTTAATTGGTTGAATAATAATAAATAAACTACTTCAGATTAATTATAATAACCATTCTTGTTAATGTAATTAGATTGTTAAAAATGCAATAATTTGTTATTTAAGATTTGAAGTGAATTGAATAACACCGAGAAAAGTAAATTTACCCGAAACGGGAGGAGCTCTCTAACTGGACACAGAAGTATAGAGATTTCAACACACACACCACACACACACACACACCACAACCACACATATATTATATATATATATATATATATATATATATTACTATTATATGAGGTTAAGTAACAAACAAAATGTGTTTATTTTTATATATGGCTTTAAGGCCGACAAATTTCGAGGATATGCTACTAATTGAAGTCTACCTAAATGAAAATAATTAGTTAATAATTAATGATATATATATATATATAACACACATTGGGCGCCTCATGTAGCTTAATGATTTAAGCTAGCTTAGCAGACCATTGTTAGTAGTTCGACTCTCACTGGGTGCCCAATGATGCCCTTGTGCACATCTAAAACAAGCTATATTATAGGCATGCAAAGTTGCCGAAAAGTTTTTTAAACAAATTTACCCCACCCCCAACCCCCGTTAAAAAAATATTGACCAAAAAATCGGGAATTATCGAATTTTTAAGAAATTTTCTGTGTGTGTTTATCAATGATGAATTTATAATGCATCACTTATTTTATTTCAAAACTTCTGCTTTTTTTCAAGTCATTAACTTTGACCCCCGCCTTAATTTTGGGGGTGCAAATACTAATTTACAGTATAAATATTTTTTAAGGGAGATCCTAGTAGAAATAAGCTACCGGAAAATCGGAAAATTAAATTTTAAATAAAAAACTAAAAAAGTTATTTTGAGATCATTTTTTTTACTTTTTTTTGATAATTATCTATTATCTATCTTATAAAAAGAAAAAATTTATTTACATTGATATTTGTTCTGTTTAAAGGGGCGGGTACATTTTCAATAGTTTTCTTACAAAAAAATACAGAAAATATAATAGACTAAGTAGTTATTAAATAAATATTTGTTTTAGAATTCTAAAAAATATGAATTTGAACTTAGGGCGTTTCACTATTTTAAATGATTATATATTATTTACCATAGCCAAAATACTTAATTAAACTCAGAAAGTTTTGCAATAAAATAACTTGAAAGGGACCTCATTAAAAAAATTTTAAAATTTCCCATTTTTTTTTCAATGAAATTTCATTAAAATCTTTTTCCCTGATTTTTGGTAATTTTTTCAATTGTGGGTGGGTGGTGGGTTCTTAATTTATTTTGTAAAAATACGGATTTTTACGTCAAATTTAGACAGGCCATGTTTAAGGTATATTTGAGCAAATGAACCGAAAAAATAGGTTTTAAATGATCAAAATAAATTACATTGTGTAGTATTATTTGCTTTTTTTCTTACTGATGCCTCAATTATGTTACTACTTTTCGACTTTAGAACAAAATTTGTCCTTAGATAACCAAATCTAATTTAATTTTAATTCGTTTTTTAAGATGAAAAGCAGGACAACAATTTGCAGTGCCTACTATATATATGTAGTATAGGTTATTTACTAAGCTTAGCTTATATATATATATAGATCTTATAATATTGCTAAATAATATTTATTCATACCACACAGACGAAAGGCACACAAAGAAAAAAATAATGTCGGATTCACTTCCATTCACATTTTCATACTGTTCTTTGAAAAACAAATTACCTGGACATCTACATCTTCTCCAGTGATTACCGATAATCACTGGAGAAGATGTAGAGTCCAGGTATTTTTGTTTTCCAAAGGACCGTATGAAATGTGAATTTGGGAAGTGAATCGACTGTGGCAGCGCTGGAATCTTAAACTTTTGATTACTTTCTTATACATTTTATACATATTTACACCAAACTCTTTTGAGTTTTCTTTGTGGATATATGCTTTGATTTATGAAATAAAATAATTTTATTTTATTTTCAAAACAGAAATATGCATTTTCAAAGATTTAAAAAAACTTTTAAATTCCGGCTATGATCTTGAACGTTCGTCTGTACAAAAAAAAAATACTTTCGTCCACTCTTCAACACATCTCGCTCTTGATGAAGACCAATCAATAAACAGTCGAAACAGATTTCTGTCAGCGATTTAGGCATTTCATGTGTTTGTTTTCTAAAATATTTATTTAATACTGTCGATTCACTCCATTCACCTTTCATATCTATATATGTTTTGGTTCTCAGTTTTGGTGTCCTATTCAAAGAACACTTGATATCTTATATATATATATATATAAAGTGGATATATCAAGGTACTTTAATAGGATTCAACCAAAAACTGAGAACTCAAACGTACATATAAAAATTTGTGTATATATTTTTACTATACAGAGTATTATAGATAAATGAATGAAAGGATATATACATTTAGATATAGATTATAAATCATATAAGAGAGAGAGAGTGGATAGAGAGAGAGGAGAGAGAGAGGGGGATAGAGAAAGAGAGAGAGGGGGAGAGGGAGAGGGGAAAGAGTATAAAAACCCACAGACTAATAATGAGAAAAGTGATTATTTTTTACACAATTTTCACATTAATTCTCATTCCTTCTGCGTCTGTGCCTTTTCGATGTATAATTCACAATTGAACAGTGAAAAGATTTTAAAAATTCCACTAAACAATTTTATTTGATCTATTTTTGTGTGGTGTGTATGTGTGTGTTGTATAGGAATGATTGATTTAATTATCATTGTACTTGGTTTTCTTAATGATTTGTTGGTATTGAAAAAATGGAAATTAAACGTTTATCACCTATCTTAAATAATGAAATTTATTGTGTACAGGCTTAGGTGCAGACAACTCATCAAAAGTCTCATATCAAGTACACAGATAATGTAGTGTCAGGAACATGAACAGTTTATACAGTAGTAATAGCAATATGTGTGGAAGTGGTATCAGTTAGTGTCGGCGGACTTACAAGGAGCATGGGAGGCTTGAAAGTTTCAGTTGCTTTCGGCAACCTACAAAGATGCGGAGTTTATTCCACATCTCTGCAATTCTGAGGCGAAAAAATGTCTATAAATTATAACATATATAAAATGTTATAATTAACATTATATAAAATATTATGTTTTTAATATATACTAGCAATATATTGCACCCTACGGGTGCAAGTATTTAAGTTTTAAGGTAATAAAATATCATATTAAATTTAGGAAAGCTATTAAAACTGAATAAGGAATTCAGATTAAACTATTTGGAACAGGGGGGTTGATTGAAAAATAGAACACTTTGAAACTAAACTCTTTCCATCATTTTCCAATTCTCCCGCCTTTTATTGGTAAATTTCTAAGTTAACTATTTAGTTAAAATAGGATTAAAGGATTAAAATTACAGTTATTTCTTCTTGTTAATGGATCTTTTTAAGATTTATTTCTGAGATTTTGCTCATATTCATAGTAAAACCAAACAATTGGAATCATATTACTAAGCATATATTTATTAAAACGAATTTTTAATATCAATATGCAAATTTGCCTTCCCATTCACACGGTAATCCGCTATTTTATTGTTATATAAATGTAATTGCATGTTTTTAGATGTGATTGATAAATAGTCTTAATGATGGTAAACAATTTTATCAATAATTGAGGTTAAATTAAAAATAAATCATGGGAGAATGTGATGTAAGAGTAAAAGGGGAATGTGGAGTTTGAGTAGTATATAGTTCGTTACAGAACAGAAAACACACAATCTCCATATAATAGATATTATGTTATTATACATATTTACGGGGCCGGCGTTGGCCTCAGTTTGGTAGAGCATTAGGCTAGAAATCACAGGTTCCTAGTTTGATACCGGTCCCTCGCAACTCGCGTATGAGTAGCCGGACTGTGACGGTAAAGTAAGGAGCTGATGGTTAGGTGTGGCGCTCCACCTCAGATGCAAAAACAATCTCCTTGGTCTAGCGTAGCGAAAAGGGATAGCTCCTCGTGATTGGCTGATACCGACTTAGGCCGCCCCGACGACTACATATATAATATAAAATAATATGTTATAATAACATATATAAAAAAAAAAGTAAAAGTCGTCGGGGTGGCCTAAAGTCGGTATCAGCCAATCAACGAGGAAGTTATATCCCCTTTTCACTGCGCTAGACAAGGAGATTGTTTTTTGTGTCTGAGGTGGAGCGTCACACCTACCATCAGCTCCTTACTTACGCCAGATCCTGGGCTACTCATACGTGGTGGCTGGAGGACCGGGATCGAACTAGGAAACCTTGTGGTTTCTAGAAGCCGAACGCTCTATCGACTGGAGCTAACCCGGCCCCTATAATATATAAAGGCAGATATCATCTCTCTATTTATTAAAAAGCAGAACATATTATTATATTTTTCTGTGAGCATGTCCTTTTTCTCTCCTTTCTTATAAATACAGAATGTGCCATTTATTTAGCTAAGGGACAACACTCTTAAGAAATAAGATTTGTGGATAAAATGTAAACTTTAATCACGCAGCAAATCTTTAAAAATTATTAAATTTTCCGCTCTTTAAACATTATAAACTTAATATTTCCGAAAGGGTTTTTTTTTTATTTTTTACCTTTCTTCTTTAAGAATGCAACAATAAAACCATTTGGAAATCGATGGTAAAATAAAGAAAACCTTTTCGGATATTAAGTTTAAATGTTTAAAGAGCGGAAAATTTAATAATTTTTTAAAGAATTGCTGCGTGATTAAAAGTTTTAACATATTTATCCACCAAATTCTTATTTCTTATGAGTGTTGTCACTTAGCTTAAATAAGGACCTTCTGTATTTATTATAAGAAAGGAGAGAAAAAGGACATGCGTCACAGAAAATATAATAATATGTCTTGCTTTTTTATAAATAGAGAGATGATATTCTGCCTTTTATATATGTATAGGGGCCGGCGTTAGCTCAGTCGAGAGCATACGCGCAGAAAACCAACAAGGTCTCTAGTTCGAATCCCGAGCCTCGCCAACTCAGCAGTATGAGTAGCCCAGGGATTCTGTGGCGTAAAGTAAGGAGCGATGAGATATGTGGACGCTTCCACCATGATGCACAAAAAAACAATCTCTCTTGGTCTAGTGCTAGTGAAAGGGATGATACTTCCCTCGCTGATTTGGCCTGACTTACCGACTTTAGGCGCCACCCGACGAACTTATTTTAGATAATATGTTATATTTATAACATATATTTTATAATATATATATGTAGTCGTTCGGGGCGGCCTTAATGTCGGTATCAGCCAATCAGGAGGGAGCCTATCCCCTTTTCACTACGCTAGACCAGGAGATTGTTTTTTTGCATCTGACGCGTGGCGCGCCACACCTACCTGCAGCTCCTTACTTACCGCACAGGTACCCTGGCTACTCATTAACGCATGATTTGGCGAGGACGTATCAAACTAGGAAACCTTGTGATTTCTAGCCTAATGCTCTCCCAACTGAGCTTAACCCGCCCGTAAAATATGTATTAACATATATATCTTATTATTAATGAAGTTGGTTTTTTTCTGTCTTGTACCGAAATATTTACACTCCAAGTCACAATTCCCTTTGTTATTTAATCACATTCTCCATGATTTTTATTTTTATTTACCTCAATTATGATATAAAATTGTTTTACATCATTAAGACTATTTTATCATATCTAATACTAAGAAAACATGCAATTACATTTATATATACAAATAAATAGCGGATTACAGTGTGAATGGGAGGCTAATTTGCATTGATATTAAAAAATTTGATTTTTAATATATATGCTTAGTATTATTGATTTCTAATTGGTTTGGTTTTATCTTATTGAATATTGAGCAAAAATCTCAGAATAAATCTTAAAGAAATCCATTAACAAGAGAAATAACTGTTAATTTTATTCTTCTTCCTATTTTTCTAAAATGTTAAACCTAGGAAAATTTACCAATGAAAGCGGGAGTAATGGAAAATGATGGAAGGTTAGTTTCAATTGTCTATTTTCAATCATACCCCCTCGTTCCAAATATTTTTATCTGAATTTCTTATTCAGTTTTTAATAGCCTTTCTAATTTAATATGATATTTTATTACCTTAAACTAATACTTGCAACCCGTGGGTGCATATTATTTGCTAGTTATATAAAAAACATATTATTTATATATGTTATATTTTATAACATTTTATTAGTGTTATTTATAACATTTTTCGCGCTCAGAATTGCAGAGATGTGGAATAAAATTCCCGGCCATCTGTTGTAGGTTGCCGAAGCACTGAAACTCAAGCCTCCTGCTTCCTGTAGTCCGCCGACACTATACCTGGTACCACTCTCCACACAAATGCATATTTATACTGTAAACTGTCATGTTCCTGACACTACATTATTCTGTGTTCTTTGATATGAGACTTTGAGAGTTGTGCTGCACCTAGCACTGTACACATAAATTTCATATAAGATAGGTGATAAAGTTTAATTTTCCATTTTTCATAACAACAAATCATTAAGGAAAAACAATAGTACAATGATAACTTAAATTCAATCATTCCTATACACCACACACATACACACACACACAAAAATAGATCAATAAAAATTGTATTAAGTGAATTTAAAAATTTTTTCATGTTCAATTTGTTGATTAACATGAAAAGGCACAACCCAGAGAATGAGATATGTTTGAAAAAATTGTGTAAAAATAATCACTTTTCTCCATTATTAGGCTGTGTGTTTATACTACTTCCCCCTCTCCCTCTCCCCCTCTCTCTCTTTCTCTATCCCTCTCTCTCTCCTTTCTCTCTATCCCACCTCTCTCTCTCTTTTATATGATTTATAATCTATATTCTAAATGTATATTTCCTTTCATTCATTTATCTATAATACTCTGTATATGTAAAAATATATACACAAATTTTTATATGTACGTTTTGAGTTCTCAGTATATTGTGGAATCCTATTAAAAGTAACACTTGATATCCATTTCTATATATTTATATATATATGATATCAGTGTTACTTTGATAGGAATTCAACAAAAACTGAGAACTCAACATTAAAGATATGAAAGGTAATGAAGTGGAATCGACAGTATTGAAATAATATTTTGAAAAAACAAAACTGATGCTATTAATTCGCTGACAGGGAAATCTGTTTCGGACTGTTTATTGAATTGGTCTTATCAAGACGAGATTTGTTGATTTAGAGTGGACGAAAGTAGTACAGACGAAACGTTTTCAAGTCATAGCCGGAAATTTTAAGTTTTTTTAAATCTTGAAAATGCATATTCTGTTTTTGAAAAATAAATAAAAATTTATTTTATTTTCATATAATCAGAAGCATTATAATCCACAAAGAAAACTCAAAAAGAGTTTGGTTGTTAAATATGTATAAAATGTTTAAGAAAGTACAAAAGTTTAAGATATCCAGCGCTGCACAGCGGATTCACTTCCATTCACTTTTTCATACTGTCTTTGGAAAAACAAAATACTGGACATCTACATCTTCTCCAGTGATTATCGTAATCACTGGGGAGAAGATGTAGAGTCCAGGTACTTTTTGTTTTTTCCAAGACAGTATTGAAAAGGGAATGAAGTGAATCCGACAGTATTGAAATAAATTTATTTTATTTAGCAATATATAAAGGATATAATATAATATATAAGCTAAGCTTAGTAAATAACTATACATAACATATATAAGTAGGCACTGCCAATTTGTTGTCTGCTTTTCATCTTTTAATAAACGAATTAAAAATTAATTAGATTGGTTATCTAAGGACAATTTTTGTCTAAGTTCGAAAATAGTAACATAATGGCTTAGTAAAAAAAAAAAAGCAAAATATACTTACACATGTAATTTATTTTTGATACATTTAAAACTTATTTTTCGGTTTAATTTTGCTCAATTATACCTTAACATGGGCTGTCAATTGACGTAAATCCGTATTTTTTTACAAAATAATTAAGAACACCCACCCAACCCACCCACAATTGAAAAAAATTACCAAAAATCAGGGAATAATAAGATTTTAATGAATTTTTCATGAAATGAAGAATTTATGATGTCTAGTTTATTTTATTGCAAAACTTTCTGATTTAATAGTATTTTTGTATTGTAATTAATATATAAAAGTCATTAAAATATGAACGCCCCTTAAGTTTCAAATTTCATATTTTTAGATTTCTAAAAACAAATATTTATTTAATAACTACTTTAGTCTATTATTATTTTTTCTGATATGTTTTGTTTAGAAAAAACTATTGAAATTGTACGCGCCCTTTAAACAGAACAAATATCAATGTATAATTTTTTCTTTTATAAGATAGATAATAAGATAATTATCAAAAAAAGTAAAAAAATGATCTCCCAAAAATAACTTTTAGTTTTTATTTTAAATTTATTTTCCGATTTTCAAAGGGTACTTATTTTTCTACTAGGAATCTCCCTTAAAAATATTTTTTATACTGTAATTAGTATTTTGCACCCCAATTAAGGCCGGGGTCAAAGTTAAATGATTGAAAAAAAATCAGAAAGTTTTGAAATAAATAAGTGTGATGCATTATTAAATTCATTCATTGATAAATCAACACAGAAATTTCATTAAATCGGATATTCCCGTAGGATTTTTGGTCAATTATTTTTTTTTAAACGGGGGTTGGGGGTGGGGTAAATTTGTTTAAAAAACTTTTTCGGCAACTTTGCAGGCCTAATATATAGCTTGTCTTAGATGTGGCACAGTGCCTTAGACAAAGATACATGGTAGCGTACTTCACTCAGCCTGTGAAGTCTCACGACCTTAATCTTCGAGCCTAACAATGGACCAGACTGCCTACGCCGTAGCTGCTATATTATTATTCACTTAAGCCTTCACATCGAGCGCCCTGCCAAATGATGTGTATACTCATACTACCACTATTATTTAATACTCTATCTTATTATTAACTAATTAAATTTTTCAATTAGGTATGACTTCAATTTAAAGTACATATCTCCGAAATTTGTCGCTTAAGCCATATATAAAAAAAATAAACACATTTGTTTGTTACTTACCCTTGTATATATATATATATATATATAATATATATATATATATATAATCGTGTGTGTGTGTGATGTGTGTGTGTGTGCTGTTTGTGGAAATCTCTATACTTCCTAGTGTCCAGTTAGAGAAGCTCCATCCCGATTTATGGTAATTCTTTCTCGGTGTTTATTCCAATTCACTTCAAATTCTTAAATTACAAATTAATTGCATTTTTAACAATCTTATTACATTAAAGAATGTTATTATAATTAAATCTGAGTTAGTTTATTTATTATTAATTCAACCAATTTTAAAAAATCGGTCGAATGTTTACGACAACTGGACTTTGATAGAAGAAGAGGCGAGAGAGGAGTCAGTCATAATAATGACAACACGATATTAAAACAACAAAAATCTTTTAATTAAAAGAAAAAAATTTTAAAAATCAAATTTAAGAAATCGAAGCCACAATCACTTGCCCTTTCTATTCTATCGTTATTTCCCGTGGGGCAGAAATTTAGGGTAAGAAATAAAAAAATCAGTCGATGTTAAGTGAAAGAAATTTGCACTGGATTCACAGTAATATTAGCAAGCGGAAAATGGGCGGTGTCGGCCTCAGAATTCAAGTCAACCGTTATAAAGAACTAATTCCACTCAACATATTTTATTATTATTTTTATCATTAGTCTCGGCAAAAGCTGCAAAAATGTTGGACACGGTGAGGATCGAACTCTATCAGATTTGTTTCTCAACTGCGACTGTCTCCACTTACTACATCCCCTTTGTTCAAAGCACAGCTTGAACGCATGAATATGAATGTGAATATACATTCCAAACTCCTCGAGCAAAAAATATTACAGCTAGGTACTGCCAATTTTTACGTCTCAAACCGTATTTTACAAAATTGGAATTTACCCCCCACACACACCACACACACACACGATTGAAAAATAAATAAAAAGGCACAATTACCGAAGAGTGAATAGAATTTTTTTTTTTTTTTTTAAGGTGCGTTTTTGGTAGAACGTTGGTACCGAAAATCTGAAAGAGATTTTTTTTTCTCTGTTGTTAGCATTGTATACTTTAGATTATCAGTGAAAAATTATACATCCATATTTGTTCTGTCTAAAAAGGTGGGGCCTAATTTTTAATTGATTTTTCTCCAAAATATCAGATAACAATACTAAAGTAGGCCTTGTTATAATAAATATTGGTTTTAGAATCTAAAATATGAAATTTAAAACTTTAAAATTTGACCTTAAATAATCGATTTAATTAATTCTAATTTTGTTTGAAATGAGATAGCGCACAAATTGATAGTCCCTATTCACACATTTCGAGATTTTCTTAAAACCTTCTTTCTTTTCTTACTGGTTGGTTTTGGTTGGATTTTACGCCATGTCAAAGCTGTTGAAATGTTTTACTATTACTACTCAGTGTCAGAAGTGACCTGGGAGTAATGGCGATGAAGGGTACTCCACATTCCCCAGAGCTCCAGAATTGGAAACTTACGATCAGATATAATTTACGTTCAACCCAGAAAATTAAGACCCTCAGCCACACCTTCTAGCACCCATATGTAAAAGGGTTGGGCTCTGCCATGAGGGCAATAGGATTGGGACAATTCATTATAGGTGCTAGGCTTAAGGTGGCCAGTCCGATTATTCGGCGGGGGCTCACTGACTGCCTGACTTTGCCTAAGTAAGGGCCAAAGTGGGAGTGTTGCAGGTCATGGATTGCTCAGCCCACCTGGGTTCCATCCTTAAGCATTATGGATTGCCACAACATGGACAACAGGTGGCCCCATTGGGGGGGGGATAACCCCTCTGCAAATGCTGCAGTCGTTGTATTCTAAAACCCCAGCTAACAGGGCTACTTTTCTTACTAGATGAAGAAGAAAGGGTAAAGGAAAAAACAGTTCTCGTTTATTTCCTACATTAAATAAAACTGAACCCCATTTTATGTCCGTGTTTTGCCAATAAATGTGTTATTTTCTTGCACCCGTTATGTTAAAACTAAATATATTTCCTTTATTTTTAATATTCACTTCAATGTGTATTTTCTAAAAGTTTTATTTTGTGATAATGGCTTAGTTTTAAAGTGGGGTTCGTTTTCATTTAGGCATAAATTGGATCCTCCGTTTATGACCCGTAATTTTGTTTTTTCGTCGCCGATGATTAAATCTGACGCTTTTATTTTAAGAGTACCAAAGCCAAAAATTTGTGTAACCCAATATTGTTTGAAATGACCGGAATTCATTTTCACCGCAGCCCTCTACAAGTCTAAGAGAAGAGAATTTGATTTGGTGGCACTTGCCTTTATATAATATGGTCACAACGCCACTCCTTACGGAAATCTTTGGCCAACGACTTGTCTAATGTGCTCCTTCTGTCACCTCTTATCCAACCCAATATTATATCTTTTTGTGATTACAAATACACCGATATTTCGTTTATAAAATTATAATTATTACTTTTTGAAACATGATGAAAAGATAAAGTTAAAAGAAAGAAGAAAAATATATTGAGAGAGGAGAGAGAGAGAGAGAGAGAGAGGAAGAGAGAGAGAGAGAGAGAGAGGGAGTTAAATTTCAAGATTATTATAATTTTTTACAGTTGAACTATTTATTGTAATAATTTAAATTTGCATACTTTTTTGGGTTGGTATATACACAGTCCTGCTAGTGAATTAAGGTTTAACTTTTATCACTAATGTGATCTATTGGTTAAAGACGAACATGGTCAGAATAAAATAAATAATAGAAAAAGTAGGTTTAAGGTCCGGCATAAGTTAAAGGGGTGGCGTGGCTGACCTTTTTACGAATCCAAAGATTAGTCGTTAAAGTTTAAAGAGACGCTTATGCCACCATGGAAATGGGGACCACTTGGGTGATAATATCTTGGCACCCAGGTATTAAAAGCAAAAAGGATTTTTGGAGAAATTCTTCTTTTGAAAAAATTTAATGTCAAATATTGAAGACGGATTGTCTGGAAAAAATATTTGAGTGCTTGTATTTTATAGGGTTTTAAATGGCGACTCGAAGTCTGCGATTATTTTAATTCTGGCCATTTGTGTTGGGCGGACGAATGTTTGGTAGGGAAGTTGACATAAATACAACTGAAACTCACCCTAAGTTAGTTAGAACCCGGGGATCGAAGGGTTAAGTTCGCCGTTTGAAGTGTAAGTTTGCCAGTAGGGATAGCACAGTAGTAGCAGTGGTAGACAGCGAGTATCAACACCCTTCTTCCATTGTCTTTGTTACACTTGTTGTTGTTGTTGTTTCGTCTATTCTTGTGAGACCTGTTTTCTGACTCGTGTTTAAATTCGGCGGACATAATTCACAACGTGGATCTAGGACAAGTACATCTAAAGAGCAGAGTGCAGAGCAGGTTATTCGTCTCACACTTAAAAAGCGAAATCAAAAAGTGGAATTTTTTTTATTACTACAAATAGAAGTTTATTTCATTTTCTCTTAATTCAAACATAACCAATAACAGGTCCTCCTCTGAGGTTTCTATCCTTGTTTACTATTGTGTTCCCCAGACCTTTTGGTTAAGGTTTTCTGACCCTTAAGCGGAAAAAGGTGGGGAACCCTGATTTTAAGCTTTTAGAATAGGGAAATTCATCATTCACACTCACTAATCTGACTCCGAAGTGACACATATGGAAAAATAACCCCAACATTTAAGAGTATTTACGGGTTTTGAAGGAGCCATTCTCCCTAGTTGTTTGGCAAATTTCGGACAAGAAGACAAAAACACAATGGGAGTTTAATACATGTATTGACAAATATACAAGAACTTGTTTGCAAATTTTAGTGGTATTTGCTACCAGACTTATCTGAGTTAAGTAAATGTTTCTTGGAGTCGTGGTTTAATTAAACAGGGAGTTTCTGTTCGTGGTAGGAAAAATGTTCATAAGACACTTCACTCGGTTAGTTTCTCGTTCTCCTCGTACCGTTTCAGTTGATAAGTTAATGGGGTATGCTATTTAGAGCTTCTGGCCCTGGTTACAGTTCTTTTAATGACGGTGAATTGGCCCTTTTTCAAGTAGGACTATTTGGTCTTCAGCCTTCTGTAGTGTGTTTGCTTTCGAACGTGTTGCTGTGAAAAAAATCTTCCGTCCAGGTCAACGGTCCTTAGCCTGTTTTTGGGCAAAGTGATGAATGAAGTGTAGGGACCGCTATTTACGCGACTACCCTTCGTGGGTGCTCTGTGAATTAAGTTTTGAAGTTTTGGTAGTGGCGCCAACATACGATGTTGGCGATTCGCCCAGCCGGCAGGGGGTGATAATTTAATAATAGAATTTCAATAACATCTTGCAGACCAACATAAAGGCTGACCATGTGAAAAACAAAAACAGATTCAGCATTGATTTCAGACCAACAACCTTATGATTGCTTGAGATTTTGTTGATAATTCATGACTAAGCCCGGGGACGGTGGACCCAATAGCGATTACCACTCCACGACCATTCGTATAAGTTTGTAAATGTTAGAATTATAAAGTATAAGTTGTGCGAAAAATCACCACTATTTATAGACTTTCACAAATAGCAGGAACAGACATTGACCAATCAGAAATGACATTAGAATGATTAGGTCATTGGTAAAATTTCCTGATGTTAGTTGCCAACGGACTTATACAAAACGGGATTAACAGACTGGATTAAGCAGTTTCAGAAGCATGTGCCCAAGCTTGAACTCATACACATAAGAAGGCAAAGGTCATGTTTAGCATGTTCATCTTTGAAGGCCCCTATTTTTCAAAAATACTTTCTATCTTTGAAAAATAAATTAAATTTTTATTTTTGGCACACATTAATTATTTATATATGCAAAATTCACCTGAATAAACAACAAATTCTATCGTTAAAAATGAACATTTCAAAACGAGCACTTCAATTGGCCTTATTTTCGTAACAAAACCTAGTATTTAAAATAGCAGGTCAGCTGGTCTTCAGAGATTTTAGAAGATGAGCGATTGTATCTATAAGATTTTCTGACATGAATGTAGAGTATTGGGTTGCTTTAGAATGACCGGAAGATATTTAGTCAAGTTTCTCTCACCGAGTTGGTTAGGTAGGTTTGGTTGGTTGGTTGGGTTGGTTGGGTTTTACAGCATGACACCCCTTGTTGGGTTTATTTTATACCAAGAACATTTTTTGTTTTATTAATTCTTTGATGGGTTACTCAATTTGCTTTAAATTTTAATTTCTAAACTAATGTTTTTTTTTAAAATTTAATCCATAGATGGGATTCTAACAGTACTACTGTTTATACTGTATCAACTGGTGTGTAGTACACTGGATAAAAACCAACACAGGTATACAAAAGGAAAGTGGACTTTTATTTTCTTTCCTTCGGTTGCATGGATGGAAAGGAGGTGTAGTCGTGATAGCGCCGGCTTGAATGATTGGTGAAATTGACCGTGTTATAACAAGTCTCTTCTTCGGAGAGTCGACGGGAGTGACTGAACTTCACGGCTATCCAAATTCAAACTGCTTCACTCTCGGTCTAACCGTCACTTTTTCAATTTTTACCCAGCATTGCTCTGGTCATATTCAAATGACACTGGAACTGTACTGCGTGGACTGGCAAAATCCTGATTTGTCACCAGTCATAGGAAGTCCTTTTGTCATTCCTGCTATTGTTGTTTTTCCGGAAAGTTTGGTTTGACCCGGTCAAGCAGCAAGCCTTAGATGTTTATACTCTCCTCTTTCTTTCTATCCAGCACTTCTGTCTGGAACTCCTTGTTTCTCAATTTCCTTTTTGAACTTCTTTTTCGCGCCAAAGAATGAAACAATTAGTTAATCTGCAACATTCCACTCCGGGTCAGAGGGAACTGGGAGTAATGACGATGAAAAGGGAGTGAAGTTCCAGAATTGGAACTTCACAATCAGATAGAGGTTTAAGCGCCCAATCCAGGACATGAAGACCCTTCAGCTACGCCTTCTGCAACATATATGATAAAAAGGATAAGTAGCTAAAGGCAGATTGCGTAGTGTCCCCCAAAATAATTTTGTTCTTTAAGTTTTTAATTATCCTACATCTTGCGGAAGTGGCTGAGCAGGCAATTTTTGAATGTCAGGTCACTGGTTGGCCAGTGTCTGCCACAAAAACGTGATGCTGCTGGGCTGCTGTTGTCTCCTACTTCCTTAATGACAATAGGGTTGGGAACCTCTCACCAAGGGACTAACATAGATATCCATGATTAGTAAAGTAAAGTCGACGGCAGGTAGCCTAAAGTCGGTATCAGCCAGTCAGTGAGGGAGTCTATCCCTTTTTCAATAGCGCTAGACCAAGGAGATTGTTTTAGCATCTGAGGTGGAGCGCCACACCTACCATCAGCTCCTTACTTTACCGCACAGATCCCTGTGCTACTCATACACTGAGTTGGCAAGGACCGGTATCGAACTAGGAGCCTTGTGGTTTCTAGCTGAATGCTCTACCGACTGAGCTAAACACTGAATAAACGGAAGGAAAGGCAAGATAAGCTCATTTATAAATGAAATCAAACATTTGGTATTTACATATGAGATATATTGAAAAGAAAGAGAAGCGTGCCCCAGCAGACAAAATATGTACGTGTTGTTCTATGAACAAGCAGTATGTGAAAGGGTTACAAAAATGGAATTTGATGAGATTGATAGACATTAAAATGAGAAAAAAATCATAAATGAGCACATGGATTTATATACATCCATTTTTTTATGTAAAAGCAAATTTGATTAAAAGAGTGACCTATTGTCGGTATCAGATGGATAACAAGGAAGTCTATCACCCTTTTCACTAGTGCTAGACCTGGGAGATTCATTTGTGTCTGAGGGCGAGCACCACACCTACCATCAGCTCCCTACTTTACTGCACAACTCATGATGCATTGAATTAGCAAGGACTGGTACCGAACCCTGAACCTTGTGATTCCTAGGTAGATAATCTAATGACTGAGATAAACACGACCATGAATATACTAGTAGATATAATAGTATTCTTTAATACTATCATATACACACATCCATGTGCACATATATGCTTATACATATCTTATTATAATGGAGATTGTGTATTTTTCTGTATGTAACCGAAACTATATTACAACTCCAGTCACAATTCCCTTAGATATTGACATAACATTCTCAATGATTTTATTTTTATTTAAACTTCAATTATTAATAAAATTGTTTTACATCATTAAGACTGTTGACCATATCTACATACTAATAACATGCAATTATATTTATATATACAACAAAATAGCGGTTTACAGTGTGAACGGGAAGGCTAATTTGCATATTGATATTGAAAATTTGATTTTAATAAATATATGCTTAGTATTATTGATTTCTAATTGTTTGGTTTTATCTTATTGAATATGAGCAAAAATCTCGGGGATAAATCTTAAAAGAAATCCATTAACAAGAAGAAATAACTGTAATATTATTCTTTACTTCATATTTTAACTAAATAGTTAAATTAGGAAAATTTATCAATGAAAGACGGGAGTAACGGAAAATGATGGAAGAGTTAGTTTCAAAGTTGTTCTATTTTTCAATCATACCCCCCTCTGTTCAAAAATCTTTTTATCTACATTCTTATTCAGTTTCATTAGCCTTTCTAATTTAATATCATATTCTATTATAAATTTAACTAAAATACTTGCACCCGGAGGGTGCCTATATTTGCTAATTTTTATAGTAAAAATCATTGTCCAATACATTTTATAATAAAAATCATTGTCCAATACATTTTTATAGTAAAAATCATTGTCCAATACATTTTTATAGTAAAAATCATTGTCCAATGCATTTTTATAGTAAAAATCATTGTCCAATGCATTTTTATAATAAAAATCATTTCCAGTGCATTTTTATAGTAAAAATCATTTATACTTGTCTGTATTTTTGAGATGAGGCATAATATGATTAATTTTGATGTTTCTGACTGTTGTCATTATTATTATTATGGTATGTATTAACATGTTTTGGCCACTGTATCCTCCAGTCTTCCCCAGGTGTACCCTGTGTATTCCTCAAGTGCACACTGGGAACACCTGAGGAAGGATGGAGGATACAGCAACTGAAATATTGTGATTTTACATAGCACAATAAAGATGAGGACAACAGTCCAAAAAATCAAAATTATTAACTTCTATTTATTCCTAAATTATAACCTGCCATAGATTAGGTGTCCATGTATTTGACCAACAACAAGTTCTTGATAGTAAGTTCACAGCTGACTGAATGCTCTATAAACTTGGCCTTGTGCCAAGATTACCTTTACCTGAAGAATTACTCAATTGTTGAAATATATAATTTGTCTGTATTTTTTAGATGAAGCTTGATGTAAATAATTTTGATGTTTTGAATTTTTGTCCTCATCTTTATTGTGATACGTATAAATACGTTTCAGCCACTGTATTCTCTGGCCTTCCTCAGGTGTTCCCCGTGTATCCGAGCATAGTAATCAGCTAACCTGAGAAATCATTTTTAACTGTTGATCAAACAATGCGTCGAAGAATTTTTGAAGATCTTATTTAAATAATGAGATCATTGTTTTTGCACATCTATGAATTGGACATATGTCATGAGAAGAATCAATAAACATTTAAATTTAAATATTCTAAATGATCGCGATTCTTCTTGTGAAACATGTTGGGATGATAGGCACGCAAAAACAAGTTCTTTGATGCCGTGTTTAATCAACAGCCAAACTATTAAAAATGATTTCCCAGGTTGGGTGATTACTTTGCTTGGATACACAGCGAACACCTGAGGAAGGTTGGAGGATACAGCAGCCGAAACGTATTTATTAGATACCACAATAAAGATGAAGAAAACAGCCCGAAAAATCAGAATTAATCAAATTAAGCCTCATCTCAAAAATATAGACAAATAGAAATATGTTTGTTATTCCCCAATAGAATTTAATTTATCTTATTGTAAGGTAGTTAAAAAAAACACTTAAAACTGAGCCCAAAGTAACAGTGGCTGAAATGTGTTTTGTTTATATATTATATTTTGAAGCTGTACAAAGCTATTATATGGTGCAGACACACTTGGAGTTTGCATCACCGGTCTGGACACCCCTATCTTGCTCAAAATATTAACCTCCTAGAAACTGTACAGAGACGTGCAACCAAACGAATACCCTCCATCAGGCATCTACCATACTCTGAACGTCTCGCAGCCCTGGGAATGGATTCGCTGAAACTTTGGCGTCTGGCAACTGACCTGGTAAACGCTCATAAGGTCATTAATCATTTTAACAACAGCAACCTTAAGCACCTTTTTTGATCTCCATCTTTCCAATACACGCGGGCATGCCTACAAAGTCAGAAAACAGCACTGCTCACGTGACTTTCGGAAACATTTTTTCACGCTCAGAATTGCGGAGACATGGAATAAACTGCCCGCTTCTGTTGTAGGCTGCCGAAGCAATGAATCTGTTGTAGGCTGCCAAAGCAATGAATCTGTTGTAGGCTGCCAAAGCAATGAATCCATGCTTCCTGTAGTCCGCTGACACTATACCTGATGCCACTCTCCACATACATATGCACGCACACGCACTCATACATGTATATTATTACTGTATGCTGTTCATGTTCCTGACACTAATACATTATTCTGTGTACTTGACATGAGACTTTGATGAGTTGTGGTGCACCTGAGCACTGTACACATACATGTATATTATTACTGTATGCTATTCATGTTCCTGGCACTAATACATTATTCTGTATACTAGACATGAGACTTTGATGAGTTGTGATGCACCTGAGCACTGTACACATACATGTATATTATTACTGTACGCTATTCATGTTCCTGACACTAATACATTATTCTGTGTACTTGACATGACACTTTGATGAGTTGTGGTGCACCTGAGCACTGTACACAATAAATTTCATTATTTCATATACCAGAATAAAGATGAGGACTACATCTGAAACATCAAAATTATTCACATCCAGCCTCATCTCCAAAATACAGATAAATAAAATGATATTAAGTTTTAAAATCGACTCTGGATTATTTGTCTGAATGTTTGAGATGAGGCTTGATAATTTAAATATAGGCTGGAGGATATAGTGGCTGAAATATTGTGTTTATATACATACCGCAATAAAGATGAGGACAACAGTAAAAAAAAAAAATACAAGTTATTCACATCAAGCCTCATCTCAAAAATACAAATATTATCTGATACATTTTTTTTTTAAACGCACAGAATAATTTTCAGGACTTATCTTATTCAAAACTGGTGGAAACATAAACATTACACACATCAAAGTGTGTTGACAGCACAGATTATTTTATCTCTCACCATCCGTCCCTATCTATCACCGCACTTAGTAAGTCCCCTAGATAGCACTCGGTGTCCGTACAGAACTGAGAAATGTAAGGTTTTGCTGGTCAGCATACACAGGTATGTCCATAAGAGAATGTCGTTTTTGAGTTCATCCTTACTTCTCTAGCAGTGTCCAGCATCTTTGGTTAGTTTTTCTTTGGTGGTTTGTGAGATGGGTTGTAAGTGGCCATACACTTTTGTAAGATATTGCTTTCAGCATGCAACATCATTGTGTAGTTCCCATCTAATATTTTCTCCAAGGATTTCGTTAGAGTCTACATGAAGCCACCATACAGTAGTACTGACACGGCTCATTTGAGGAATAAGTAAGTAAAGTTTTCGGGGCGGCCTAAAGTCGGTATCAGCCATGCAGCGAGGGAGTCTATCCCCTTTTCAATAGCGCTAGACCAAGGAGATTGTTTTAGCATCTGAGGTGGAGCGCCACACCTACCATCAGCTCCTTACTTTAGCGCACAGATCCCTGTGCTACTCATAACGCTGAGTTGGCGAGGGCGGGTATCAAACTAGGAAACGTGTGGTTTCTAGCCAAACGCTCTACCGACTGAGCTAACCCGGCCCTACTCATACATTCCACAATGAAAAGTCATTTTTTGCAACATCATATTGAAACAAACCCAACTAAGAGTTAAGGCAAACCGTTCTAGCCTTGGTAGACCACCAGTCTAGAACAATAACAAGTATGAATTAAAAAAAAAAAAAAAAAAAAACAGGAGCTAGTCTCGTAAGACAGTCAGATATTGTCTTTAACCTTGATCCTGAGCTGCCAGTTTTGGTTATAGAATACACGACTACATCTCTGCAGAGGGTTAAAAATCACCTCAATGGGGCCACATGTTGACCATGGGTGGTGATCCGTGCTTAAGGATGGAATCCTAGTGGTTGAGTGGTCCATGACATGCAACACTCCACTTTGGCCCTTACTTAGGCTAGACAGTCAGTCAGAAAGGCCTCCTCCAATCAATTGGCTGGTCACATCAAGCCCTATCACCTATATAATTGTCCCAATCCTATTACTCTTATAGCAACCCCAACACCTTTTATCATATATGTGCTAGAAGGCTGTAGTTGAGGGTCTTAGTCTCCTGGGTATGACGTTAAACTGCATCTAATTGTGAAATTTAAATTCTAGAACTCTGGGGAATGTGGAGTACCCCTTTGTTGCAATTACTCCCAGGTCCACCCTGACTTGGATTGGTAGTACCTGTTAAGGTACTATAGATGAAATAGATTTAAAAAATGAGTATTAAAAATGTGTTTAAAAAAATGAACTCAACAAGAATGAATAAAACAAAAGGCATAAAATAACCTAACAAGTGTTGACATGCCATAAAAACCAACCAACCAACCAACCAACCAAAACCTAATAACTCCTGGTGGTTAGTTAGCCCAATTCTGGGTACCAGGAGTTACTAGGTCAAGGTTGGTTGGTTGGATTTTATGGCATGTCAACTCTTAGGTTATTTTATGCCTTTTATAAGTCTGTCGCAGACGACAATGGCATCACTCCATGTTGTTCAACAGTTGTGGACCTTCTGGTGGTTAGTTAGTCCAATTCTGGGTACCAGTAGGTCTACAACTGTTGAACAGCATGGAGTGACGTCATTGTTGTCTGCGAAAGACTTCTAAAAGGAAAAATGAAAGGTAGCCTGCTATATGAGCCCTTGTGCTACTTTGGGAACTTTGAGAGGAGAGACTTTAAAAGAACCCTACTCACCCTGAAATCTTGACCATGACTACAGCCCCCACGGTTCTTTTGGAATAGCCCACAAAATTTCACGAGGAAAATAACGATTAATAAAATTTTGAAAGTAACATTTTTTTTAATCTTAATATATTGGCAGATTTTAACAACTTTTTGTTTTAGAACAAACAAGGTTGTTTTTTTTCTCTAGGAGGAAAAGATTTTTTCTTTGTTTTATGGCATATCAACTTTGGTGGGTCATTTAATGCCGATAAAGTTTTAAAATAAATTCATTCTTAATGGATACTAATTTAAAATTTTTTTTTTTATAAACACATTTTTCTATTTAATCCATAGATTGGACCCTAACAGGTACTACGATTCCGGGCCAGAGTGAACATGGGAGAAGGGGTGCACCACATTCCCCAGACATGAAGACCCTTAGCCACTGTCTTTTAGCACACACACATACACATATATATATATATACATATATATTTACCAACCCCTCCGCACAAGCAGGATGTGACACAAAGTCAATTTCTTAAGCGGAGTTCAACAAGTTTGAATTTAGAGTTTTCCTTCTCCTAGACAGGATGCCAAAACGAGGTTAAAGAGACCAGTCTGCCGTACTATTTATCCATAGCTGGTGAGAGAGTAGGATTCATACCTTTCCCAAGGGTATTAGCGCTAAGTGAAATGCAATTACCACATCCAGGATTTGAACTCGGGGCGACAAGTCCATTTCCCATGACACCACGTACTTCCCACATATTCTAGCACATATGATAAAAAGGGTTGAGTCAATCACATAGGTGCTAGGGCTTGATGTGAGGGGACCTCTCCGCCTTCCCGTCTAGCCTAAGTGGAGTAATACATGTCATGAACTGCTCATACCCCAGGATTCCATCCTTAAGCATCATGGATTACCACCCATGCTCAACAGGGGGGGGGGGTCTTACCCTTCTGCAGAGGTGCAGTCAAAGTATTAAGCTCCAACCAACAGGACTAGATTTCTTAGTTAAATGAATAAAGAAAGCAATCTTCCTACTTTTATGTACACACAAAAAAGCAATCTCCAGATATTAGAAAAACTAATGAAAATAAATAAGAACGCATATAAAAGCACTTTAAAATTATATCCTGTTTTTATACATAATCTAATCATATTTCGTGTGCTATTGAAAAATAAAACAATACTAGAGATCAATAATGCCAAGTAATTATTTATTAAACCCGGTTTTGTTAAAACCAGTAAGCAAATTATCCACACCATATACTATGTAAGCATTTAATACTTAGTAATATTTAACACACATCTTAGGATTTTAAATGCATTAATAACATAGGCTGTTTTGAGGCAAATCTAACTCAGCTAGACTTTAATAGATATAACGGTAATAAACAAGATAAATCAACAATTATCTAAAAATTAATATAACGTAAATAACATAAGGGATAGTAGCAGTTTGGATTACAGACATAATTTCCATTTTAATAAAGATTTTTATATTAACTAGCAAAATAAAAAACACTCCCCGGGTGATGTAAAAATGTTTTTGAAAAATATTGCCCGAGGTGGGTGGGAGTTAAAAATTCAATGCCAATAAACGAAGTTTAATTCTGTAGAAAAATAAATTCTTTTCGATAGATTAAATTTATTTAAAAAATGTTTGTAGTTATTACTCTTCATTTTCTTAAGAGATTTAAGAAATTTCATATTTATTCAAAGTAAGCATTTATTTATTAAATAACAAAATAAAATTTATATAAACTAAAGTTATTTTAGTAATATCTAATACAAAAAAAAAACTTGAATGTGGATTTTTTTATGAAAAATAACATCAGTAATAAAGAATAACTATGCATTTTTTTGCATTAAAAATGTAAACAATTTGTTACACTCTTAATTCATTTTCTTAGAGATTTAATAAATTTCATATTTATTAAAGTAAGCATTAAATTAATTGAATAACTTTAATTTTTAAAGAACAAAAATGAAAAAGCTATTTTGATAATAAAATTAAACCATATTTTTTCCCCATTAAAAGTAAATGTAAACAAAATCTTTTTTAGTCATTTGTTAAACCAAGCAACTTTTTTATATCTTAATATTAGTGGAAAAAAAAAAAAAATTTACTTTAAAAATTTTTTTTTTATATCGATTTTAAATTACATAAAAATATTAAGATGTGCAGATACTAAACCAAATATACAATTGAATACAGAAAAAAAAAATATATATATTAAAATTTAAGGTGAAGTTGAAATTTCTTGTTTCTGAATAATTTTCTCGTAAAATTATACATTAAATAATTTCAAACATATATTGAAATAAAACTATAAATTAATAACACTGGGAATGTATTTATTAAAATTTATCTTAATCACGGTAGACCATCTTTTGTTACATACTTACTGAGTATATTTATAAATCAACATTGTGCATTATTATATGTAGTAATTATATTGACTATAAATTCCATATCCATTGATAAACTTGCTTAATTTCTGAAGTGACTGTGATAGAAGCAGTGATATTAATTCGGTTACAGACAAAGACTAAATCTCCATTATATATAGATGTTACTTTTCAATTTAAAAGTGAAAAATTAAATTGATTGATAAATATGCACCTGTAATTTAACTCTTAACATCCTGTTGAGAATTTTCTAAATCCAGAGTATTGGGGGGTGGGGGGATATGCAAGTCTCCCGGGCCACCAAGCAATGTCTCTACCCTTTGCAAAACAATACTGACTGATAGAAATGATAAATTGTTATAGATACATAAAGAATTAGTTAGTCATGAATTTGTGGTTAGGATATTAACTCTTAACATCCTGTTGAGAATTTTCTAAGTCCAAAGCATTACTATAAGGATATATAAAAAAAATGGCCTTTGCATCTAAAGTTACCTGTTATTTCCCATAAATCAAAGACTTCTAAATATGTTTAATATTACATTTAAACAAAGGCTATTTGGGCAGATTAGGAAAATAAATGAGACTTCCCTCCGGGTGGAATGAGGTGGTATAGGACTTATAGAGTTAAAGAAAATTTTAAAATTTTGATTTATGGATTATGAAAATAATTTTTTCTTCAATAGATCAGATTCATATTTATTATTCAATTATATATTTTGTTCTTTTAATCATTCTGTATCAGTAATAACTTCACACTAAAACTTCAATTATTTTTCAATGAAATAAATAAAAGAAAGAGTACAAATGTAGAATAGCACACAAGAGATAATATTATTAGAATTGAATTTGACATTAATAACATTAGATTACAGAAACTTCCCAAGTAGCCTAATCCTAACATCTCAAAAAGGTTTTTGGTATTTCCGTAAAACAAGACTTTTTATATCTAATATCATCTCTTGCGCACTATTCTTGATTAATAAAAAAATAAATTTTTTTTAATTTTTTTACCAAAGACTTTTCCTTTATCTTAATATCAGATACTTACATGTATGGTTTTCTGTAGTAAAAATAGTTGAGGTACATTCAACAAAAAATTACCTTGAATTTTTTGTCACACGGACCACCTCATAAGAGACTCACTTCTCAAAGGTTGTTCAGATGTAAGAGAGAAGGAAAAAAAAAAAAGAGGGGTATAAAATATACCACTTTAAAAAAACAAAACATCTGAAGACGTACATTAAGATCTAAGCAGGTAATGTTTAGGTTATTAAATATAAGTCTTGCGTAATAATATCATATCATATGTAAGCACTAAAGTTATACAAACTTTTTGCTATTAAATAGTCTAGTACCATAATATTGTACTAGCAGGACATTGATATACCACAGTATGATAATTTACTTAAGAGCTAATGCAAAATAGTTCAATATGTAAAAAGTATAATAATTGATTTAACTCACTACTTTTCATTGTTCAATTTAAACAGATTAGAGTTGTTTCTGCACACTCACCCCATCCCCCTACTTTTAAAAAATATTTTCTGTGTAGTATATCATTTTTCTCCCGTTTCTTTATAATAAAAAACAGAATGGCCCATTATTCAGGTGAGGTTACAACACTCATAATAAATATGCCATCCAGTAAAACATCAGACCCCAGCCATGAGAACAAGATAAGATAAGTAGATTCAGGATACCGACATTTTAAGAAATCATTTTCCAGGAAATCACTTGGTTATGACAATTTCATAATTTACCATTATGTCTAAAAAACACATTTAGTTTTATTCTTACCTTTTTATGATGTAGGGTTAATGAAGTATCTTTGGACCATATGACCTTTAGGCACCCCCTTTGCAATCTCGATTCATAAAGACATTTTTTCCATTTAAACTGTCAAAATCCGGTTGTTTGTTAGGGGGTTAGTTTTATAATAATAATTTAAAAAAACTAAAAATCGTCTGGATTTTGGCAGTGTAAATGAAAAAAATGTCCTTATGAATCGAGATCACAAAAGAGGTGCCTAAAGGTCATATGGTCTGTATCTTTGGTTTGTCATAGATGATGCATACACACACCCTACTCCAATACTGGAAAATTTGCATTTTATTTTCCAGGATGTGTGGGAACTGAATTTTACGATTACCATTAACACATCATCACTTTTCCCAAATAGACCCGCAACGCTACACACATATGAATTAAAAAAGAAAAATGACAATTTTTAAAAAAATTTAAAAAACAACTTTTCTTAATTTTTTTTTTTTTATTATTACTATCACTTTTGATGTTGAAGGTTATTGTCTCCAATGCAGACACACCTGAGTGAGTTCTTCTTTTCACAGTAACATTCACATACATACAAGGTTGAATCTAACGACAAACAAATTATTCATCGCTATCTTCTTCCTCATCTTCATTGTTGATCTGGAAGTATCTCAACTCATACGAGTCCTTTGACGTAGCAATTACTCGCAACCAATCTCGAAGGTTGTTCTTTTTCAAGTATTTCTTGGCCAAGTACTTTAGGTAACTGAAAAAGGGAAAACAATAACAAAAATTGAATTATTTACAATAAATAGAAAGAAAAGCAATTTGAATGGTTTTCATCTAAAAGTTTAATTATTGTGAGATGAGTTTTAATGGCATGTCAGTCCATCTGGGGATATTTAATGCCTAAAAGTTAGGGAATCACATTCATATTTACAATTTTGTATGCAGTCTTATCAAATACAAATAATTTCTTAACAGATGTATTTGATCCACTGATAGAACCTAAACAGGTACTAGCCCTCTAGGTCAGAGTGGACATGGGAGTTATTGTAATGAAGCCCCCCCCCTCCCCAACTGTAGCTTCATTAGATGCAGATAAATGTCATACACAGGACACCCATGCAGGTGAAATGGAGTTATTTTATCTGAGTATGTGTTAATGGTTGACATTTTGATTTCTTAAAAATTAGAAATTTTTTTTTATCAATGTATGGATGGAAATGGTTTTCTAATTGTCACAATGTTGTCACATCTTTAACAATAAAGATGAGGACAAAAGTTTGAAAAATCCAAATAATACAAAAGAAAATGTAGATTCATGCATTTTTCATTTCAAAATAATTACAAATTTAAATCAAAAGAATTTGAAACCTGTTGAATGCATTAAATTTAAACGATTTTACAAATTTTCTATCAAAAGTGAAATATCTTTAAACTTTTTAAACTGTTGGACCAAGTATCCAATAGGCACCCCAGCTAGGAGCCTTTTTTTAATTTTTTTAAAGGAATGCCTTTTGCTTTCTACCATACACTTCCAGTTGTAGTACGAGAGGTGCATGGAAAATAAACTTTATAAATTGTGATACCATTTCTGAACAACATCCTTTTATTTGAATAAAAATATTTTGTAAATAAAAACTATTTTCATTTAAATAAACATATCTGCATTTCTCTTGATTAAATAAAAACTATTTTAATATAAAAATGTGTCTTTCGTTTAAAGTTTAATAATAATGAAAAAAAATCCTATTGAATTTAACAATATGAACTAATTTCTTTTTTTTTTAAATCAAAAACTATTTTAATATAAAAATGTGCCTTTGGGTAGTAAATATACATGAACAAACTTAAAACTTGCAGTGAATGGAGTCAGCCAAGATTGCATAATTTGGACAGTAAAACCAATAGTAGACCGTTTCAAGCTTTCAAATAATGAGTTTCTTGCTCATTGTAGTTTTACAGTAATTTCTGCATTTTCTATGTGGTAATTTAACACCAAACTAGACCTCCTTGGTAGGTTGGATTTTACAGCATGACAACTTTTGTTGGGTTATTTTATGTCAAAGACATTTTTTTTCTAAACACTTTTTGGCTGGGATGCAGTCTAAAGCCCCAGTGGCAAAAGGAGAATAGATGGGTAGGCTAGCATATAAAATAAATAAATTAACAAAGAAAAAGAAAAGGGTGTGCAATCTACTAGTTGATTGTGATTGGTTTTAACCCCCTCCCTTCTATAAATCACCAAGACTTTGAAAAAAGAACAAAACATGTATATAAGTGACAAATATTATTAGTATTCCTATTTTGTTGAGAAAGAAGAGATTATTTGATTAAAGGAGGAGGAGGAGGAAATAAGTTTTGCTAATACTAACCGTTTGGAGAAACTAATGTCTGATGTGAGGGTGATTTTTGATTTGGCCCTTTCAAGGACAACATGGTTGCCAAAATTGTTGGTTTTACCATTGACTTTGATTCGATTCCGAAGAAACTCCTCCTGTAAACGAAAATAAAAATAGAAAAACATTTTAAAAAAAAAACAAGTTGAGAGAGAGAAAAATAATTCAAAAGAGTTAAAATACAATTTGTAAATTTAGATATGAGAGAGAGGAGAGAGAGAAATAATTCAAAAGAATTCAAATACAAACAATGTATAAATTTATAGGTGTGGGGTAGTATCTAATGACAAGGAAAGTACATAACCAGTGGAGATTATTGAGCCTTTGGGGCTAAATTTATAAAAAATTAAAATATGATCTCCATAGGCTTAAAAGGATTATTAGAAAGGTCTTAACCCTTTAAATAAAGCAGATCAATTGTAAATAGTCCTTAACTCTTAACATCCGATACCACCTCATTCCATCCGTCCGGAAGTCTCATCTGTTTTCCTAATCCACCCCAAACGTCAGCCTTTGTTTAAATTTAATATTAAACATATTTAGAAGTCTTTGATTTCAGGGAAATAACAGCTAACTTTAGATGCAAAGGTCATTTTTAGCCATTTTTTCATATATCCTTATAGTAATGCTCTGGACTTAGAAAATTCTCAACATGATGTTAAGAGTTAATATGCCACCCACAAATTCATGATTAACTAATTCTTTATGTATCTATAACAATTTATCATTACTATCTGTCAGTATTGTTTTGCAAAGGGTAGAGACATTGCTTGGTGGCCGGGAGACTTGCATATCCCCACCCCCAGAGGTTAGTGTTTGATCTAAAATAAAAGGCAGTTTAGAAGATCATCTCCTTACCTGACCTTATGCCAGACTTAGTAAAAATCTATGGATACAATTGTCATTTACAAAATAATTCCAATGTTAAAGGATGAAATGGAAATCAATCAATGGAGATAAATCCAACAATTTAATTATTTGGTACATTTCCTCTTATTTGGCCTGTGTCAGACTTGGTGGGTATAATTGACATTTACAAACAATTCCAACCTGTAATTCATACTGATTAAAATAAACACATTTCAACTAATAGAAATTCTCTTTAGAGGAATTTACATTTTGGAGGTTTAGGTTGGATTTCACGACCCCCCTTCCATTAAAATCTTGATATTTATCATTTCTTAATAAACTCCACTTAACTTAAAAAGCAGAGTTATCAATTTTTGCATATTTAATGTTGGGATTATTATTAAGTGTGTCCACAGATTTTATTTTGAAAGACAAAAGTCGTGTGATGAATTTGACAATGAAACAAAAATGTGTCAAGTCTAGCAAAGACTGAATCACCATAATGACAAGATAAGGGTGTAGGGGAATATGGTAACTTTGGTCAACTCTTATTGGGTTATTTTATGCCAAAGATGCTTTTCTTTATTCATTTTTGTTGAGTTTTCAATTTTTTTTTCCAAACTCAATTATTTTTAATACTCCTGTTTTTTCCTTATCTATTTAACCCATAGATAGGACCCTTACAAGTAATACCACTCCGGGTCAAGTTAAACCTGGGAGTAATGACAATAAAGAGGTACTCCACACCCCCCAGAGTTTAAATGTCACCAGTAGATGCAGGGAAGGGGATGACAAACTAAGTTGCACAACCCCCTCCACCGCATAATTAAATGTTGTGGTTATTCCTGTAATAATGTTAATTATACACCAAAACATAAAATTGATTCTGGATGAGTAAGTATAGAAATCACTGAGGATGAATCAGCTTTTCTTTCCAAACTGAAGGTAAATTCACATTCTGCAGTTAACAGTAATACAATTTTAAGTAGATATATTTGCAACAAGGGAGGTGGGGGGTAATGTTTCTAAAAGTTTTAAATAATAATAATAATAATCACAAAATTAAAAAAAACCATTGTGCCAGTGGTTTTTAATGAAGATGTTAGAATTGCCTGGTTTGTATTAAACAATATTTTGGGGTCAGGGGTCACTAAATTTAAAAAATTCAAACTGGCACAGAAAACCAGACAGGTTTCCCTCATAAGTCAGAAATATGATCAAAATATCAACATTTGTGCTTATCAACTGACTTTTATACATGTGTGTGTGTGTGTGTGTGTGTGTGTGTGTGTGTGTGTGTGTGTGTACGGGTACGCACATGCAAAATAAACCCCACAAAGTAATTTCAAGTTTATTAATTAGCAGAAACCATGAAAATTCCACAAAATGGTAGAAAAAAAGTGGAAGAATATCGCACATGGTTGTAGGGAAGGTATTTGGATGACTAATGTGTGAATGAATGAAACACAAGTTGAATTATAATATAGATAAATTGTGTTTTATTACATAGAAATCCTATTGTTGATTTTGCAATAGATAATCCACAAAAATATACGTTAATCTATATAATATTTAATACACGTATCATTTGTTAATATTTAATTCAACTAAAACTAAGATCCATATATAGTTGCATATTCTATTTTGTAGATAATTTTCCTGGTATGAGGGAAACTTTGGAGCTATTTTTTTTATTTTAGCCAGCATGCTGTTGGATATCATCAGATCTGAACAGTGTTTGGTCTGAAGAAGTAATAACTATTTGATGTTTCAGACTGTTGTCCTCATCTTTATTGTGGTATCTATAAGCACAACATTTTGGATGCTGTATCCTCCATCTTTCCTCAGGTGTTCCCTGTGTATTCAAATATAGTAATGACCCAACCGTATACATATCACAAAGATGAGGAAAGCAGCCAGAAACATCAAAATTATCCGCAAACAGCCCTGTTCAGGATTTTGAACTCTGGCAGACGAGCTCCATTCCTACAAGATGAATTGGTTGGTTGGTTGGATTTTACAGCATGTCCACCCGTGTCGGATCATTTTATGCCGAAGATGTTTTTGCTTAACTCTTAATATCCTGTTGAGAATTTTCTAAGTCCAGATCCCCATTCCTATGAGGATTTATCAAAAAATTGGCCTTTTCATTTAAAGTTGTGTTTATTTCCCTTAAATCAAAGACATCTAAATATGTTTAATATTACATTTAAACAAAAGGTTATCATTTGGGGTGGATTAGGAAAACAAATGTGACTTCTGGCTGGGTGGAATGAGGTGGTATAGGACGTTAAGAGTTAATTCATTCTTGATGGGCACTCAATATTTTTTTCTATTTAACCCATAGATGGGACCCTAACAGGTACTACCACTTGGGGTCAGAGTGGATCTGGAAGGGGTACTCCACATTCCCCAGAATTGGAACTTTCAGATAAAGTTTAATATCATAGACAATAAGACCCTCAGCCACTGCTTCAAGTACATATATGGTAAAAAGGTTTGGGGGCTTGGCATATCTTACAAGAAAGAAAGAAAGCAAACTGAGGAAGAGGAGGAGAAGTCTTAGTAAATGTCTACTTACAAATGCAGCAATATCCATGATGCCATCCTCAACTGGGTGAGTGCAATCAACTGTATACTTGATTATTTCCTTCTTTTTCTTTCTACCTTTTACGGCAGTAAGAGAAGAAGGTTTCTTGGCATTTGGCTTTGCACTGGTCACTTTCTGGAGAGAAAAAGAAATATATAAAAAATTAATTTGAGGAAAATGTTTTTCAAGAGGGTGGTGGGTGTACAGAGAGGCAGGAAGAAAAAGTTTGTAGATATTATGGGTGGTATATTTCTAAGCAGATAGTGCACTTAGACCCATGTCTACACTATCTTAAGTGTATGTATGTGTAATATATATATATATATATATATAGGAGTAAATATGGAAATAAATCTGACAATATTAAGAAATTTGAAAAAACAAGTGTTCCAAAAATGAGATGAATTTATTTATCGACGCTTAAACGTTTTGGTTTATTTAAACTTTCATCAGGATGTATTATGGGGTGAAGAAATTGATGGATGTTTTATAGATGACAGGAGATGAAAAATCTTTATAAAATTTTTTGTTGTTGTGTAACTGTATTTGTTCAGCATTATATTTTGTTTGTGGATCGAGATTCGTCTTTCAAAAATATAACGCTGAACAAATACAGTTACGCAACAAAAAAATGTTATAAAGATTTTTTTATCTCCTGTCATCTATAAAACATCCATCAATTTCTTCACCCCATAATACATCCTGATGAAGTTTTAAAGAAACCGAAACGTTTAAGCGTCGATAAATAAATTCATTTCATTTTTGGAACACTTTTTTCAAATTTCTTATATATATATATATATATATATATATATACACACACACACAACCATATATTAGTTAACTTGTGGAAAATGTTAACCAAGAGGGTGGTGGGTGTGGAGAGAGGATGAAAAAAGGGATACCCACCCCCCAACACTTTTCAAATTCAAGATTTAATGTAGAATTTCATGAGCCTGCAAGACTGGGCATTTATATATTACTAAAATTCTCATGTTTGTATGTTGTTGAATCCATATCATACCCACCATTACAAGAAAGCTGCTGGTTAAGTGATGGTTAAATTTAGTAGATAAAAATTACACAATGTAAAAACCATTATGGAACAGATAGTATAAAGTTTACCAATATAAAGAATGGTCATTATATGATTTGATTATAAAACAACAAATATTAAAATAAAATTATTACGAATTGCATGAACCTGTTAGTTAAAAACTGGTTTAAATATTTGTTGATGAGAACTCAAATATTTAATTATTCAATTATTTTCCACTTATATTTTAAAAGTAGCAGGACCTGTGGATATACCACAGGTATGATAATTTAATTACCCACTTCATCTTTTATATTTAGCCTTGGATAAACCTAGTTCCCAATCATTTTAGTATTTTTTTAACAGATTGATTTTAATGGCATGTTAACCAGATAAGAAAATTGTGTACAGTGTACATTCGTGCAAGGCTGTTTGCAGTTCACATAGCACTAATACCCTTGGGAAAGGTATGAAACCAACTATTCTCCCTCCAGCTGTGGGTAAACCAGACAGGCTGAGTTCTTTAACCATGATGAAGCAACCAGTTTAAGGAAAACTCAGAATTCAAACCTGTGAAACTGCCTAATAAATTGACCATGTGTCACACATCCTACTTGTATGGAGGGGTTGGTGTGTATGAATTTGTTAAAGAGCCCCCCACCCCTTCTTTTTTAGTTAAATGATATCAAATATCCCTATGTAATATGCACAGATATCATCCTAACAGGTACCCCCCCCCCAGATTAAAGCGGAACTGGGAGTAATGGCAATGAAGGGGTACTCCACTCTCCAGAATTGGAGCCTCACCATCAGATGCAGTTTAGTGTCATAACCACACACCCAATTTTTGGTGAGGGTCTTAACTCCTTCTGCAGGGGATATAATTAAAGGAGCAGTTTTAACAAAGGTGTTGGTTACACATTATTTCAGGGTGACTATATCAAGATACAATAAGATCAGGATATTGTTTCATTCAACTATTTGAATTAAAAAATTCGAAAGAAAAACGATTTCTCGGACTTATCTCATCTTTATTGGGGTATATAAAAACGTTTATTTATTATAGATACCACAATAAAAATGAGGACAGCCCGAAAAAAAATCAAGATTATTCACATCAAGCCTCATCTAAAAAAATACAGATGAATAAGTCACAAAGTTTGGTTAATTTTAGTAGAATACTAAGTTAAAATTTAACTCAATTTTAGTGTTTTGAGAGAGAGATAGAGGGGTGTAAGTGGAAATATATAAATTTGGTGGAACGGTTAATTTTTCATAAATATATCGGCATGAGAGAGATTAAAAAAAAAAAAAAATCAAAAATCAAAGGTTAAAATTGAAAAAGAAAAGAAAAGAGTAAGATCCAACATAGAAAAACAACTTTATTTATTTGAGTCCAACTAAAATCCGAGTTCTAATGTACTTTGAATACTAATACGATTATACTACCTATCAATTATTAAACAATGAGACAAAATGATAGACACTCAACACCGCTCCATTTAGAAGTAATAAAATCAAATATTTTTTCTAAAATTAGGAAAAATTATTTTAAAATACATCAATTCAATTTTAATTTCCATATTGAATGTTAACAACCGAGAGAAAAATGTTATAATTTAGCCACACTTCATGGAGAGAGAGAGTCTTCCTCGTAAGAAAGGACATCTATTTCCCGCACACGAATGGGACTATTTAAATCCCATTCGTCCAACAAAAAATAGAGTAACTTTGGTCAAGTTTTTTTTCCCCCACCCTTTAAAAAAAAAAAAGGTGTAAAAGGAACACATGTGGGTTCTTTTCTTAAATCGGTGCATTTTGAAGATCTCATTAATTTGAAATTTCGATAACAAATAATCCAAAAATTGAATCAAAAGGAATTTAAAGTTTGTGGTAGAATTAGAGAGGGAATTTTTTCCTTATTAAAAAAAAATTTTTTTTTCGTCTTTTTAAAATAGAAACTTAAAATATTGGTATTTCAAATTGAAAATACCCACACAAAAAATGATTTTTAGAATATTTTATGGAAAAGCATTTAAAATATTAAAAGAAAAAGAAAATCACGTTTTCCTGACCACTTAGTACTAAACATCTTTATAAAAAATAAAAAAAAAAAAAAAAGACCCTTTTTTTCCCGATCCACATTTAATCTTTGAGATAACGATTTAAAAAATCGGTGATTATTTTAAATATAATTATTTTAAAGCAAAAAAAGAGTTAAAAAATAGTAAATCTTAAATTTAACTAAAGTGAATGTTACGGCAAAAATGACACGTGAGGTACCTAGATTTTAATTATAAAATGATTGACAGTAATTTATATTAATATATATATATATATATGACAAAACCATTTTACTAAATTTGCTCCACAAACGTATTGAGAACTTTTATATTCATTGATAACTCCTACTTATACGGTTAATTATTTTATCGACAAAGTGACGACTAACTCGATATTCTCCATTAAGTAATCCCATATAATATTCATATATATATATATTCATATATGTGTGTGTGTGTTTAAAATTTTGCTTCAGGTTTTAAAAAATTCTTAGATATGAGTCACAGTAAAAAGTAATTTTTTTTACTTAAGAGTGGAGGGGGGGGCAGGCGAAATCTTTTTAGATGATTTTTTTTCAAACACGTGTTAAAGAGGCAATCATTTAAAATCGGCACACAAAATATAATAATGTTATTTGTAAAATTAAATTAAATAAACTGCCTTTAAATTTGCATCAGAAAAAATAAAAGCAAAATTTTAAAAAACGTGAAAGAAAAAAATTAGATCATGAAATCTTAACATCCGCTCATTTTTAAAAAAAAAGAAAAAAGTTTCCTTTTTAAAAAAACCAAAATCTATTCTCTACATATCTTTAAGAAATTAGAAATAAAAGTAATAAAGTAATTTTGATTGTATATATTTTAAAATTAAGATAAGAATTTATCAAATTAAAAGGGGAAAAGAGAAAAGAGAAAAAAACGTGGCAATGAGATGAAAAAAATTTTTCGGCAAAGAGGAACAAAAAAAAAAAAAAAAAGTGACTAAAATTAAAGAAATTACATATATTAGCAATCAAGACATTTAATTTCTAAATCATAAATATAAATCAGTATATGTAAACAAAAAACATTAGATTTTGGCAATATTTAATAGAAAGAATTAAGAGAAATAAAAGAGATTAAAAAATTTGAACCACGTAAGACATAATGGCCGAAAGTAGAGCACATGGTGTCCATGTAGATAAATCGAATTTAATTATGAAATAAAACCGGCGAAAATTTAAAATAACTCGACTTATTGTAGCTCAACCGATTTATTACGATCTTATACTATAATTTAAGGTAAAATTATAAAATTAAAAGCTGAGAATTAACATAAAAAGCACAAAAATATTCCTCACCTTGTTGGCCACGGGCATGATGGCTGTTGCAAAAAACAAATCTGAGAACGAGAGAACGTCTCGATGGACGAATTTCTCGTTGGGCGAGATTTCAATTCTCGCCAACACGTGATCTTCTAACGATTAGTTGAAAATACTAAGTGTTATTTTCTGCAATAAATAACATTTTATTATTATTATTTGTTCTTTTTTTTAAGTAAAAATAAGAAAGATGTTTTTACTTATAAGAATGAATATTCTGAGGGCGAAAAATAAAAATATACACACATCTCAAAAAAAAAAAGTCCACATTATTTGGGTTAGAGAGTAGATTGCAAAACTTTTACGAAAGCAAGGCAAAATGAATTAAACTTGTAAAGATATATAATAAATTAAAATTTTATTTTTAAAATTATACGATTTAATTATAAAATACCAAATGTTAAATTTAAAAAATAATAATTTAAAATCTATTTAAAAAAATTATTCGTTGTGTAATTATTACGAATTGCGTGCACCTGTTAGTTAAAAACTTGTTTAATTATTTGTTGAAGAGAACTTCAAAAATGTTTGATTATTTTATTCGTTTATTTTTCAGTTCTATTTTTAAACTATCAGGGCCTGTGGATATACCACAATATGATAATTCAATTATTACAACATTTAATATGTTTACTTAAGAGCTATTGTAAAATACTTCATTAACTATAATAATCTTGATTTAACTCTCTCGCTCTTTAAAAAAAATTATTTCCTTCTTTTCATCTTTTCGTTATGTTCAATTGAAACAGATTAACATTATCGCTTCCGCGCCCCCTCTCTCTTTCCCCTACTTTCTTTCTTTCTTTCTTTATTATATTTTTTTTCTGTGTAGGATATCCTTTTTCTTCTCTTTCTTTCTTTCTAATAAAAACGGAATGGTGACATCACTCATAAGAAATAAGAATTCGGCGGATAAGAAACACCAGATAATCAGTATTTACATTTTTGCATTTTTAACAAATGAAAACGGTCATACTTTTAAGGAACAAGTATTGATATAGATTGATTAAAAAAATCGGTACCATTATAGAATGTGGCCTACCTTTTGAATGTAGCCTATGAAATCATATTATGAGGTTATAATAATAACTGCTAACCTTAACCCTATTTCAGAATATTTTAGAATTAAATAGATCTCTGATTCATGTAAATTATGGATAAATTCTTTTTTAATTATTCTTAATTACTATATACAGCTTATGACTAAATTGCATTTCTTAAAATTGAATATATGTGAAAAATAATTAGTTTCAATAAATTGCCTACTACTTATATCTATAAATATACTCTTACTGAGGTAGGACACATTCAAACCGAGTAGGCCACATACTATAGTAAAATCGTCAGGGTGGCCTAAAGTCGGTATCGGCCAATCAGCGAGGAAATCTATCCCCTTTTCACTAGCACTAGACCAAAGAGATTGTTTTTTGCATCTGAGGTGGAGCGCCACATCTATCATCACCTCCTTACTTTACCGCACAGATCCCTGTGCTACTCATATGCTGAGTTGGCGAGTGTCGGTATCGAACTAAGAACCTTGTGGTTTCTAGCCGAATGCTCTACCGACTGAGCTAACCCTGCCCTTTATTATAACAGAATCAAAAAGGTAGGCCACATACTATAACGGCACCAAAAAATCATCATTTATTTTATATATTATTAATTTCTTTATTCTTTATTTTTATTCATTTACTCCTTTCTAGTTTGGAACACTTATCGTAACTTGGTGTTTTTTTTCCCTAAGGTCCAAGTGACAACAAGTCTCCTCAGGTCTCTTCTAAGCATCGTAGCTGATTTTAATAATGATGTTGATTGGATGGTTTCAATTCTTCCTCAAATCTCCAGGTTTACTCAGTCTCTTTTTAAGGTTCCCGGGGACTGTTCCAAGTGCTCTATCTATGATTGGTATCACTGTATCCTGGGTAATTCAATGTCAAATTATCCAGGCATGGCACTAAAATGATAATAATAATGATTTTATAATTATTATACATATCTCAATTCTATCTGTGTGTGTCTCTCTCAGATAAATATACCCAATGTTGAACGAGTATATATAATAGAAAGAGAATGTTGAATGAAGGAATTCTTGTGTGTGGGTTGCATTGTGTTTAGTGTACTTACATGTTAGAGAAATAGAAGTTTTAAATTAAGTCTTATGTACAGGGTGATTGTAAAGTAAATCTATTTCTTGATTTGATGGAATTAAGGGATGAGGTATTAATAACAAAAGAAAGACGCTCACATACATGCATATTACTACTGTACGCTGTTCATGTTCCTGACACTAATACATTATTCTATGTACTAGACATGAGACTTTGATGAGTTGTGGTGCACCTGAGCATCGTACACATACATGTATATTATTACTGTATGCTATTCATGTTCCTGACACTAATACATTATTATATGTAGTAGACATGAGACTTTGATGAGTTGCGGTGCACCTGAGCACAGTACACATACATGTATATTATTACTGTACGCTATTCATGTTCCTGACACTAATACATTATTCTATGTACTAGACATGAGACTTTGATGAGTTGTGGTGCACCTGAGCATCGTACACATACATGTATATTATTACTGTATGCTATTCATGTTACTGACACTAATACATTATTCTATGTACTAGACATGAGACTCTGATGAGTTGCGGTGCACCTGAGCACTGTACACATACATGTATATTATTACTGTATGCTATTCATGTTCCTGACGCTAATACATTATTATATGTAGTAGACATGAGACTTTGATGAGTTGCGGTGCACCTGAGCACTGTACACATACATGTATATTATTACTGTACGCTATTCATGTTCCTGACACTAATACATTATTCTATGTACTAGACATGAGACTTTGATGAGTTGTGGTGCACCTGAGCATCGTACACATACATGTATATTATTACTGTATGCTATTCATGTTACTGACACTAATACATTATTCTATGTACTAGACATGAGACTCTGATGAGTTGTGGTGCACCTGAGCACTGTACACATACATGTATATTATTACTGTATGCTATTCATGTTACTGACACTAATACATTATTCTATGTACTAGACATGAGACTCTGATGAGTTGCGGTGCACCTGAGCACTGTACACATACATGTATATTATTACTGTACGCTATTCATGTTCCTGACACTAATACATTATTCTATGTACTAGACATGAGACTTTGATGAGTTGTGGTGCACCTGAGCATCGTACACATACATGTATATTATTACTGTATGCTATTCATGTTACTGACACTAATACATTATTCTATGTACTAGACATGAGACTCTGATGAGTTGCGGTGCACCTGAGAACTGTACACATACATGTATATTATTACTGTACGCTATTCATATTCCTGACACTAATACATTATTCTATGTACTAGACATGAGACTTTGATGAGTTGTGGTGCACCTGAGCACTGTACACATACATGTATATTATTGCTGTAAACCGTTCATCTTCCTGACACTAATACATTATTCTAATTATGTTCGAGAAGGGATTTGTTCGAGAACTGAAACGATATTTCCCATCGGAAATAGTATGAATTGGATTTATGTATTCTTGATCATCAGACGTCACAACTTTCCTCTTTCCCTTTCCGATATTATCACTGCTGCCTTTCTTGGGATCCATGAATAAGGGTTAACAACTCCACGTAGGCATCTGAATTCAACCTGATACCCTTTCTGCAGATTTTTGAGGAATTCTACTGTACGAATGCAATCAGATCATCTGTTATGTTACTTTCTTCTAGCTACAGCCTCGTAGTCTCCATTGCAATTCTCCAGTTCATGCCTGATTATTTTTACAGTGTTCAGGGAGCATTGGGCAGCAACCATAATCTTATTTTGATGGCCAGTGCAGATCATCATGATACAAGTTATTCTCTTCCATGATTCTGGTGGGTTCTTATTGTCTGTTGGTTTGTTTACACATAATTGGAAGCAGAAGTTGGCGGAGACTAGTATTACATACTAGAGAGGGGGAGAGATAGACACAGGTAGACAGAAAGATGCATATGCATTACTTACTTCTTTGGCCATTGGTGATCTCTAGTCATTTCTATTCTTCCTCTCCATGTTGAATTCTATTTCTAGATTCTTGTTGGCTGTTCGTCTTTGATGCATTCCTTCTTCTTGGTCAGTCTTTTTGCCAAGACATTCATCAAGCAAGAACACCATATTATTTATTTAAACTTTTATTTACTTAACTAAAATTCTTCTTCTAACTAACACAAAGCGCGTGTGCATAATGAGCCCATGCTTCTCATTGGACGTCCAAGCAGGTACTGATGGGTTAACTTGGTCCCACATGACTTCACGTATTTCACGGGCTTTCTGTAATATTCGATGGAAAGTCCCGCCCATGATATGAAAAGGGGCCATCCCTTCAAAAATACAAGGGGGTGACAATAATCTATACATAGATTATGTAACACTAGCAAAATTGGCCTTTTCATTACTGGAGTGATTTGGGGTGCCTATTGGGGACTTGATCCAAATGAACAAAAAAAAAAAAAAAATACCAGAATTGAAATTTTTGGAAGAAAGAAAATTGCAGCCAAGAACATCTATGACAGGATGTCAAAAATCACATTTCTTATTTAATGGGCAAAAAATTAGATTTTCCAAAATAACCCAATTTATTATAAAAATATAGAAATTTGAATAAATATTTTGTTTAAATATTCGTTATTTTGGGTTTTAATAAAAATATTAGAGTCTTCAATTAGTGTTTTTAATTATTAAGCTTTTTCCCAAGTTGTAGCTGTCTCAGTACTATTGTATGGTTGCACCACTTAGACTTTAACAAAATGCTGCAATCTAGATGGGAACTATGCACGGATGCTGCTTGCTATTTTGAACAAATCCTGAAAGCAGCTGTAGAGCCACTTACCTCCCATCTCGCAAACCATTCAAGTAAGAAATACTGGAGAAGTAAGTGTAGCGATTGTCCACCCCTGTTTGGATTGATGTGCGGTACAGAAGAGTTATCTTCCCTTGCTGCAGATTTCTGCCCATAGGGGGCCAGAGTATTTAGGCAGCAAGCCGAGAATTTTGATTTCTCTTTCTCCGGGACAGTCAAACACTTCACATGGGTTAGACACTTGTACCTCTACCTTTAAGTGGGGGGGGGCTTTGTCCTCCTGCCAGATATCAGTAAGTGACATTCTTTCAGGAACTCTTTATCACTTCTTTAGGACAAAGTCCTACTTTCTTTATACACATATGTATTTGTTCACTATGTATTGGTGTATCATTTGTAATTTGTATATGAATTCCTATTTGAATGTATTTCTATGTGCCTCACTATTAAAATCTATGTTTGTTATATCTTATAACTTCTTTGTCGGAATATTTCTTGTACTTGTATGTACCCACGTTGGAAGGTCACCCTCGAAGCCTTCCAACTTATTATAAGATCTTACATTTTACATAAGTATTTACTGACACCCCACCATGTCAGTCGAACCCAAGGATCATTATAGTGGGGCACCACACACAAACCGAAGCTCTTGCATGGTGTGTTTAAAAATTGCATGAAATCCCTTGGCATTCCTCTTTGAGGTGCCTCAGGCACTGGGCAATAAACCCAGTCCTGCCCCTTTAAATCAAGGGGGCAGGTGTTGCCTGGAAGGATAGCCCTCTTGGCTTATACTGGTATTAAATATCTTACTGGTCCAATGGCCGAAGTCACTGAACACCGGGTTCCGATATTGTTGTTATATGACCAATGTAGGTGTCATCAACTGAACCCTGACCAAAAGAAATAGCAAAAATCTAAAGAAAAAACAAAAACAAAATTATGAAAAAGACAAGCTCCAGGGTCTTTAACTAAACTGCTCGAAATGATATACAACGAATATGAAAAATGATATGCGAAACAAAAACAAAAACAAAAAATCAATCATTCAAAGAATCTATAAAGTTCTCTTTCAGCAGTTGGTTGATAGGATTTAACGGCACATCACCCCAACTTGGGTTATCTTATACCTAGTGGTCCTAACCACTTGCAATATATTGCAAATAATATATGTTGTACGTCTGTATTTTTGTTTCTGTCGTTAACGGTTTGAACGATTTGTTAGCATTGCCAGTAGGCATACCTATTCAAATGCAAGGCTAAACAAATCGAGAAAAATCAATCTCTGTATGTACATTTCGACCTATTAGGCCTCATCAGCAAAGCTATAGATAGAAAGACCGCCTGGTGCGTGATTCGAACCCTGACTGTCAAGCTGACAGGTGAGGACAGTAACCCCTACACCAACCACACCCTGCTAGATTTTTTGTTTTGTTTAGAAGTAGGTTTTTATTCCTCTTATAGTGACTTTTTCTACATGACAGTATGAGAAGTAAATACATGCATATATATATATATATATATATAAATTATATCAAATAATATAAATGTACACCTTTTGAATGATATTGATCAGGTGTACATTTATATTTTTTGATATAATTTTGTTTCTCTCAAAAACGACAGAATTTCATCTATGTTGACTTTTTTAAATAGATCTTTCAGTGGCGACAAGACGTTATAACTAGCAATGGAGAAGTAAGGACAACTCATAAGCAACATTCTCCTAGGAACTACTACACATAGACACACTAGTGTAGGCCAACCAGTAAAAAGTTACATTTATCAGCTCTGTGTAGACACTGGATACCAACAAGAGGACTTACCAAGAGCGATGGTCAATAGGGACAGATGGAAAGAGAGAGTTCTCCTAGGAACTACTACACATAGACACACCAGTGTTGGCCAACTATCTACCCTAGCACTTTTGACTGTTTCCTCAGTCATCAGGGGAGGGGTATATGTTGTAGTGTTAGTTCTTTTATTTTTTTTCTCATTTATCTATTTTTTTTTTAAATTAGAAGAGTCTATTATTTTTAGAGGTTTGCTATGGTAAGTGTATTAGTTATTAAAGATGTTTAGTATATTATGACCTAGGTTGAATGCTATTTTATTAATGTTAGCTATTTAATTTACTATGCATATCGCCTCAAGAATTTGTAGGCATTTCTTATTGTTATTTTTATAGATGATTTTAGTATTTTCAATGAGGATTTTTTTAATGCCGGTTGAAGGGAATTTGTCTGAATGTTTTGTAATTAAATGTTGTTTTATGGCACTAGTATCAGATTATATATACAGGGTGAGTCAAAATGCACGCAAATTTATATTGTTCAAAATTATTCCACCAATCATATATTAGTTAACATTACTTTTATATATGTTATAGATATATGCATGGCGTTTATATATTTAATGTTTTTTATACTTTACAGGTCATTATTTACATCATGCCACTTGATTTGGAAACTAGACTGGAGCTAGTAAAATTGTATTATTGTGTGTGTGTGGATGGCCTTTAGTGCTGAATATCGATTGCAACCATTCTTCTTCGACTCAATAATTGATCGTGTGAATTATACCGCCATGCTTCGTGATCATCTCATCCCTCAGTTACAGAGAAAGCGTAAAATGAGGACTGTTGTCTTTCAACACGACGGAGCTCCTCCCCACTATTCGTTGTTGGCTCGAGATTTTCTGGCTTTAAAATTTCAAGAACATCGTGTGATTGGCCGAGGATACGGAACACCCTGGCCACCAAGGTCGCCTGATCTCAGCCCACTGGACTTCTATTTTGGGGGCATGCTGAAGGCCCGCTTATTCCATCAAGTGATGAACTTGGTCGTGCTGTGAATAATTTGGTGAAACGTGCAGATCTGGTGATTGAAGAAGAAGGCAGTATAATTGAACATTTGTTGTAATGTTACAAACCCCATTAAGTCTGCTTTCTTTTGATTACATTTAGTTTCATTTAATATGATTTAATATCTTATTATAATGGAGATTGTGTGTTTTTCTGTCTGTAACCGAAACTATATTACTACTCAAGTCACAATTCCCTTAGTTATTTACGTCACATTCTCCATGATTCTATTTCTATTTAAACCTCAATTAATAATAAAACTGTTTGACATTATTAATACTGTTAGCCTTACCTAAATACTAATAACATGCAATTGTATTTATATATACAACAAAATACCAGTTTTCAGTGTAAACGTATAGCTAATTTGCATATTGATATTAAAAAAACTGATTTTAATAAAAATGTGCTTGGTATTATTGATTTCTAATTGTTTGGTTTTATCTTAATGAATATGAGTAAAAATCTCTTCAATAAATCCTAAAAGAAATTCATTAACAAGAAGAAATAACTGTCATTTTATTCTTTACTTCCTAATTTAACTAAATAGTTAAATTAGGAAAATTTAGCATTGAAAAACGGAAGTGATGAAAGAGTAAGTTTCAGTTGTTCTATTTTCCGATTATACCCCCTCCGTTTCAAATCTTTTTATTTGAATTCTTAATTAGTTTCATTAGCCTTTCTGATTTAATCTAATATTTTATTACTTTTAAACTTAAATACTTGCACCCGTAGGGTGCATATATTTGCTAGTACATTTGATAAAGACTTTATAATTTGCGTGCATTTTGACACACCCTGTATATATAAAGAGAGAGAGAGAGATGAGATTATGTCCATAATCTGATATATATATCTGTTGAAGTATTCTCTCTCTCTCACACACACACATTTTCTTTTCATTGATATCAAAATAGAAATTTCTTAAACTGTTTGATTTAGGGGGCCTAAATCTTCATTTTTTTTTAATTGTCACAGTTTACTGTATGCTTTGGATATTTGTGTTATAAAAAATAAAAAAAGGTAATTTATGAGGAAGTGCGTCCCGGTCTCCTGCCTCAAAAATTGCTACCCGGTGACTATTAAAATAATGACCCCAGCTATGGTGTTACTTGAAAGAAAACAACCAACTTAGGGCGTTAAATGTATTTTAGATGGCGGGGGGGGGGGAAGCTTCTCTTTTTTGGCGTAATTCTTATTTATTTATCGTAATTTGTCATAATTCTTGTTCATTTATAGAAATTTGTCGTAATTCTTGTTTATTTATCGTAATTCTTGTTTAGATATGAAGATGGATATATAGTTTGGAATAGACTGAGATAGATAGATAGATAGATAGATAAACAAACAAAATAATATAGATAGATAGATAAACAAACAAAATAATATAGATAGATATGAACAAATAGAGATAGATAGATATTTTCTACAAGTAAATGTATTTGTGGGGTGTCGCTTCTTTTTTGTCGTAATTCTATTTATTTAAACTAAAAACAAGACATTAAAGAAACATGAATAAAAGAAAATCTGAGACGACATAGCTGGGGACGTTATTTTAATAGTCACCGGGTAGCAATTTCTGAGGCAGGAGACCGGGACTGAGACTTCCTCATAAATTACCTAAAAAAATTTAAAATAGTTATAATAGTAATTGGTAATTTGCTTGAAGCATTGTTAAGTATGTTATTATATATTAATGATTGGAAGGCAATTACAATGCATATAAAATAAAAATAAAAAGATGTTTAGTCTTATCGATTTCAAAGTAACTTTATCATCAGAGACGTTTTTCAGAAATGGACACATTTTTCGTGTCGTTATCTTATTTTCTTTTCTTTTTTTTTATGTTATAAACACGCGTCTCGTGTTTTTTTTTAAATAACGCCATGCGGAAGGGTCAGATAGCCATTGTTCATTCAATTTCAATTTTATTCTTTTCATCTATTTAAATATGTGTGTATTAACCATAACATAAAAAAAAAAGAAATAACGACACAAAAAACACGTCCATTTCTGAAAACAGTCTCTGATGATAAAGCTACTTTGAAATCGATAAGACTAAACTGTGCATGTAATGAAAATAACATACGTCGAAACTCAAAGCGTGTGCGGACGAGTCTGGCTTGCAGGGTCATCGCAGGAAAGAAATATGGCTGCTGTAAGCACTATATTTAACGAATGGGATTGCACGTATGCAAATTCTCTCAAGATTGGGCGTACATATAAGCATACGGCGATGGCTAGAGGGAGCGTCAAACAATTACGTATGACGACTACGAAAACAGCTGGCAGTAGTATTTTGGCTCTTGCGACGGGTGGATGAGGCATTTCGAGATAGATTTTGATTGTTGGTGAGCAGAGTAGAGCACAGTTGGGAAAACATTATTACTATTATTATTTTTTATTTTTTTATTTTATATGCATTGTAATTGCTTTCCTATCATTAATAAATAATAAAATAGTTATTTTTTTAAAACACGAATAGATCATGAATGTAAATGTTCAAAATTTCTTAAATATCAGTCTATATTAAACACTTACATTAACCATCCATTCATACTTAAAACAACAAAAACAAAAACAAAAAATAAACAGATTTTTATTTTTTTATTCTTTATGACCCCCCCCACACACACACACATGAGAGTGAGTAAATAAACAATGTGTTTATTTGATATGGCTTTTAGCCGACAATTTTTGGAGGATATCTGCTTAATTGAGGTCATACCTAATTTTGAAAATTAATTAGTTACTAATTAATGAATTTAGGCGGGCATGTATGTTCAAATGTAAGGCTAAACAAATCGAGAAAATGTCAATCCCTGTATGTACATTTCAACCTATTAGGTCTCATCAGCAAGGTTATAGATAGTAACTAATTAATTTTCAAAATTAGGTATGACCTCAATTAAGCACATATCCTCCAAAACACACACACATATGTATATGGGTGAGTACTGGAAAACACATTTTTTGGGTTGTTTTAGAAGCATGGAAAGAGTGAAGATCAGCATCAAAATGTGTTCTTAATCTTATTTATTTTCCTTATATTTCGAGGTACTTTCCTCTATCTCAAAGGTTTATTTTTAGACTTGCACAACAACATCATACATTCTGTTCATTGTGTGTTAACAAATGCTGGTTCAAGGCCACCAATTGTGAGAACTTGCAATTGCATAATGTACAGCAGTATGACTTCTCTCCCGATTGCAGGCATACATGTCCCCTAAAATCAGGAAGTCTTTGAAATTGTTGCTCACAGACTTGGCACCGGAATGGATTGACCCCTGCATGCTTCTTGTGGTGTGTCTGCAGACGGCTAACAGTTGCAAACTTCTCGCTGCATATATCACACTGGAAGGGCTTCTCCCCCGTGTGAATATGCATATGCACACGCAGGTTAGTGTTCCTGGAAAAAACTTTGTGGCACACCCCACAGGAAAAGGGTTTATAACCTGTGTGTGTCCCCATGTGAGCTTGAAGGTCTGTGTTGCGAAAGAAATGTCGGAAACATCTAGTGCAACGGAAAGGTCGCTCACCCGTGTGCGTCCGTGTGTGCACTTGCAGGTGACTGCTCGTAATAAAATTCTTCCCGCAGATTTTGCATTTGAATGGTCGTTCACCGGTGTGTGTCCGCGTGTGCATCTGAAGATTTGTGTTTGTTGAAAAGGCCTTGCCACAGATCTGACACTGAAAGGGGCGCTCACCGGTGTGTATCCGCATGTGTGTCTGCATGTTAGTTTTGCTGGTGAAGGCTTTGTTGCAGATTCTGCAGAGGAAGGGTCGTTCGCCCGTGTGTATCCGCGCGTGCATGAGTAGGTTGGACTTGCGCGAAAAGAACTTTGTGCAAACTTTGCACTTGAACGGTTTCTTGCCAGTGTGCATCTCCACGTGTACTTGGAGGTCAGTGTTGCGGACAAAGTCCTTCTTGCATATGTTGCACTGAAATGCCCTCACCCCAGCATGGATTTTTGCGTGCGTCTGTAGGTTCGTACTGCGGGTGAAGTTTTTCTTGCAGATGGGACACTGGAAAGGTTTCTCCCCGGTGTGTGTCCGAATGTGCGTCTGCAGGTTAGTGTTGCGTGCAAACTCTCGGCCACAGATCTGGCAATGAAAAGGCTTTTCTCCTGTGTGCGTCCGCATGTGCGTCTGCAGGTTGGAATTACGAGAGAAATATTTATGACAAATTTTACAAAAGTAAGGTTTTTCAGTCGCGAGACTGTTTATCTGTGACATGAATTCCGAATCAATTTCAAGGGATTTATTAGATTCTGGTTCCTTGGAACATCCCAAGATTTCCTCCTCTTCTTCCTCCTCCTCCTCCTCCTCCTCATCTTCATTTTCTTCTCCTTTCCTTTCCTCATCCTCGTGAATTCTCATATGCCTCTGTAATCGGATATGGGCGATGAAAGTCTTTTGACAGATTGGGCACTGGAAAGGACGTTCACCTGTTGAGACAAAAAAATTAACTGCAATTAATTTTGACTAAGGAAAAGCATTTTTACTATAAAAATGCATTAAAATGATTAGCATTTTATAAAAATGCATTAGAAATGATTTTACTATAAAAATGCATTGGAAATGATTTTTACTATAAAAATGCATTGCATTGGAAATGATTTTTACTATAAAAATGCATTGAAATGATTTTTACTATAAAAATGCATTAGAATGATTTTTACTTAAAAAATGCATTGGAAATGATTTTTACTATGAAAATGCATTGAAATGATTTTTACTATGAAAATGCATTGGAAATGATTTTTACTATAAAAATGCATTGGACAATGATTTTTACTATAAAAATGCATTAGAAATGATTTTTACTATAAAAATGCATTGGAAATGATTTTTACTATGAAAATGCATTGGAAATGATTTTTACTATGAAAATGCATTGGAAATGATTTTTACTATAAAATGCATTGGAAATGATTTTTACTATAAAATGCATTAAATGATTTTTACTATGAAAAAAATGATTTTTTACTATGAAAATGTTTGGAAATGATTTTTACTATAAAAATGCATTGAAATGATAAAATGCATTGGAAATGATTTTTACTATGAAAATGCATTGGAAATGATTTTCTATGAAAATGCATTGGAAATGATTTTACTATGAAAATGCATTGGAAATGATTTTTACTATGAAAATGGGAAATGATTTTTACTATAAAAATGTATTGGAAATGATTTTTACTATAAAAATACATTGGAAATGATTTTTACTATAAAAATGCATTGGAAATGATTTTTACTATGAAAATGCATTGGAAATGATTTTTACTATGAAAATGCATTGGAAATGATTTTTTACTATAAAAATACATTGGAAATGATTTTTACTATAAAAATGCATTAGAAATGATTTTTACTATGAAAATGAAATGATTTTACTATGAAAATGAAATGATTTTTACTATAAAATATTGGAAATGATTTTTACTATAAAAATGCATTGGAAATGATTTTTACTATGAAAATGCATTGGAAATGATTTTTACTATGAAAATGCATTGGAAATGATTTTTACTATAAAAATGCATTGGACAATGATTTTTACTCTGAAAATGCATTGGAAATGATTTTTATCATAATAATTTTTTTATTATAATACAGAGCTTTAGGAAACTTTCAAATTTTATCAATTTTACCATAATGTATAATTTTTACACTGACCTGTGTGTATTCGAAGGTGCATCTGAAAATTTGTATTTCGAGCAAATCCCTTTTTGCAAACTGAACAGAAAAATGGTTTCTCTCCTGTGTGAATCCGTAGGTGGGATTGAAGGTTTGTATTCCGGGAGAAACTCTTGCCACAAACTTTGCAATGAAATGGCCGCTCACCCGTGTGTGTGAACATGTGTGCATGAAGGTTGGTTTTGCGTGTGAAACTTTTTCCGCACATTTGGCAGGGAAATGGTCTTGTCATTTGCAAATGGTCATCCATATTCTTCGACTGGAATCTTCATACGTCTTCAATTTGGAAAATCTGGAAGCAGAAAACAAAAAAACAAATTCCAGAGATAGCACTTTTTACCAGAAGAATGGCGTAATCAAAATTCATCTTATTCATTGAATGACCCCACAATTCAAATAACTAATAATAATAATAATCCTTAGTAAACAATTATAACTTCAATAAACTATTCTTAATAGAATTATATTAATATATTTTTGACTTATTTATGTATCCTAGCAAGAATATGCACCTTTCGGGCATAAGTATTTGAATTTTAATGTAATGAAATATATTAAATTCGAAAGACTAACAAAATTAAATAAGAACACATATAAAAAGACTACACTTATTTTAATTATATTTTAATTGGTTTCTATATAAAATCATTCATAGAATTAATCTTAATAAGTTGGAGAATAAAACAATAATATTAGAGATCAATAACACCAAGTAATTATTTATTAAACCCGGTTTTCTTAAAACCAGTATGCAAATTAACCACATCATATATTATGTAAACCTTTATTTCTTAGTGATATATAAGGCACATTGCAGGATTTTAAATGCACTAATAACATGGGCTGTTTTGAGGCAAATCTAACTCAGATTTTCAGAGAGACATTCTTAATAGTAAGATTCATTCTATGTATTAATGATTTTGACTATAAATCAAATACTCATTGATAAACTTATGCAATTCCTGAGGGTATTTGGACATAGTTTTGGTTACAGACAGATATATACTAAATCTCCATTATAAGATATATCTGCTGAATAATTAAGACTATGTAAATTCAAAGTTCTTTAAATATTTGTTGAATAAAGATATTTTAATTATATGTTTTTATTGCAACTATGGTAAAAGCATTCATTGGAAATGATTTTGACTATGGAAAAGCATTGCTGTAGTAATTTTTAATTTAAATGCAAATGTAAAAATTTGTCTATTTTTACATAAAAAAGATTTTAATTTCTAAAAAGATTTTTTCAAAAATAGTTTAATTTGCCAAAATGCAAAGTTTGGAGAATCATTTTCCATTTTAAACAACTCAAATAAATCTAAAAATGATTTCCTTTATTTTTTTACTTCATAGGAAAAATAATCCTTTTTCTGGCTCATTTGATTAACTCTTAGCGTCCTATACCCCTCATTCCACCCGGCTGGAAGTCTCATTTGTTTTCCTAATCCACCCCAAACGATAGCTTTTGTTTAAATGTAATATTAAACATATTTAGAAGTCTTTGATATATAAATAATGGGTAACTTTAGATGCAAAGGTCATTTTTAGACATTTTTTTTTATATATCCTTATAGGAATACTCTGGACTTAGAAAATTCTCAACAGGATTTAAGAGTTAATGAACCATGATTTTAATAATGAAATTTATTGTGTACAGTGCTCAGGTGCAGCACAACTCATCAAAGTCTCATGTCAAGTACACAGAATAATGTAGTGTCAGGAATATGAACAGTTTACAGTAGTAATATGCATGTATGTGTGCGCGTGTGTGTGTATGTATGTGGATAATTGCATCAGGTATAGTGTCGGCGGACTACAGGAAGCATGGAGGCTTTGAAAGACTCAGTGCTTCGGCAGCCTACAACAGACGCGGGCAGTTTATTCCATGTCTCCGCAACTCTGAGCGTGAAAAAAATGTTTCTGAAAGTCACATGAGCAGTGCTGTTTTCTGACTTTGTAGGCATTCCCACATGTTTTTTTTTTTTTTTTTTTTTTTTTTATATCAAATAACCAGTCTGGCCAAATATGTACAAAATTAAAGAGTATAAAATAAATAGAAACTTGGGTTACAAACATTTTTATCAAATAAAGTGTAATCTCCAAAACTCTAAATTAACTCTTAACATCATGTTGAGTCCAGAGCTCTATTCCTATAAGGATTTATCAATAAATGGCTAAAAATGGCCTTTTTATTTAAAGTTACCTGTTATTTCCCGTAAATCAAAGACTGCTTTTAAATTTAATATTACATTTAAACAAAGGCTATCGTTTGGGGTGGATTAAGAAAACAAGTGTGACTTCAAGCTGGGTGGAATGAGGTGGTATAAGATGTTAAGAGTTTTAAAGGGAAATCATATTTTTAGGATTATCTCCCTTGTAGATTACCTCCCTTGAATTCACAAATTTAATTTATAAGGGGCTGGTTTTAGCTCAATTGGAATAGCATCCGCTCAGGAATTGCAAGGTTCCACGTTTGATAGCGGTCCTTGGTAACTCAGCGCATGAACAGCACATTGGGGTAATTTACGAGGAAGTGCATCCTGGTCTCCCGCTTTAAAAACCGCTACCCGGTGACTATCAAAATAACAACCCCAGCTCATCGTAATTCTTGCTTATTTATCGTAATTTTTCGAAATTCTTGTTTAGATATGAAGATGGATATATAGTTTGGAATAGACTGAGATAGATAGATAGATAGATAAACAAAATAATATAGATAGATATGAACAAATGGAGATAGATATTTTCGACAAGTAAATGTATTTGGGGGGTGGTCACTTCTTTTTTTGTCGTAATTCTTGTTTATTTAAACTAAAAACAAGACATTAAACAAACATGAATAAAAAAAAATCTTAGTATTTAAAGTAATATAGATAAATATGAACAAATTGAGATAGATAGATGTATGGATAGTTTTGAATAGACTGAGCTGGGTCGTTATTTTAATAGTCACCAGGTAGCAATTTTTCCTCATAAATTACCCAGCTTGGGTAATCTGATCTGTGTGGTAAGGCATCTGGGAACTGACGTCAGGTATGGCGCTCCACCTCAGAAAAATAATCTCTTTGGTCTAGTGATAGGGAAAAGGGGATAGTCATCCTCACTGTTCGGCTGATACTAACAATAGGCTGCTTTGCAGACTTTATAAATAACAAGGATGAATTAAAAGTTTTGCAATATTTTGGTAATTTATGAGGAAGTGCGTCCCGGTCCCCTGCCTCCGAAATTGCTGCCCGGTGAATTTTAAAATAACGACCCCAAGCTTCGGCACCACATCCGTGTTACTCGAAAGAAAACAACCAGCTTAGGGTGTTAAATGTATTGGGGGGGGAGTTCTCTTTTTGTCTTAATTCTTGTTTATTTATAGAAATTTGTCGTAATTCGTGTTTATTTATTGTAATTTGTCGTAATTCTGGTTTATTTACCGTAATTTGTCATAATTCTTGTTTATTTATCATAATAAAAGAAAATCTTAGTATTTAATAGATAGATAGATAGATATGAAGATGGATAGTTTTGAATAGACTGAGATAGATAGATAGATAAACAATAGGTAACACCTATTTTACCCCGTGAAATTTACCTCCCCCTATATTTAACACAATGAAACTTGCAGAAGCTTGGGGTCATTATTTTAAAATTCACCGGGCAGCAATTTCGGAGGCAGGGGACCGGGACGTACTTCCTCATAAATTACCGCAATATTTTGGTAATTTGAGGCTCAATTCGATATTTTTCCGCTTTTTAGTTGTGAATGTCACAAGCCATATTGGACTGTGAAATGTAGATGAGAGTAATTTCCCTTTATTTGCTTCGTCTATAAAATTAATACTCTTGTTCCTTAATTGTACAACTGTTGTCATCTAGCAGCACCCTCTGGTTAAAAATGAGACCGGCCAAATCATCCAAGATGAAATGCAAAAATGTAAATCCTGATTATCTGGAATCACTTGTCCATCGAATTCTTATTTCTCATGAGTGTCGTCATCCCTGCTAAATAATGGACCATTCTGTTTTTATTATAAAGAAAGGGAAGAAAAAGAACATGATACACAGAAAAATAGGAAGATAGGGGAGAGATAGAGAGAGGGTGTGAGCATGCGGAAGCAATAATGCTAATCTGTTTCAATTGAACACAATGAAAAGAAGGAAAGAAAGAAAAGAAAGTATGAGAGAGAGAGAGAGAGAGAGAGAGAGAGAGAGAGAGAGAGAGAGAGAGAGAGAGAGAGAATTAAATCAAGATTATTATATTTTTACATATTGAACTATTTAGCTATAGCGGTAATTTATGAGGAAGTGCGTCCCGGTCTCCTGACTCAGAAATTGCTACCCGGTGACTATCAAAATAACGTCCCAGCTATGTCGTCTCGGCGGTGTTACTTGAAAGAAAACAACCAACTTAGGGCGTTAAATGTATTTTAGAGGGGTTTAGGGGGGCTTCTCTTTTTTTGATATGAACAAATGGAGATGGGTGGAGATATATATAAACAAAGTAAAAAATGAACAAATTGAGGTAGATAAATAGATAGATAGATAGATAGATAGATATCCATCTTCATATCTAAACAAGAATTACGACAAATTTCTATAAATAAACAAGAATTACGACAAATTTCTATAAATAAATTTCTAAACAAATTACAATAAATAAATAAGAATTACGACAAAAAAAAGAGAAGCCCCCTCCCCTCTAAAATACATTTAACGCCCTAAGTTGGTTGTTTTCTTTCAAGTAACACCACCGAGACGACATAGCTGGGGACTTTATTTTAATAGTCACCAGGTAGCAATTTCTGAGGCAGGAGACCAGGACACACTTCCACATAAATTACCGCTATAGCTCTTAAGTAAACATATCAAATATTGTAATAATTAAATCATCATAGGTCCTGCTAGATTTAATTGATTTCTATACAAAATTATACAAAGGATTATTTTTCATTTGATTTGAGAATAAAATAAAACAGACTAAACATTATCCAATTATATTTTATATTCAGAGAAAAGAGTTTGTTGAATGATGTAAGAATTTTCAAGTTTATATTTAATTATATCATCATCATCATCATCATCATCATGTTGTGCTCTCAGTATGGATTCTCATGACTCTTTCCCACCAGCCATCCCTATTGGTCATTGGCCCTGGCAAGTCCTCTGCACAGCATCCATAATCCATGCAAAGCTGATTGATGTAGGTATTTGCTGGTTGGTCTACACTGGTGTGCCCATGTGTAGTTGTCCACAAGAGAATGTCACTTATGAATTCATCCTTACTTCTCTAGCAGTATCCAGCATGTCTTCTTCATCTCACCTGAATGGTTTGTGTAATTGGACGCAGATGACCAACAGTTATTTTCTTGTTGGATGCTGTTTCCATAATTTGTTTGAGAGTGTGCAACATTTTTGTTAAAACTTTGATTGATTGATTGATTGATTTAAATGGCATGTCAACCCATCTGAGGTTATTTTATGCCTAGAGGTTAGGGAATCACATTCATTGTACATTTATATTTTCATTTTTAATGCAACTGTTTCTTAAGAGTTTATTTTTGCACAGTTATACGGTTTCAAGTATTCCTATCAAATACAAATAATTTGCAGACAGTTTTATGGTTTCAAGTATTCCTATCTAATACTAACAACTATATGATTTCAAGTAATTATTTCTCTTTAATAATAACCATTTGTTTGCACACAGTTATATGGTTTCAATTAACTAATCTATTAATAATGGAGATTCGCTTCGGTTTTTTTCTGTAACAAAAATTACGTCACTGCTTACGTCACATTACCCAAAATCGTCATAATATAGAATAACATTTTGAGTGTATTTATTCAATAAATACATTCAAAATTTAAACATGCAACATTAGACAGTCCTCATTGTTTTTTAAAACAAGTTTTAATAAATACATGACTGGTATTATATATCTATATATAGTTTGTTTTATTTTAATACATATTTAAAGTTTACATTACAAATTGTTTTATTTTTCAATCCTTTAATGAATTTGATGATTTTACTTACTTCGGGTTTTTTTACTCTCACCCTCAGGCAATATGTTTCAAAAATCTATTTTTACATCGCCCGGAGGGTGTTTTTTATTTTGTACTAGTAATAATAATAATCCTTAGTAAACAATTATAACTTCATTAAACTATTCTTAATACAAATAATTTACAGTTATAGGGCTCAGTTGGTAGAGCATCCAACTTGGAACCACAAGGTTCCTGGTTCAATACTGGCCCTCGTCAATTCAGAGTATGAGTAGTTCAGGGATCTGTATGGTAAAATGAGGAGCTGATGGTAGGAATGGCGTTCAGATGACAAAACAATCTCCTTGGTCTAGTGCTAGTGAAAAGGGGATAGACTCACTCACTGTCTGGCTGATACCGACCTTAGGCCACCCTGACAACTTTATTTTTTATATGGTGTCAAGTATTCTTATCAAATATGAATAATTTTTAAACTATCTAAGCCATAGATGGGACATTCCTCAGCTCTCAAGAACTGGAGCCTCACCATCAGCTGCAGTTTAGTGTCGTACCCAGGACACCCCTCTTTTTGTATGTGTGTGTGTGTGGGGGGGCGATCATTTCAACATTTGTTTTACGCACTGCATGTTTGGAACAAAAAAATTATATCATATTTAAATAAATATCAACAATTACTAATTTTTCTGTTCATAGTGTATTTAATGTTTTTTGTTATTGATTTCTAAAAAAAACTTTTAAATTTAAAAAGAATTTGTTATAAAAGTGTTTGTTTTCAGTGCTTCATAAATCTTCACTTTGCCATTTTTTAACAAAATTTAATTGTTTAAAATGTATACAAAATAAATTTACATATGTAATATTCTTCTTCTTTTTTCTTCTTTTTACTGATGCTCATTATTTTACTACCTTTCGTCTTAAACAAAGATTTGACCTTAAATAATCTGTTTAATTAATTAAAAAAAAAATGAAAATGAGCGAACAATTGGTTGTACCTAATGTAGATATTTTAACTTGAGTTTTTATTATTGAAATTTGTACAAATTCAATTGAAAAACAAAACATTTATTTTTAAACGGTGGGTGGGGGTTGTAAAATATTTAAATTGATTTGCCGGTAAAAGCAGGTTGGGGGGTTGCATTGTAAAATATCTACATCAATTTGCCGATAGAAAGTTAGAAACACTACTCGGAAAATATCTACGTTTGGCCAGAATTACGCTTGACACCGGCAAAAGAAAACATAGCGTAATTAAGGCAGGGGTCCGGGATGACAAAACATTAAAATTAGCAAAAAAAAAATAAAAGCAACAATTTTAAACAAGACTCAAGGTTTTAAAAAATAACAAAGAAAACTTATTGAAAGACATAATTCATGTCTATATTAAAATTTATTGTGGATTGATTCGTATTTTTTCTCCGCTTGTATAAAAATTTATACGCGTTGTAAAAAAGTTTTTAGATGCTGTAGTAAAAAGTTTTATATATGAAAGTAAAGTATCTTCTATTAAGAAAAGGAATATGACTTATAAAATTAGAAGAATCGGCAAAAAAGAGGTAAGTTTTTAAAAAAAAATTATTTCATCTTAGTCTTTGTTCGTATCGGACTACAAATAATAAAATAGAAACATTTTTAGAAAATAAATAAATAAAAAAAAAGAAATTTTTCGTATAAAAATCTACCCCCCCCCCAAAAAAAAACCCTATTCATTAAAACTGTTAATTTATAGTTTTTGTAAATAATTATTTTTTGAAAAAATAATTTTTAATTTTTTGTGTAATTAATCATTTTTTTGTAAAAATATAAAAAAAAACAAACCCTCTTAATTTGAGTTTTTAAAAAAAATATTTTATGCTTTATAAAATTTATTTTAATTTATTTTAATTTTTTCCCTTCAACTTACCTAGATATATTATTTTTTATTTTAATTTTAAAATTAAAATTCTAAATTCTTTTGAATATTAAAAAAAGAAGATTTTCGACTTATTTTTCGAAGGTTAAAAAAAAAAAAGATTATTTATATTTATCATAACTATTTTTACTTATTCTTTTAATCAATTTATTATTAATTAATTATCTATTATGCTTTATAAAATTTATTCAAATTTTCGCACCTTTTGTTTACCTAGATTTCTTATTTGAATTTTTAGATTAAAGTTCAAACACTTTTGAATATTTAAAAAAGATTTTCGACTTAATTTTTCGCAGATTTAAAACCTACGAAAAATTAAGTCGAAAATCTTTTTTAAATATTCAAAAGTGTTTGAACTTTAATTTATACTTTGATTGACTAAGATAAGGTTTGCATTAAATAGATATTTATTTTTAGAATCTAAAAATATAACATTTTAAACTTAAAATCCGAATATTTTTATTTTAAATGAATTTTATATATTAATTTTTCATAGCAAAAATACTAAATTAAAGTTTTGAAATAGAATAACTGATGCATTATAAAATTCATTAATTGATAAATCAATACTGAAAATTTCATTAAAATCGGATAATTACCTGATTTTTGGTAATTTTTTTTTGCAATCGCGAATGTTATATTAAAATTGTAAACAAGCGCTTAAAACCATTGAAAAAGAGACAGAATGGCGGATCGAGTCGAAATTGATCAAAACAAATCCCTTTAAATGTATTAAAAATAAACTGTATATGTAATGATATTTTTCTTTTTTTTTAATGATGGTTATTATGTTACTACTTATCGATTTAGACAAAGTTTGAACTTAAATAATAGATTGAATTATTTTTAATTCGCTTTTAAAACTCGTAGTATCCGTTTTTTTGCCAGTGCCTAGTTTATATATTTAACAACAAAGTTAGTATACTAGCATCAATAAAGAAAATTCTAAATAATAATAATTAAATGATGTTAATAAAGAAGAAAGAATAATAATAAAAAAATCAAGTGATAGATAAAAAATAGTGTTCAATTGCGGTAAATATAAATAAAGTAACGTTTCTTCGAATTACTTTTTGATCCGAAAAGGTTTTTTTTTATTTTTATTTACTTCTCATGAACTTAAGACGAATCTAACTGCTAACCAACATTGAAGAAGGGTAAGAGGAGAGTAAGAGTTAAAAGAACGACGGAGTAGGAGTAACTAGGTCAAGAGGTGTTTTGTGAGTTATTCTCACACAACTTGTCACTGATTGATCAAATATATATACATATATATATATATATATATATAATAAGTAAAACAAAGTTAATAAATATAATAATAATATAAAAGGGGGGGATAAGATAGCGAATTTAAATAAACGAAGAAAAAAAAAAAACATACAAAAAAAAACGTACCTCAAGTCAGTGCTCTATACGGAGAGAGAATATCAACATCTGCTTCTGCTGCTGCTGCTGTTGCTGCTGCTGATACTGCTGTTGCAGCTGCTGCTGTTACGACTACTGCTGCTGCATGCCTACGTGCTGCTGCTGCTTCACTCAGAGCTACACGGGGAGGGCACCCGTGAGCTGCTAATTCATTTCCCAGTTTGTTAGATCAGCTTGTCGTAACTATCGTGCCATATAGGGCAGACGCACTTTTTAAAAAACATCCCCCCTCCTCCCCTGTAGCTCCTGTTATCTAGCAGCAAGTATATAATTACATTTACCCAACCCCTTCATTACAGGCAGGATGCGACTCAAGGTCAATTTTTAAGCGGGATAAAAAACTAATTTGAATCCAGAGTTTTCCTTCTCCTAAACTAGTTGCCTAACCGAAGCTAAAGAACTCACCGTTTGACTCCCGAGAATTTGACTCAAGAATCCATACTGACTTGAAATCTAAAATTAATAGATTCCTCTTTGCAAAATGGCAACAACACTGGAATAACAACATCCACAATAAAATCCAGCTTAGCTCAGTCGGTAGAGCGTCCGGCTAGAAACCACAAGGTTTCTAGTTCGATATCGGCACTCGCCAACTCAGCGTATGAGTAGCAAAGGGATTTGTGCGGTAAAGTAAGGAGCTGATGGTAGGTGTGTCGCTCCACCTCAGACGCAAAAACAATCTTCTTGGTCTAGCGCTAGTGAAAAGGGGATATACTCCCTCGCTGATTGGCTGATACCGACTTTAGGCCACCCCGACGACTTTATTTAATTAAACCCACATTGGGAGACAGGAGACTAGCCCTTAGAAAGTCCATAAAGGAACAAGTCATTGTGTCCCGATTACGCATTGGTCACACAAGACTTGCGCACTCCTTTATACTCAGACAAGAACAACAACCACAGTGTGAAACATGTCAAACACCTTGCTCTGTTAAACACTCATTACAAATAATTATGAAATTTATTGTGTACAATGCTTAGTGCAACACAACTCATTAAAGTCTCATGTCTAGTACATAGAATAATGTATTAGTGTCAGGAACATGAATAGTGTATAGTAATGATATACATGTATGTGTACAGTGCCAGGTGCACCACAACTCATCAAAGTCTCATGTCTAGTACATAGAATAATGTATTATTGTCAGGAACATGAACAGCGTACAGTAATAATATACATGTATGTGTACAGTGCTCAGGTGCACCACAACTCATCAAAGTCTCATGTCTAGTACATAGAATAATGTATTAGTGTCAGGAACATGAATAGCATACAGTAATAATATACATGTATGTGTACAGTGCCCAGGTGCACCACAACTCATCAAAGTCTCATGTCTAGTACATATAATGTATTAGTGTCAGGAACATGAATAGCATACAGTAATAATATACATGTATGTGTACAGTGCTCAGGTGCACCACAACTCATCAAAGTCTCATGTCTAGTACATAGAATAATGTATTAGTGTCAGGAACATGAATAGCATACAGTAATAATATACATGTATGTGTACAGTGCTCAGGTGCATCACAACTCATCAAAGTCTCATGTCTAGTACATAGAATAATGTATTAGTGTCAGGAACATGAATAGCATACAGTAATAATATACATGTATGTGTACAGTGCTCAGGTGCACCACAACTCATCAAAGTCTCATGTCTAGTACATAGAATAATGTATTAGTGTCAGGAACATGAATAGCATACAGTAATAATATACATGTATGTGTGTGTGTGCGTGCATATGTGTGTGGAGGGGGGTATCAGGCATAGTTTTGTTGAATTACAGGAAGCATGGAGGTTTTGAAAGATGCAGTGTTTCGGCAGCCTACAACGGATGTCGACAGTTTATTCCATGCCTCAGCAACTCTGAGTGTGAAAAATCTTTTCCGAAAGTCATGTGAGCTATGAGCTATAAGAATGTGGGCTTTTGTTTTCATCAGAAACCGCTTTATTGAGAAATAATTCTCGTAAACTTGGGAAAGGTATGAATCCAACTATTCTCCCTCCAGCTATGGGTAAATAGTAGGGCAGATCCATGATTATTAGTATTATCTGCGTTATTCGGACTATTGTCCACATCTTCATTGTTATTTGCACAACGTTTCGGGCGATGTGCCCTCCGGCCTTCTTCAGGTATTTCTTGTCGGACTCGGGAACCTTCTTTTTGGACTCGGAAACTTTCTTGTCGTAATCGGGAGCCATCACGGAACTTTGAACGTAACCCTTTATTCAGTCCACGGGGGTATCCTGTTCTCATTCCGCTAACCATAGCTGGGGTAGGAGTTGTGTTAATTATTTTTTTCTATGTTACTGTCTCTACTCAGGATTGAACTGGGGATCCAGTGATAACTGTCACTTAGAACTGTCTTAACCTAACTACCTTATCCACTAGGCCATGTGTCCAATTGGACAAATAGGTTCAAAGTTCCGTGATGGCTCCCGATTACGACAAGAAAGTTCCCGAGTTTGAAAAGAAGGTTCCCGTGCCCGACAAGAAATACCTGAAGAAGGCCGGAGGGCATATCAGTCCTTTATAGATAGGTAGATAGATAGATAGATAGTGCAGACATTTGACTTTTAAAAGTTGCAGCTGTATATACCAAGCATGTCAAATATACGACCCGCGGGCCGCGTGCGGCTCTCAACAAGGAACAAGTGTGGCCGGCACGCAGACTGTGCTCTTATACGGCGTTTTTTTTTTACAGTTTTATTGTTCTCATCTTTATTATCTACACAACGTTTCGGCCGATGTGCCCTCCGACATTCTTTATGCGTTTCTTGTCGGGGGCGTCAATGTCATAATAGGATGTCTTCACGGAACTTCGAATTGAACCTGTTATTCAATCCACGGAGATAGACTGTTCTCATACCGTTAACCATGACCGGATACAGGTTTTTAGCAGTGTTATGTATTCTATTGTTAACAATAAAGATGAGAACAATAGTCCGAATAATCCAAATAATCAAGCCTCATCTAAAAAATTCAGAGAAATAGTACCCCAGGATTTAAAAAGTAATTCCCAAAAATTCGTGTTGTTAAAAAACAGTCTATTATTGGTAATTTTCACCTTTAGTTGTCAAAATTCCTAGCATAAAATTGTGCATGCGCATTATCTGAAATGAACTTAATTGTTATTAAGATAGGGACTGGCAAAAAAAAAAAAAATCGGATACTATGAGTTTTAAAAGCGAATTAAGAATAATTAAATCTATTATTTAAGGTTAAACTTTGTCTAAATCGATAAGTAGTAGCATAATAACCATCATTAAAAAAAGAAAAATATAATTACATATGCAGTTTATTTTAAAAAGATTTAAAACTATTTGTTTTGGTCAATTTCGACGCGATCCGCTATTTCGGCTGTTTTTCAATGGTTTTAGGCGCTTGTTTACAATTTTAACGTAACATTTGGGATGGAAATTTTTTTTTTTTTTTTTTTTTACCAAAAATCAGGTAATTATCCGATTTTAATGAAATTTTCAGTATTGATTTAACAATTAATGACTTTTATAATGCATCAGTTATTTTATTTCAAAACTTTAATTTAGTATTTTTGCTATGAAAAATTAATATATAAAATTCATTTAAAATATGAAAATCCTGATGTTAAGTTTAAAATGTTATATTTTTAGATTCTAAAAATATCTACTTAATGCAAACCTTATTTTAGGCGCCAAAATAATAAGTTTTGAAGAAAAACTCGATTGAAAATGTACCCCCTCCCCTTTTTAAGCAGAAAAAACATCGATGTATATTTTTTCTTTTATAAAATAATAGCCAATTAAATAATTATCGAAATGAGTAAAAAAGAAATCTCCAAAAAATTAATTATCTATTATTTTTTTACATTTTATTTTTCGATTTTCGGTACTTATTTTCTAATAGAAGCGCATCCGTAAATTTCTTTTGTTTCTATTCATATGTTCGGTCTTTTATCTCATTATTTATACAGTAATTAGTATCGAAAATGATCAACTTGCAAAACATTTTACGCCACCAACATAAGTGGGGGTCAAAATTAAGTGACCTGAAAAAAATGAGAAAGTTTTGAAATAAAATAAATAATGCATTATAAAAGATCATTCATTGATACATAAACACTGAAAATTTCATTAAAATCCGATAATTTTCTGATTTTTCGTAAATTATTTTCTGTAGGGGGGCTAAAGTCAGTTTGCCAGTCACTATATTAAGAACACATTTTATGATATTTTTCTGTTAAAGCATGCAGTTGTATTGTTTTCGAACAAGTTTCTAAGATTTGTTTATTTCGCGCGGAGACTTTCAAAATAACTACCGGCTTGGTTCAAAGTGAAAGTCAAGGGAGGTTACTCTAATTGCTTTATTTGCTAGGAATTTTGACAACTACAAGTGAAAATTACCCTATTATTAACGCATTGTTTCTCACCCCTTCCTTTGAGTTGCGGAAAGAGGAGGCTAACACAATCAATGAAAGGGAGTTTTTCCTCCTGCCTTCAATCAATACATGGCTATAATTGTGACAGTGACACTTGTACGTTTTTTTTTATTTGAACTCGGTCAGTAATATTCTTTTTTCTTAAAAAAAAATTTTTTTTTTTAGATATTTATTCATTAGCTTTTAGTTAATGATGAAAAAATTAATGATAGCAATCATCACTTTGTTCTATTAATGTAGAAAAGGGATTTAAATATTTAGTTGTCATCTGCGGCCCTCATGACAGACATATGTAATCCATGCGACCCTAGAGGGCTACGCAGTTTGACATGCCTGGTATAGACAACATGAATAGCATAATTTTGATATTTCGGACTGTTGTCCTCGTCTTTATTGTGTATAAAACACAACATTCAGTAACCTCGGGCACTGTTCAGGTGTTTTTTTTTTAATTACCTTAAAAAAGTCATCTTCAGACGATTACCCATGAATTCAAACGTGGTTTCGGAGCTAAAACGCGTTACCATTAGTTCAAAGAGGCTCTAAGCAGCAATAAATGTCAACAGAAATGTGATTATTGTGGTCTGAATGATGTGTTTACACACAAATAAAGATGAGGACAAGAGTCCGAAATATCAATATTATTCATATCAAGCCTCATCTTACAAATACATACAAGTTTGAATAGCATAATACAAAAAACAAAACACGAAAAATATTTTATTTTTCGGACAGTTGTCCTCGTCTTTATTTTGGTAGTCATTAACACAACGTTTCGGTCGCTGTATCTGTTGATCCTTGAAGTAGAAAGATTGGAGTATTGGTATTATCCGTGTCTGTTGATCCTCGAAGTAATCCTTAAAGTAGAAAAATTGGAGTATCGGTGTAATCCGTGTCTGTTGATCCTCGAAGTATTCATTGCAGTAGAAGATGAACTATCAAAATTAAGGTGACAAAGTTTGATTTATTCTTTTAGTGTCAGTTTAATCCTTGAAGTAGAAAGATGTAGTATCAGTTTACTCCTTGTCTGTTGATCCTTTTGGGAGGAAATCCATTAGGCAACAAATTTTAGAAAATTTATCAACGACCTTAAATACATTTTTTTTTTTAAATTGCTCAATCCAGCTCTAGCTGCTTGGAATAGTCTATAAATATAAGTGGTAGCTGTTAGTACAGCTTAGAGAATAATCCAAATTTCTATCAAGTAAGAGTAAAAACGGAAAGTGCGCACAAAGACTTGTGACTGGTTTGACAATTAAAAGGTTGTCTTTATCGTATTTGTGATCGTAATTTAAGTATACACTTGAAGGCGTGTGGTTGCCGTTGAAGAAAATGGACATGGTGAGACGAGTTCAAATCTTGGACGAAGCTGTTTGCGTTTTACAAAAGGTATGAATTCAACTATGGGTAAATAGTAGGGCAGATTGGGCCCTAACCTTTGTGAGACAACCGGTCTAAAAGGAAAAGGACTCTTGTTAAAACAACTTTGAGTGTCCCCACCCCAACAACTCTTCCGGCTAAGTATTCTTAGAGTATGGAGATAATAAGGACACTTGTATGGGCGGGATATACAGGAGAAAAAGACAAAAAGTGCACTATAATACGTTAAAAAAAAAAAAAAAAAAAAAAAAAAAAAAAAAAAAAAAAATGGAGAATTATCTTTCTACAGTTTTCTTTTACGTTTAATACAAAGATTTTTTTTTTAACTTAGATTTTTTCAAAAATAAAATCCTGGGCTATCTTTGGTTAAAATTTCGAGTTAGTCCATAATAGTACCAGACATATAAAATTGACCTTGAAATTTTTAAGGTAGTAAAAAACTCAGTTTAACTTAGAATAATTTGTTTTGCATCAATTTAAAGAAAACTATTCTTTAATACTACGAAAAAAAAAAAAAAAACAAAAAAAACAAACAAAACTTGCTACATTGTTTTTTTTGAGTTTCAAGAAAATAAATTTTAAATTTTAAAATCACTTTTTTAGGTTATTGAATTTATATTTTTTAAATTTTTATTTTTTATTTTTCTATATATTCTTCAGAATATGATCTTTCAAGAAATGTAAAAATTAGAGACCGGGATTTTTTTCTTCAAATGGTCAAAGGTTGATAAAGTATTTTTTTAAGTTTCTTTCATAAAATAATCTAATCGTTATAACATTAAATCGTGGGAAAATAATTTGGTGAAAATTTCATTAAAATTGGACAATTTCCTGACTTTTGATAATTGTTTTAAAATTAAGAAATTAAAAAAAATATCTTCCTTTGCATTTCGTGCCCATAGCTACATATAACGTACATTTTTATTATTTTAAATCATTTTTTGATGATTTGTTAATTTTTCATATATTTTCTACCAGAATATTATGTTGGGTTATTGTTTTTGGTTGGTCATATTTGATTTTTTTTTTACATTATCAGCACTAGAGATGCAAATTTGTGATGTAAACGGCTTCCGTAACTTTTTTTCACTTCAAAACTTTTCAATCTTTTTTCATAAAGACTCAAAATTGAAACTCACTTTTAGTATTTTTTAATACAATCTTTTAATTTAAAAATAAATAAATAAATACGCATTTTTCAGGTAGTGAATGGGAGAATTTATAAATTTTCAAACATCCCTAAAAAATTGAACCTTTTAATATTGCATTCCTTAGAAAATAAGCTAATGATCCTGAAAAAAAAAAAAAAAAAAAAAAAAAAAAAAAACAAGTATTTTTTTCTTATCTACGAAACTAAGTTTCAAAATGTAAGACGTCCTACTATCAATTTTATCAAAATATCGATTTTTTTTGTTTTACATATGTTCTGTCATTGAATTCTTTCCAAAAATATAAAATTCAATTTCAGCCCCCCCCCCAAAAAAAAAAAAAATAATTAAGAAACTTATTGTTCACTATATGGGGGATCAATGCACAAAACTAACGAAAAAATATTTAGTCTTTTTTTTAGAGTAAACTTTTATTTAGAATAAAATCTTTTATTTCTTCATATAGCGAAAATTTTATTAAATCGGATTAGTTTACTTTTGTTGATTTAAAAAGAAATAATAATTGTCTGTGATCCCCCGTATAGCAAGGTGCGTGAATTTGTACATCCCAATTGTATGGTTTTAAATTTCCCCGTGTAGAACAATTCACATTGAATCAACATTTCATTGCTTTGAGCAAATATAATGAATATAAGAACGACATAAAATGCAAGAGTACAAATAAATAAATAAATAAATAAATAAATAAAAGGTCGGTAAATGTCCTAATGGGATTTGAAAGAGTCTTTAGTATAAGCTGTAGAGTAGGGCAGGTTGATTTTTCACTTTTTTAAAATTTCAAATTTTTTCAAAACAATGAAAGTTGTGTATTGGTATAATGAATAGAGATACCAAAAACTCTTACTTGCACCATTATTTAAGGAAATAGCATTAACACCGTCGACTAAAATGCACACAAAAAATATAGAAAATTTAGCAATTTCAATATTTTAAACAGAAAGATTGTCGTTTTAAACGAAACGAATAAAATATGACTAGAATTCAAATTGAAAAGATACCCCACCACTTGATATGCTGCTTTTTATCTAATAGCTAAGTGATAACATTTTAAAAGATTGAAATCTATTTCCAAACGAAGGCAAAATTTTGAAAAAAAAAAAAAAAAAAAAAAAAAAAATCGTGGTAATTTAAAAAAAAAAAAAGTTAATTTTCAACTTTTGCCACATGGGAGAGGTTACAGTTTCAAAATCGACCTACCATACTCTAGAGTCCTTAATGTATATACGTAAGAGAGGCATATCAACCATTTTCAGGTCATTTATTGCCGAATCAAGTCATTTTGATATGAGGTTTTATGGTCTCCCACCATGGGCATTGGCGCAACGTGAAAGGCTAACAACCTCGATTGTAAGCTACCCGTAAAATATAGTGAAATTAGTTAAGTATGGGTGGGTATTTCTGCCAAGAAATTAGAGCATTTTGGTAGTTTTGTTTTACGGCATATTAACCCTTTTTGGGTCATTTAATGCCGAATCAAGTCATTTTAATATCAGGTTGCTTACTGTACCTGCTGTTGCTTAAATGGTCACCCATCTAAGTAGTGAACAGGCTCACTGCTTCTTAACTTTTGTGATCTAGCGGGAACCGGCGCTTTCAGTGGAACTTGACCGTAACATTATTGTTGGGAAACATTATCTAAGAAACAAGAAAAAAAGGATGTGATCATAAAGTGAGGGATCTATTTTCTATATCAACTTAGTTATAAACTGATCCCTCATTATTCGACCATTCTTTTTTCTAAGATGAAAGCAATTGTTGATTAGTTTTACGGCACATCAACCCTTTTCAGGTCATTTAATGCCGAATCAAATATTTTTTGATAAACAAAAGGATTCAGGCTGGCTTACAGTACCTGCTGTTTCTTAAATGGTCACCCATCTAAGTATTGAACAGCCTCATCGTTGCTTAACTTCGATGGTCTAGCGGGAACCGGTGATTTCAACGTGATTTGACCGCAAGCAAAGAAAATGGAAGTGTCGAAGACTTACATATTTAAGAAATGATAGCGTATGTAATGCGAGGTTGTTGGGGGCGCAAGGTCCCTGTCCATGCGGACAGTTATCCGTTTCAATGCATTGACGAGGTAGTAAATTATTTGACTTTGGCGCGCTAGCGTTATATAATTTGACAACGCCACCTAGTGGCAATTAAGAAATTCTTGTTATGTCATTTACCCCCCCCCACCCCGTTTGGTGACCTCACATTTATGTGCTTTTTAATTCTGAATAAAAGATAAATCGAGAATACTATGAGGGTGGGGGTGAGTCTGAAGAATATCGAACGAGGAACGTATGTACCCCCCCCCCTTTCATAATGTGGATATTTTTTTTTCCTTTGGACTGACGGGACTCGGAAAACTTCAATTATTAAAATCATTTGGAAGACAAAGAATATATTTAGCCCCCCCACACACACACACTTTAGTTCACTTCGTGTTCTACAAGTACTAAAATTAGTCGTAGCAGTCTTGTCGGTATCGGCCACACCGCTAGGGAGTCTATCCACTTTTCACTAGCGCAAGACCAAGGAGATTATTTTAGCGTCTGAGGTGGCGCGCCACACCTACCATCAGCTCTTCACCTTACCGCGCAGATTCCTGTGCTACTCATACGCTGATTTGGCGAGGGCCGGTATCGAACCAGGAACCTTGTGATTCCTGGGCGGAAGGCTCTACCGACAGAGACCATTTATAAAATTAGGGTTGCGTAATGGTTTTAATAAATATCGATATCACGCACCCCCCATGTTTGATGGCGGAAACTCATCTCTAACACCAATGTTCGGACAAGACGTCGAATCTCCTGCCATAAGCAGGCTCTTCTGGCGAGACGTCTTCACTGGTTTCGGTCAGACTCTACATCGACAACCCGGTGATATCATCCGCGAATCCATCGACACATTACCACCTGAAGGGTGAAAGAAATGCTAAGAGAGTCAACTGAAAATCCCGGCTAAAAACAGTCAAGCAAAGTGCCAAGCGGATCCGAGGCCCTTAGCCTTTATGGAGATAGATGATGGAATCGCGAATGACTGACGCTGATAACTTCAAATGCGTTGGATCACCGTGCACTGTCTATCTTGATTCGGGATACGGTCAATTAATTTGGCTGAGCCGAATTTGAATGAATGCAGTCATTGATACAGAGAAAATGATTTTGATACTGTAGACCCCTCGAGTTTTATTCACTCGCTTATTTTTAATAAAAGTTGAAAGATGCAGAAAAGTTTACGAGACATTCTTTGACATGTTTTTCCAGAAGAGACTGAATATCTAAAGGTTTTTGGTAAAGAAGAACAATCTCCTCGTAAATTCCTACCATAAAATAAACTGAACTCTAATTTTATGTCCGTGTTTTTTTTTTGCAATAAATGTTTTATTTTTCTTGCACCCGTTATTTATACTAAATATATTTTATTTATTTATTCTAATATTCACTTCAATGTGTATATTCTAAAAGTTTTTATTTTGTGAGAATGTTTAGTTTTAAAGTGGGGGTTCGTTTTTAACATTCAACTTTTTACTCGTAAATTCTTACCATAAAATACCCAAGCCTAATTTTATGGTAGGAATTTACGAGTAAAAAGTTGAAGTGTAAAAACGAACCCCCACTTTAAAACTAAACATTCTCACAAAATAAAAATTTAGAAATACACATTGAAGTGAATATTAAAATAAAGAAAATATATTTAGTATTGTAAAATAACGGGTGCAAGAAAAATAAAACATTTATTGCACAAACACGGACATAAAATGAGGGTTCAGTTTATTTTATCGTAGGAATAAACGAGAAAACTGTTCTTTACCGACAGTCGATTATTATTGTTAATTAAGTATTGTGTTAAATCTCGTTACACCTACATGACAATGTTTATTTTAAAGACGTATTTAAAAAAATAAATTTACCCCCCCCCCACACACATAAAGTTTTTCGCCACCGGAAGTTAGAAAAGAAATATCTTATTTTTGATTGCAAATGTCAGCTAGGGAAACGGAGTCAAAGTCAATCTTTCAATGAGGAGGGAACGCCTGATCACCCCCCCCAAAAAAAAAAACTTTCGAAATATCGTTTTAAACACAGTGGAATTATTCGATTATACACCAAATAAGGAGATGGTCAAAATCAGAACTTGTTAGTTTTAAATTTAAGAAATTTGAATTTAAGTAAAATATTTAAATATGCCGGCTCACTGCTAAAATTAATCTTTAACAAATGGTACAGATGCAGAATAGCGCGCAAGAGATAATATCATTAGAATCACATTAGATTACGAAAACTCCCCAAGTAGCCAAACCCTAACGTCTTTGGATTTCGGCTATTTCTGTGAAATGCAATGTTTTTTTTATACGTAATCTAATGATATTATCTCTTGTGTGCTGTTCTACTAAAAATATCGTTCAGAGTAATTGACATTAGCGACACCAAATATTAAATAAGGTTTTTTTAATGGTGGCTTCAATGTAAGGAAAAAAAAAACAGGGGGTGTACAATCTGTGAACCCCATAACCTTTGAAATGCACAACTTTCATTTGAAAGTTTCGCAATTTAGAATTATTAAATTTTATTGAATAATGGAGCAGCTCTGGAGCGTGAATGAGACTTGGGGCTTTTAACATCCCCGAAGGAATCTCGTTTTTATAAAAAAACATTTATCATCTTTTTATTTAATCGCCGTAGAACATTTCAAGGAATTACGGCGAAAGGTAAATGAAAAGATGACCAATTTATATTCCATGCAAGATTTATGTTAAGTTAAAACATTCGTACTGGAATTACCAGGTTCGGACAGAACTTTTGATGGCCGACAAATTTAAGAACCTTTGTTAAAAAAAAAGGTCGAACCAATCCGAACATTTCGAACTTTTAAAATACACAGATAAAATAAAAGTAAAACATTAGAAAATTCATTCCAATTTGAATTTTGGTGGGACATTTTTTTTTATTATCTAAAATTGTGAACTTTACGAACAGAATCTTGGAGTTTGGAGACCCTTAAAATGGAATTATGTTTGCTATTAAAGTTTGGACAAAAAAAAACTCCCCCCCCCCTTCACAATTAGGACATCCTATTTATTCAATTGGTGAATGGGGGAGTGGTTTCTTTCTTGAAACTATAGAAGCTCACATCTATCTTTACCGAAGACTATATCTCGAGTAAAGTAGAGAAGGATAAATTTTCGATGATCTTCAATCATTTTCTTTGCCCATTTTTGGCGGGATGATGGTATTTTTGGCGGGATGATGGTATCGATGAAGGAACATTGCTTTAAGTTTTTTAAACTTTTCACCGCACACACGGCAAGTAATTTCTTTACAGTTGGTTTCTTCGACTTTTTCTGAAAAAAAAATGAAAATTTTTGGTTAGAGTTCAAAATCAAGCAAATCATCTTGTTCATAATTCTCGCAGTTGTTTTTATGAAAATTCAACCGTTTACTGTTTGGTTGGTTGGCTTTTACGTAGAGACTGGCATTTTTGTCGTCTACTATGAATTTTAAAAGCGAATTAAAAATAATTAAATCTATTATTTAAGGTTAAACTTTGTCTAAATCGATAAGTAGTAACATAATAACCATCATTAAAAAAAAGAAAAATATCATTACATATGCAGTTTATTTTTGATAGATTTAAAACGATTTGATTTGGTCAATTTCGACGCGATCCGCCAGTCTGTCTATTTTTCAATGGTTTTAGGCGCTTGTTTACAATTTTTATGTAACATTCGCGATTGCAAAAAAAAAAAAAAAAAAAAAAAAAAAAAAAAAAAAATTACCAAAAATCAGGTAATTATCCGATTTTAATGAAATTTTCAGTATTGATTTATCAATTAATGAATTTTATAATGCATCAGTTATTTTATTTCAAAACTTTAATTCAGTATTTTTGCTATGAAAAATTAATATATAAATTTCATTTAAAATGTGAAAAGCCTGATGTTTAGTTTAAAATGTTATATTTTTAGATTCTAGAAATAAATATCTATTTAATGCAAACCTAATTTTAGACACAAAGTAATAAGTTTTAAAGAAAAACTCTATTGAAAATGTCCCCCCCCCTTTTTAAGCAGAAAAAATATCAATGTATAATTTTTTCTTTTATAAGATAATAGCCAATTAAATAATTATCGAAATGAGTAAAAAAGAAATCTCCCAAAAATTAATTATTTATTATTTATTTTTTTACATTTTATTTTTCAATTTTCGGTACTTATTTTCTCATAGAAAAGCCACCGTAATTTTTTTTTGTTTCTATTCATAAGTTCGGTCTTTTATCTCATTTATACTGTAATTAGTACAGTATAAGATCAACTCGAAAAAATGTTACGCCCCCAGCACAAGGGGGGGGGGGCAAAATTAAGTGACCTGAAAAAAATAGAAATTCATTGACACAAACACTGAAAATTTCATTAAAATCCGATAATTCCCTGATTTTTGGTAAAATTATTTTCGGGGGGGGGGGGGCGCTAAAGTTATTTTGTCAAAAACGCATTTTAGGCTCAGTTTGCAAGTAGCTAGTTTTACGGCGTGTCAACCCCTTGGGTTATTTTATGCCGAATACTTCTATTGGTAAAAAAAATGTTTAATGCTGAAAAAGTTTTGAAATAATTTCATTTTTAATGGATAATACAATTTTGTTATAAACTTATGTTTTCTATTTAACCCATAGATGAGACCCTAACAGGTACTACCACTCCGGGTCAGAGTGAACCAGGGAGCAATGGTGATGAAGGGGTGCTCCACATTCCCCAAACCTCCAAAACTGGAATCTCACCATCAGATAGAGTTTAACGTCATTCCCAGGACAAGTAGACCCTCATCCACCGCCTTCTAGCACCCATATGATAAAAGGGGTTGGGGCTTGCCATAAGGGCAATAGGGTCGGGAAAAATAGGTGCTTGACGTAACCAGCCGATTGATCGGAGGGTGCCTCTCCGACCGCCCGTCTAGCCCAAGAAAGGCCAAAGTGGAGTATTGCATGTCATGAACTGCTCATCCACCTGGGCTCTATTACACCGATTACTCCTCTGCAGAGGAGTACCATGATAGTTAAGGATGAAACACTGGTGGCTGATCAGTCCATGACATGCAACACTCCACTTTGGCCCTTACTTAGGCGAGACGGGCGGTTGGAGAGGCCCCCACCGATCAATGAACTGGCCACGTCAAGCCCTAGCACTTATATGATTGTCCCAACCCTTTTTATCATATATGTGCAAGAAGTCGGTGGCTGGGTATGACGTTAAACTATTTGATGAAGTTCTTGAGCTGGGAAATGTGGAGTATCCCTTCATCACCATTACTCCCAGGTCCACTGACCCGGAGTGGTAGTACCTGTTAGGGTCCCATCTATTGGCTTAATAGAAAAAAAAAGGAGTTAAAAGAAATGTTAAAAAATAAGTACCCATCAAAAGTGAATAAAATTAAAACGTCTTTGGCATAAAATGACCCAACAAGGGTTGACATGCCGGAAACAAAAAACAAATAAAACTATATGAATGGACATTATACAGTTTCGTATACCCAGTGTACTGGTTTAATGGCAGTGTCCGGCCATTAGATACCTGAAGGTCATACTTACCTTGTTTAGGGGCTTCGGCTATCGTATCCGGGAGCTTCGGCCATTGGACCAGTAAGATATGTAATATCAGCGTGGTCCCAGAGGAGGGCATCACCTAGGCAACACGTGCCACCTTGATTTAAAAGGGGCAGGGTTGGGTTTATTGTTCAGTGCCTGTTGCACCTCAAAAAGGAGAATGCCGAATGGATACACGCAATTTTTAGCATTAGCATCGCATAAGCTTCGGTTCGTGCGCAGTTCCCCACTCAAATGATATTTGAATTCAACTGATATGATATCAGTAAATAACTTCTGTTTGTTTTGTGGCATATCAACCTCAGTGGGTCATTTAATGCCGATAAAGTTTTGAAATAAATCAATTCTTAATGGATAATACAATTTTTTTTATAAATACATTTTTCTATTTAACCCATAGATGGGACCCTAACAGGTACTACCACTCCGGGTCAGAGTGGACTAGGGAGCAATGGTGATGAAGGGGTGCTCCACATTCCCCAAACCTCCAGAACTGGAACCTCACCATCAGATAGAGTTTAACGTTATTTCCAGGACATGTAGACCCGCAGCCACCACCTTCTAGTACCCATATGATAAAAAGGGGTTGTGGCTTGCCATAAGGGCAATAGGGTTGGGAAAATCATATAGGTGCTAGGGCTTGACGTGACCAGCCGATTGATCGGAGGGTGCCTCTCCGACCGACCGTCTAGTCCAAGATAGGGCCAAAGTGGAGTATTGCATGTCATGAACTGCTCATCCACCTGGGCTCTATCCTTATTCATCACGGGTCGCCACCCACGGACAACAGGTGGCCCCATTGGGGGAGTCTTACCCCTCTGCAGAGGTGCAGTCGGTGCATTCTAACACCCCAGCTGACAGGGCGGACAAGGTGAGAGAAAGTCCAAATTGGAAAAAAAAAAACAGAACAAAACAAAACAAAAACCAGAAACAATGTAGATGACATGAAGGATAAGTCATTAATATAGCTACGTAGTTTTTTCCCACTACAAAAACAATACCCATGCCGCAAGAGGAAACTGGACAATTTCCACCTTAGATGCCTACGCTGCATCCTACGCATACGTGGCAGGACAAAGTGCCAACCACAGATATGCTGGAACGAGCAAACAGGAACAGCATGCCCGACATCATCTGCAAGAGAGACGCCTACTTTGGCTTGGTCACATCAGGAGGACGGACTTAGGCTGCATCGAAAACCTACTGTACGGCGAATTGGCAGACGGCACCCGACCAACAGGGAGACCTCGCTTGAACTTTAAAGATGCCAGCAAAGGAAAATAAAGACATGCCACATTGGCACCAACACATGGGAGGCTTGTGCAGACGACCGTGCGACTCCTTGTCAAACAAGGAACGTAAAGGAGTGAAAAAGAGCAACTCCAGCAGGCATCACTGTTTGCTTGCAGTGATTGCCATTCAAGAGGTGGACTGTTCAGTCACTCACACAGCTGCAGATTAAAAAAGGAAAAAAAGTGGACACTACGCCATCGTCTTTAGTAGACGGAAGGATGCCAATCATAGCTAGCAAGAATATGCACCCCCCTCCGGGTGTAAGTATTTAAGTTTTGATATAATAAAATATTAAATTAAAAAGATTAACGAAATTAAAGAATGCACATGGAAATTATTTTAATCATATTTTAATTGGTTTCTCTATAAAATCATTCATAGGATTGATACGTTAGAGAATAACACCAAATAATTATTTATTAAACCCGGTTTTGTTAAAAACCAGTATGCAAATTAACTATATCATTACGTAAACCTATTTCTTAGTGATATATAAGACACCTTGCAGGATTTTAAACACACTAATAACATTGGCTGTTTTGAGGCAAAACTCCCTACACCACTTGTGGAAGTTTTTGACATTCATGCACGACTCGCCATATACTTCCGTTAATTAGCGATGAATTTCAATCGGTCTAATGCATTTTGTTTAAAAATAAAATTAAAAATTTTTGATGGTTTGTTTTATTTTACGGCATATCAACCTCAGTGGGTCATTTAATGCCGACAAAATTGTGAAATAAATTCATTCTTAATGCATGTAAAAATTTGGTTTATAAACTCATGTTTTTCTATTTAACCCATAGATGGGACCCTAACAGGTACTACCACTTCGGGTCAGAGTGAACCAGGGAGCAATGGTGATGAAGGGGTGCTCCACATTCCCCAAACCTGGAACCTCACCATCAGATAGAGTTTAACGTCATTCCCAGGACATGTAGACCCTCAGTCACCGCCTTCTAGCACCCATATGATAAAAAGGAATTGGGGGTTGCCATAAGGGCAATAGGGTTGGGAAAATCAACTATTTTTGAGTTTTGTCTCTTGCTGCAGGATGTGCAACAGAAATTCAAATGAAATTGGGGAGAGAGTCAGAATTTAAATAAATATCTAAACAAAACCAAATAAAAATTCCTTTCAGCAACTGTTTTTTATGGAACCAGGTGAGTGTGAGCGACACCAATTTAAAAAAAAGAAAAAAAAAAAGGCAATTCCTTAGTTGATAGAATATATTTACCAAACCCTCCTCACGAGCAGGATGCGACACAAGGTCAATTTCTTAAGTGGAGTTTAACCGGTTTGAATTCAGTGTTTTCCTTCTCCTAGACTGGTTACCTAGTCAAGGTTAATACCCATAGTTGGAGGGAGAATAATTGGATGCATACCTTTCCCAAGGGTATTAAGTAAGTAAAGTCGTCGGGGCGGCCTAAAGTCGGTATCAGCCGGTCAGCGAGGGGGTCTATCCCCTTTTCAACAGCGCTAGACCAAGGAGATTGTTTTTGGCGTCTGAGGTGGAGCGACACACCTACCACCAACTCATTACTTTACCGCACAGATCTCTGTGCTACTCATACGCTGAGTTGGCGAGGACCGGTATCGAACTAGGAACCTTGTGGTTTGCTAGCCGAACGCTCTACCGACTGAGCTTGTGAAATGCGAACAGTTCGTCCAAGGTTTGAACCCGGGTCGACGAGTCCATTTCACACGACTAACAACCCTTTCACCAAACACTTCCTTTGTTGATAGAATATAATATTAATCTAAAATTAAAGTGGAGAATATCATTCGTGACGCTGTAACCTACACCGAGCATACCAAGAGGAAAACTGTCACTGCCATTGACGTGGTTTATGCCCTCAAGAGACAAGACAAAACCCTTTACGGCTTCGGGGGGGGGGGGGGGGTTAGAGAAACCCTCGGTCTTTCTGCCACACACAAACTTGATTCTTTATTTTTTTAACTTTAACTCTAGATTCATTATGATTGTCTTTAACTTTTAAAGACAATCATATTGTCCTTTTTATGGAAGAAGGCGACTAATAAAGTCGACTTTAATTTATTACTGAAGAAACAGGGCAAGACCCTTTTAAGGCTTCGAAGGTTAGCAAAACCCTCGAGCTTTTTGTCTCGCACACAAACTTGAAACATTTCAGAATTTTTATTCTAACTTTTTAAAAAAATTTCTTTCTTTTAGAGCTTCGTAAAAAGGAATATTTACTTCAACATCGGCCATTAAAAGTTTTAGTTTTGCGTACAATTCTTTTAAAAATATCTTCAGTTCTTCTCACACGAACGTTGTTGCCAAGACAACCACGGACAACCGGTTCTCCCAGCTAAGAACAACTATTCGGCATTTACCTTACCCCCCCCCCCCCACACACACACACCAGCTCAGGATGTGACACAAGGTCCTTTTTTAAAGTTAAGAGCTACACACAAACAAAAGCTCATACGATGACTTGTTTTAAAAAATCGCATGGATCCCATTGACACCCCCCTTTCGTGGCGCCTAAGGCACTGGGTAATAAACCAAGCCCTACTCCCTTTAAATTAAGGAGGCAGGTGTTGCCTTGGGGGACGGCCCACTGAATTCTGCCGGGAAAGCTGAATTCTGCTAAGAGCAGTAATTGTTATTTACCACAACCACGCACAAACCAAAACTCATGCGATGGCTGGTTAAATAAAAAATTGCGCGGATCCCATCGGTCTTCCCTTTGGAGTGCCTCAGGCATCAGGTAATAAACCCATCCCTGCCCCTTTGAATCGAGGGGGCAGATGTTACCTGGAGAGACGGTCCCCTGGGATTACGTGGTTAATTTGACCGGGTCGCCTGAATTCTGCTAAAAACATTCATTCACACCCGAGAGAGACTGCCTCGGCTTTCATGCCTCCCAACCGGCCGAACCACTCCACCCAACAGGGGGTGACAGGAGGCTTACCAAGTGTCACCACTCACAACCTGGGAGGTTGCGAGTTCAATCTCTAGCCTCCCAGTTTATTCAGGGCAATTTAAAATCTACTTATAACGCCATGTCGGCAGTAAATAGAATGGGTAATTTTCACCTTTAGTTGTTAAATTCCTAGCAAATAAGACAATTAGAGTAACCTTCCTTGACTTTCACTTTGAACTAACACGGTAGCTATTTTGAAAGTCTCCGTGCGAAATAAACAAATCATAGAAACTTTTTCAAAAACAATACAACTGCATGCTTTAACAAAAATATCATAAAATGTGTTCTTAATAACAATTAAGTTCATTTCAGATAATGCGCACGCACAATTTTATGCTAGGAATTTTAACAACTAAAAAGGTGAAAATTACCGAATAAGGACACTTCTTCAGAGGAGTAAGACCCCCTCTCCCCCTAAAAAGGGGGGGGGTTGTGTCCCGGTATGGCACTTAACTGCATTCGATAACGAGGTTCCAAATTCTGGAGCGTTCTTCATTGCTATTACTTTAAGGTCCACTGACACAAGAGTGATAGGGTTCTACCTACGAGTCAAATAAGATCTTGAAAGTTCGTGTTAGTAATACGATATAACTGCAACATTCGTTGGTTAGATTTTACGGCATGTCAACACTGGCTGGGTTATTTTATGCTGAAGACGTTCGTTTTATTCATTCCTGATGAATACTCATTTTTTAAGCTCGATTTTTCAAAGATATCTTTTAAAAAAAAACGTATTTTTTTCTATTTAACCCAAAGATCGGAACCCAACAGGTACTACCACTCCGGGTCAGAGTGGAACTGGGAGTAATGGTGATGAAGGGGTACTCCACATTCGCCAGAAAATCTAGAATTGGAACTTCAGATAGAGTTTAACGTGATACTCAGGAGACCAAGAACTCAATCACCGCCTTCTAGCACCCATATGGTTGGTTGGGTTTTACGGCATGTCAACCCCTTGGGTTATTTTATGCCGAATACTTCTATTGGTAAAAAAAGATGTCTAATGCTAACAAAGTTTTGAAATAATTTCATTTTTAAATGGATAATACAATTTTGTTTATAAAACTCATGTTCTCTATTCAACCCATAGATGGGACCCTAACAGGTACTACCACTCCGGGTCAGATTGGTCCAGAGAGCAATGGTGATGAAGGGGTACTCCACATTCCCCAAACCCCCAAAACTGGAACCTCACCATCAGATAGAGTTTAACGTCATTCCCAGGACATGTAGACCCTCAGTCACCGCCTTCTAGTATCCATATGATAAAAAGGGTTGGGGCTTGCCATAAGGGCAATAGGGTTGGGAAAAATAATAGGTGCTAAGGCTTTACGCGACCAGCCGATTGATCGGAGAGGGCCTCTCCGATCGCCCGTCTAGCCTAAGAAAGGGTCAAAAGGGAGTTTTGGAGGTCACGAAAACACAAAAAAAATCTAAACTCACATAAAACGACGATCTTACTCCATAGAATTTAACCGGATTTAAAAAGACAAATCAAAACACGATGTACTAGAAATTTCGAAATAAATTTCTTCAAATTCCAAAGATGTGGACAATTCTTTGTGACAGAGAGAAACGACAATAAGGTGGGAGTCATTAAGTTAGCTACTGGCAAAATGAGCCTAAAATGCGTTTTTGACAAAATGACTTTAGCCCCCCCCCCCTACAGAAAATAATTTACCAAAAATCAGGAAATTATCGGATTTTAATGAAATTTTCAGTGATTATTTATCAATGAATGATCTTTATAATGCATTATTTATTTTATTTCAAAACTTTCTCATTTTTTTCAGGTCACTTAATTTTGACCCCCATTATGTTGGGGGCATAAAATGTTTTGCGAGTTGGTCATATAATGTACTAATTACAGTATAAATAATAAGATAAAAGACCGAAGTTATGAATAGAACCAAAAAAATTTTTTACGGTGGCTATTCTATTTTTTACTGTAACATTCGCGATTGCAAAAAAAATGACCAAAAATCAGGTAATTATCCGATTTTAATGAAATTTTCAGTATTGATTTATCAATTAATGAATTTTATAATGCATCAGTCAGTTTATTTCAAAACTTTAATTTAGTATTTTTGCTATGAAAAATTAATATATAAAATTCATTTAAAATATGAAAATCCTGATAAGTTTAAAATGTTTTTTTAGATTCTAAAAATAAATATCTATTTAATGACAACCTTATTTTAGGTGCCAAAAGTAATAAGTTTTGAAGAAAAACTCGATTGAAAATGTACCCCCTCCCCTTTTTAAGCAGAAAAAATATCGATGTATTTTTCTTTTATAAAATAATAGCCAATTAAATACTTATCGAAATGAGTAAAAAAGAAATCTCCAAAAAATTATTTATTTTTTTACATTTTATTTTTCGATTTTCGGTACTTATTTTCTCATAGAAGCGCAACCATAAATTTTATTTTGTTTCTATTCATAACTTCGATCTTTTATCTCATTATTTATACTGTAATTAGTACAACTAGCAAATATATGCACCCTCCGGGTGCAAGTATTTAAGTTTTGATATAATAAAATATCATATTAAATTAGAAAGGCTAATGAAACTGACTAAGAATGCAGATAAAAAGATCTGCAACCGAGGGGGTATAATCGAAAAATAGAACAACTTTGAAACTAACTATTCCATCATTTTCCATTACTCCCTCTTTCATTGGTAAATTTTCCTAATTTAACTATTTAGTTAAAATAGGAAGTAAAGGATAATATTGCAGTTATTTCTTGTAAATAAATTTCTTTTAAGATTTATCCACGAGATTTTTGTTTATATTTCTTAAGATAAAACCAAACAATTAGAAATCAATAATACCAAGCACATATTAAAATAAAATTTTAAATATCAATATGCAAATTAGCCTTCTCGTTCAAACTGTAAACCGCTATTTTGTTGTATATATAAATACAATTGCATGTTATTAGTACGTAGATATGGTCAACAGTATTAATAATGTAAAACAATTTTTATTAATAACTTAAGGTTTAAAAGAATGAAATCATGGAGAATTTGACGTAAATAATTAAGGGAATTGTGACTTGAGTAGTTATATAATTTCGGTTACAGACAGAAAAACACAATCTCAATTATAATAAGATATATGACCAATTTGAAAAACATTTTACGCCCCCAAACATAAGGGGGGGGGGGTCAAAATTAAGTGACCTGAAAAAAATGAGAAAATTTTGAAATAAAATAAATAATGCATTATAAAAATCATTCATTGATACATAATCACTGAAAATTTCATTAAAATCCGATAATTCCCTGATTTTTGGTAAATTATTTTCTGTAGGGGGGCTAAAGTCATTTTGTCAAAAACGCATTTTAGGCTCAGTTTGCCAGTCCCTATTATTAAAGTTTTAAAAGGAGGATGTTGTAATATACGTTCATGCTAAGAAGCTGTCTCAGAATTTAACTTAGTCGTTCGAGATGGTCAGAATGTAACAAGGTCACATTTTTCGGGGAGGGGTGGGTGAAGGTCACATTTTAATTAAAAAGGATGAAGAAATCAAATATATTTTATATATGCTTTTTAGATAAAAGATTTTCACTGAATGTTTGAGATGAGGCTTGAAGATTAGTATTATCTGTGTTATTCGGACTATTGTCCCCATCTTCATTGTTATCTGTACAACGTTTCAGCTGATATGCCCTCCGGCCTTCTTCAGGTATTTCTTGTCGGACTCGGGAACTTTCTAGTCGTAATCGGGAGCCATCGCGGAACTTTGAACCTAACCCTTTATTTTTTCCACACGGGTATCCTGTTCTCATTCCACTAACCATAGCTTGGGTAGGAGTTGTGTTAATTATTTTTCTATGTTACTGCCTCTACTCAGGATTGAACTGGGGATCCAGAGATAACTGTCACTTAGAACTGTCTTAACCTAACTACCAATTGGACACATGGCCTAGTGGATAAGGTAGTTAGGTTAAGACAGTCCGAAAAGAAAGTTCACGAGTCCGAAAAGAAATACCTGAAGAAGGCCGGAGGGCATATCGACCGAAACGTTGTACAAATAATGAAGATGGGGACAATAGTCCGAATAACGCAGATAATACTAAAAGATTTTCATTATTAACTTTTAATAAGTTAATGTTATTGCAATGCCCAGACATTTTCCATTTTAGTTATTTCTTTATACATATAGCATATTACTAGTTAAAAAAAAAAAAAGTGCAACCCCCGGGCACAAGTATTTGAATTTTAAGTAAATATTAAATTTACAAGACTAATGAAATTAAATACGAACATAAAAGAGATTACTTATTTTTACTTTATTCTAGTCGATTTCAATATTGAATTAGACATAGGATTATTTTTAATACATTGGAGAATAAAATTATATTGGAAATCAATAACAAATTTATTAAACACTGTTTTGTTAAAACCGGTATGCAAATTATTCACACGATATACTATGTAAGCATATTTCTTAATTATACCTCGCAGGATTTTAAACAATGAAATGAATATTTTGAGGCAAATCTATCTCGGGTAGATATTTATATATTAGTTAACAATGTCTCTAATAAGATGCTAATTAAGATTAAATAATGGTTATTTAATAACCATTGAGAATATAATGTAAATAACTAGGTACCACCAATTTTCCCTGTGAAATTTACCCCCCCCCTCCCATATTTAACACAATGAAACTTGCATAAAGGTTAATATCTTCAAAACTTTTTGTCCATTCAAGATAAACCTTAAACTCCTGATTTTTACATTTTTTCTTCATCTAACGGAAATAATGAAAATTATGAACGAAAAATGTTAACATTTTTGCACCGTTAAATCAATTGAAATTTAACGTAGCCAAAAACAAATTATTTCTAGAGGCTTTTTAAAAAAATTCTATGAAAAATCAATTAAAGGGTCCGATTTTCCCGAAAATTTCCAGAATTACTTGCCTTTTCATGAAAAAAAAAAAAAAAAAAAAAAAAAAAAAAAAAAAAGGTGTGAAATAGTTTTTCCTAAATATATTAGGGGAAATATTTTTACGAGGCCTACCCCACCCCCACACCATTTTATTTTATGAAATATCAAAAAAAAAAAAAAAAAAAAAAAATGAACCGACAAGAAAAACGATTTTTACTTTTTTTCTATAAAGATAAAAGTCTGAATAATTATAAGATTTTTATAAGTTTCAATGCGAAAGTTTTTTTTAGTAAAAGAACCATGAATACAGAATTCTACTAAAAATAAAGAAATGGACCCGATTGTAAAAAAAAAAAAGACTGTTTTACTTATTTTTCAAGATAACGGCGAGTAATTTTTCACCAATCGGATAATTTGATCTTTGAATTAACGGTTTTTCTTTGTAACAACTCTTTACGTTCGTTATTTCTTTTCTGCGAGATTAAAAAGAAAAGTTAGAAAATATTTACGTTTCTTCCTTCAATATGGCTTAAACTGATCACGTGACCCATATAAATAACTAAAAGGAATTGTGACGTAGCTTCGGTTACAGACAGGCACATAATCTTCATTATAAAATAATAAAATACATAGTATTGTATTTGTGGAGGCAGGTGGTGTACTTTTTCGGGGGTCATCTCGTGCACGAACAAAAGCAGTGGGATGGGGGTGGGGGAAGATTGACATTAACCCCCCCCCCCGCCCCTTGTAAGGCGCTTCAGGCAATAAAGCTTCGCAATCTCAGTCCAGTGAGAAGACTTTAGTATTTCACTTGGCTTTCAAATACCGATTAACTCATCCCATATCTTTGAGATTTGGTTGGTCAGATTTTACGGCACGTCAACTCTTGGGTTATTTTATGCCGAAGACGTTTTGGTTTTATTCATTCTTGATAAAAAGACAAAAAGATAAAAGACTGAAGTTGTGAATAGAAAAAAAACATTTTTAAGGGGAATATTTTTTCAGGTCGCTTAATTTTGACCCCCCTTATGTTGGGGGCATAACATAAAAAGTATACTTTGATGCAATGAAATAAGGTTTGCATTAAATAGATATTTATTTCTAGAATCTAAAAATATAACATTTTAAACTTAACATCAGCATTTTCATATTTTAAATGAATTTTATATATTAATTTTTCATAGCAAAATTACCAAATTAAAGTTTTGAAATAAAATAACTGATGCATTATAAAATTCATTAATTGATAAATCAATACTGAAAATTTCATTAAAATCGGATAATTACCTGATTTTTGTTAATTTTTTTTTCAATCGCGAATGTTACAGTAAAATTGTAAACAAGCACTTAAAACCATCGAAAAAGAGACAGAAAGGCGGATTGCGTCGAAATTGACCAAAACAAATACCGATTATATACTTGATGGGTAATCTTTGTTTGAAACACATTTGAGAATTTTCTGAGGGATAAAGAAGGTGTGAATTGTTTCTCTTAGTGGGTTTGAACCCTTTGCTGCTGCTTAAAAGAGTATTTAAGAGCCCGTCAAGCCCTTTTCGCCCCCCTTTGTACCAGGACCAGCAACAGTGTAGTTCATACACTTTTGATTTGCCGTTGTTGCGTCCCAGATTGTGACCCCCCCCCCACCGCAAAGAGCCTGCAAAAAAATGGGAGTTTAAAAGATTCCTTTCAAAGAAAAAGTATCTTCATCCTAATTGCAGAGGGTTTTCAGTCCTGTTGAGACTATTTGATTTTCTCCAAAGAATTTTTGTCTTCAAGGAGTTTTCCATTTTCCTGTCAAAAAAGTCTCTTCCACAAAAGAGCAAAGTTTTCGGTCTCAGAGAGACTCGGTTTTAAAGAAGAAAAAGGAAGAAGAATTTCGGTCTTCAAAGAGTTTCGCCTGTGAACGGGTTGATGTGAAAGAACTTTGTCCCTCGGAATTTTCATTCTCTTCAGAGAACTTTTTGGTAGCCTTGTGGCTATAAATTCAGTCAGGTGACTGGACAAATTTTAAAGAAACAAAAAGGGGAGAAAACGAGAAAGAATTGAGAAAGGAAAGAGTGTTTTAGATTTTTTTCTTCTATTTTTGTGTTTTCCTTTTATTTACTTTAAGTGTTTTTTTTTCCATTTATTTGTAATTCGTTATTTTTGTTAATTAGAAGTCTTTGAACTTCTGCAAGAGGAAATTATCTTGCAAGGGCTCCCTAAGCCAATAATTCTTTCTTTCTTAAGACATACAGCATAATTTGTTATTTTTTTGATTGACCATTTGTTTTTTTTGTTTCAAAGTCGGGGCCCTGTTACGACTACAGCGTCAATTATTTCATTCCGAGAAGTTTTTCGGGGTAAAATTCCGATACACATTTAAACTCCGGTTTTTCTATCTAACCCATTGATAGGACCCTAGAAGGTACTATCACTCTAGGTCAAAGTGGACCTGGGAGTAATGGTGATGAAGGGGTACTCCACACTCCCTAGAGCTCAAGAACTAGAACTTCATTTCATCTAAACGTCATACCCAGGATACTAAGACTGTCACCGCCTTCTAGCATATGATAAAGGGTTGGGGCAATCATATATGTGCTAGGGATTGACGTGACCAGCTAATTGATCGGAGTGTGGCTCTCCGACCGCTCGTCTAGCCTAAGTGGAATGTTGCATGTCATGGACTGACAAGCCACTAGGGTTCCATCATATAACAGGTCACCAGGAAGCGCGTGGTGTAATGGTTAAAGTCATGGGAAATGGACTCGTCGCCCCGAGTTCAAATCCTGGATGTGGTAATTGCATTTCACTTAGCGCTAATACCCTTGGGAAAGGTATGCATCCTACTCTCCCACAGCTATGGGTAAATAGTAGGGCAGATTGGGCTCTTTAACCTTTGTTAGGCAACCGGTCTAGGAGAAGGAAAACTCTGAATTCAAACCTGTTGAACTCCGCTTAAGAAATTGACCTTGTGTCGCATCCTGCTTGTGCGGAGGGGTTGGTAAATATATATAACAGGTCACCACCACGGCCAACAAGAGGCCCCCATGGGGCGATCTTAAGCTTCTGTTGTGGTGTAGTCGGAGTGTTCTAAAGGCCTAGCCTTTGAGATTGGGGGTGCGAATCTATGCGCCTTAACAAAAAAAGACGCAAACCATTTATAGTCATACGTTACAATACGTATATCTTTTGATCAAAATAAGACATCGGAGTACTAAAACAACACCCATCCTGTCGGCTGGGGCGTTAGAATGCACCGACTGCACCTCTGCAGAGGGGTAAGACTCCCCCAATGGGGCCACCTATTGGTCGTGGGTGGCGACCCGTGATGCTTAAGGATAGAGCCCAGGTGGATGAGCAGTTCATAACATGCAATACTCCACTTTGGCCCTATCTTGGGTTAGACGGGCGGTCGGAGAGGCCCCCTCCGATCAATCGGCTGGTCACCTCAAGCCCTAGCACCTATGATTTTCCCAACCCTATTGCCTTTTTGGCAAGCCCCAACTCCTTTTTATCATATGGGTGCTAGAAGGCGGTGGCTGCGGGTCTACATGTCCTTGGAATGACGTTAAACTCTATCTGATGGTGAGGTTCCAGGTTTGGGAATGTGGAGCACCCCTTCATCACCATTGCTCCCTGGTCCACTCTGTCCTGGAGTGGTAGTACCTGTTAGGGTACTATCTATGAGTTAAATAGAAAAATGTATTTATAAAAAAAAATTGTATTATCCATTAAGAATTGATTTATTTCAAAACTTTATCGGCATTAAATGACCCACTGAGGTTGATATGCCGTAAAACAAAACAAACTAAAACACAAAGAAAATTTTGAAAGATATTTGAGGGCACGGAGGGGGGTCTTATTCCGAAGCTCGACTAAAAAAAAAAAAAAAAGTAAACGAAATTATTTACGGACACCATGTCAGTCGAACACATGGATCATTAGAGTGGAAAAACCACGCAAAAAATAAAGCTCACGAGTAGCTACTGCTTAAAAAATGCGCGCATCCAACCAGGCTCTCGGCAATAAGCAGCCTGTCCCTTGAAATCGAGGGGTTTGCTGTTGCCTAGGGAGGTAGCCATCTGTGATCATCTTAATTAAATATCTTAATATTCAAATGGCTGAAACCACTGGACGATAGTCAAGATAAAAAAATTGTTGAAAAGTAAATAAAGCTCAAAGGTTTACCAAGGGATATACGATCACCATTTTAAGCGGAATTCAAAAATATTGTATTTAATTAGATCTGCTTTTTTTTTGTTTTTTTTAAAGATGTGTTTGAATACTTCAAGTCGTACATATCTATTCAAAAACTTGTCACAAATAAACAGAATGAGACTATTCTATACATTTCAAGTAAGACCTTGGATCTTTAAAAAAAAAAATTGATCCGATTCGACAAAATGAGAATGATTTTGGATTCAGCGTTAAGAAAAAGATGCATTAAAATCAGTTATTATATATTCGACAATGAAAACATCTTTCACAAAATATTTCAGATGATGAGGGGGAGGTGTTGTCAGTGACGTCCTTTTCCTGGGATGATTGAACATTTCGGGTCTTTTATCATCGTTTTCTCTCCCAGGCAACCCAACCAAGGCTAATCAGACCCAGAATTTCTCCATCAACAGGCGTTCACTAAACTTGCCACCATTTTGAGAAAACATCGCATACTAGTGTAATAATAATAATAATAATAATAAACAAAAACATGTACAAACCGAAGTTGGTTATCTTTTCTGGGATTTCACTGGAAAGCATGATTACCTGAAAAATAAAATAGAAAAATAGATTAATAAGAATAAAACTTTACCGCCACTGGTGCACCCACACACGCACGTGGGAACGGCGAGAAACTTTAAATATTCAACGAAAACTGATACGTTTTTGTACTATTAAAACCAATCTTTACCGACCTTTTATGAAAAGGAAATTTAAAAATTTTAAAGCCCGACGAATAAGTAGGAAGGGTAGCATTGGTTTTATGTTTGGGAAATGAAATAACTGCCAAAATTTTGATAGGTTAATATTCAATTTTGATCAATCTACATTGGGTTGGCGCATAATTATTGCGGTCATTCGTGTAGACCACTTCTATTCATTCATTTCATAGGAAAACGGTGATTCAGTCATTCATGAACGATAGCAAAATTGTTCGAGAATGACAGAATCGTCATTTTCCTGAGAGATGAATGAATAAAGGTGGCTTCCATAAAAATCGAGTCTTCAATATTCTCCCGGATGGTAACAAAATCCATGAAGTTTAAAATAGGGAATTATTTTTTTAATCCCGTTTTCAACAATTGACGTATTGTGCTATTAAAAACTCTTTACTTACCTTCTAAGAGAAGGAAATCTTAAATAGTCGAATGGTAATGATAATTGGGTTGTTAAATAGATGAGAAGGACGGAAGCAAAATGAATTATGGGTAAATAGATAGGGCTATAAAAATACCCCCTTGCTTTCTTTGGTTTACCCCCAAATTATCTGCAAGTTAGGCACGGATTTTATGTTTGAAAAAACAAAAACAAAAACAACAACACGAAACACGTTAACACTTTGCTTTTCGATCATTTAACTACAGGATATATATTAGGTACGGTAAGCTGAATTTTTTAAATCATCATTTTTTTTTTTCTTTCGAATGGAAAAAAAAAATTAAAGTTAATATCAACTTTTATGAAAGTTTCATTGTGTTGAATATAAGGGGGGGGTACATTTCATAGGGAAAACTCGTGGTATAAAATGTTTATCTTGTAGTCAACTGGTTGAAAAGGAAAGTGTTAATGGTTATTTTTCAAACATAAAATCCGTTAGTTACAGGATAAACATTAGGTACCACCAATTTTCTCTGTGAAATTTACCCCCCCTATATTTAACACAATGAAACTTGCATAAAAGTTAATATCTTGAATTTTTTTTTTTCTATTCTAAAGAAGAAACATTAAGAAAACTCCTGATTTAAAAAACAAATATTCAGCTTACGGAAATAATAAAAATTATGATTGAAAAACAATGTTTTCATTTTTGCATTGTTAAATCAACTGAAATTTAACGTAGCCAAAAATAAGTTACACAAGTGGATTTTAAAAAAAATCTATGAAAAATCAATGTCTGAAATAGATTTTTTTCTTAAAATATTGGGAAATATTTTTTTACGAGGATTACCCCCCCCTATTTTATGAGATATGAAGAAAAAAAAATGAACCGGAAAAAACAAAAAAAAAAAAAACAAACGATTTTTCCTTTTTTCTATAAAGATAAGAGTCTGAATAATTATATCAAAAGATTTGTATAATATTCAAGGCAGTAGTTTTTGTAGAAAAAAATGTCATTATTTGAAAACTTTTTTGCTTTTTTAATTGATATGTACTATATTCTATTAAATTGTCAAAAAATCTTTTTAAAGAAATTAATTTTTAAGAGATTTAAAATCTTTTGTGTGCTTAAATGATTTTTTTTAATGTTTAAAAATCTTGTGTGTACAAACTGAATTTTTCACTAATATTTAAATATAATATAACACTGAATTTTAGAATTCATGTGAACTAAAAATTTGTTCGATCCACGATATATTGATATTTTTAAGAGAATTTAAGTTTTTTTTTATTGTTGAATAGTAATGTTTGATTCTTATAATATACGGAATAGCAAAACTGACAACATTTGTAATACTTATTGTCTTTTCTTTACTTCAGTTACACTATAAGTTCAACTAAAAAAATAGCCCGGAGTTATTCTGAAACTACCACAATAATCTTTCAAAAATCGTTGAAAACCAATAATCGGCTATTGAATATGCATAAGAAAACAATTATGTCGAATATAGCCACCCATACATTTAAATGTATAATTGTCAAAGAGATATGTAAATTTGCAGTCTCCGTTTCTACATAAAAAATCATTCTTTTGCAAGTTAAACGAAATATTTTATTTTTTAAATAACGAATTTAAATTAACTGTTTTTCTTTGTAACAACTCAATATGATCGTTATTTTTTTGCGGAATTTTAAAAAAAAATGTTTTTAAAGATATTTACTTTCGTTTATTCAATATGGCCTCAACTGATCACGTGACCCGATTTTGGAGATACCTAATGCACATATTGGGTTGCTGCTTTTTTTTTTTTTCAACAAATTTTTATTCTAACGATAACAATTGGCGGTTTGTTTCGTAAAAATAATGGTCTATTTTCAAAATGCGAGTCGAAAATCTTATCCACATTCGTTATTTATGCTCAACCACTTCGAAAAAGGTTGAAATACAGCCACAGTGATTTCGCGATCTCAATGAACTTTTTGGTGAAGGAACTTTCAACAAAAGCCAAATTTTGGAAAGATGGTCCAGGAATTTCAAATCGTGCTATACAAACTTCGCAGATGAAGAAGGAAGAGGTCGACCATGAAATCTCAACGGCTAGGCACTTTTGGCAGCCGTGAGAGAGGACGAAATCTTGACAACGAGAATGTGAACCATTCGACCATCGTTCGGAGTCTCAGAAAGCTCGGAAAAGTATGGAAATTGACTGGGTGGGTCCCCGACGAACTTTCCGAGAACAAAGCCGACCATGTCCGAATTTTTTACCTATTTGCTTCAGTGAGCCGTAATAATTATGCATCAACGCATTAGTTGCATTTTCTATTTTCTGGATAACGGTGTTTTTGGTACTAATGAGTCTTTGTTTTTTGTTCAGCCTTCGTCAGGACATTTTTGGAGCTTATAAAAAGTTCAACTCTTAATCGATGCCAAAAGGTTACACCGACTGAAGAAGCGGTTCCTTGTTGGAATGGAGATGCAAAAAAGGTTTCTTTTTTGGGGTCCATTGATTTTGACGATGTTCATTTCGGATCTTGAAGAAATAATAAAAGGACATTTACTTTTTTTTGTTTTTCTTTCCTTTTCTTCAGTTTTTTTTCTTTTTTCTTCTTGCGTCATTTTTTTCTTCTTCTTGTGTTTTTTTTCTTCTCGCGTCCTTTTTTCTTTGTCTTTTTTTCTTCTCTTGCGTCCTTTTTTCTTATCTTTTCTTCATGCGTCCTTTTTTCTTCTCCGTCATTTTTCTTTTTCTTGCGTCTTTTTTTCTTCTCTTTCTTCTTCTTGCGTCCTTTTTTCTTTTATTTCTTTTCTTCATGCGTCCTTTTTTCTTCTCGCGTTATTTTTCTTTTTCTTGCGTCTTTTTTTTTTCTCTCTTTCTTCTTCTTGCGTCCTTTTTTCTTTTCTTTTTCTTCATGCGTCCTTTTTCTCCTCGCATCATTTTTCTTTTTCTTGCGTCTTTTTTCTTTTTTCTTTTCTTGCGTCGCGTCCTTTTTCTTCACTTTTTCTTCATGCGTCCTTTTTTTCTCGCGTCATTTTTCTTTTTCTACGTCTTTTTTTTCTTCTCTTTCTTCTTCTTGCGTCCTTTTTTCTTCTCTTTCTCCTTCTTGCGTCCTTTTTTCTCCTCGCGTCATTTTTCTTTTTCTTGCGTCTTTTTTTTCTTCTCTTTCTTCTTTATGCGTCCTTTTTTCTTCTCGCGTCATTTTTCTTCTCTTTCTTCTGCTTGCGTACTTTTTTTCTTCTCGCGTCCTTTTTTCTTTTTTTCTTCTTCTTGCGTCCTTTTATTCTTCTCTTTCTTCTTTTTGCGTCCTTTTTCTTCTCTCGTCATTTTTCTGCTTTTTTCTTTTGCGTCCTTTTTCTTCTTCCTCTAATTTCCCTCTAAAACCATTTACAAAAAAACAATACAAATACATAAAAGAACAAATTATAACTAGAAGATCTTTCTCCCATTTACATGAAATATCGAAAATCTTGTCAATCACTCGACCCCCCACCCTCCCCAATAAAAATATCATTTCCAATAGAAATAATGATCTTAAACGAATTACAGATAAAAAAATTTAAAAAAATAGTTTGAAATTAAACGTCGAGCAAAGGAAATTATTATAACTAGCAAGACCTGTGGATATACCACAGTATCATAATTCGATTATTACAATGTTTAATGTTTACTTAAGAGCTATTGCTAATAACTTCAATATGTAAAAAGTATAATCTTGATTTAACTTTTTTTTTTCTTTCCTCCTTTTCATCTTTGATGTTCGATTAAAACATATTAGCGTTATCGCTTCCGTGCACTCACACCCACTCTCTATATTCCGCAACTTTCATTCTTATATTTTTTTCTGTGTAGCATGACCTCTTTCTTCCCTTTCTTTATGATAAAAAACGAGTAGTCCATTATTTATCTGAGCTGACGACACAAAACAAGAAGTTTTAACCGCCACTCCCTTGGGACGAAATG
>CM042151.1:116166702-116226213 GCA_023376005.1 Doryteuthis pealeii | reverse complement strand
GTGCAGAGGGTTGGTATATATATATAAATATATATATATATATATATTTATATATATATATATATATAAAAGAAATTATTAAATAACCCACAGGTTGATATGTCATTAAACAAAACCAAACTAGATCAAACCAAATAAGCATTGAATATCAACATTGTCATGAAACCCGAGGTGAAATTATTTCTCCCGAGCAACGGTAGGTATCCCCGCTAGTCATTCATAAATATTGTAAAATATACAGCAAACATTTTTAGAAGGCGTCCATCGTGAAATGGTTATCGTCAGAGGAATAGACACAGCGAACCGAGTTCAATTCCTGGACGAGGCTGTAAGCATATATATATATATATATATATATATATATATATATATATTATGGACTCTTTCGTCGATTTTCGACGTATGAGGTTCATACATACAATGACCACCCACACAGTATTTGTTTATAGTGGTGAAGGCTTGTGTTGGACCATCCACACTTTTTGGCACAGTCGATAGGAAAGAATTGGTACATCAAGGGTTGCCACAAACCCAATCAACGACCGACCTCAGGAATTTTGAATTCAGAGTTATCCCTCTCCTAGACTGGTTACCTACCCAAGCTGAAGGGCACAGTGTGCCCTACTATTTAACCCATAGCTGGAGGAGAATATATGGATCTCATACCTTTCCCAAGGGTACTAGCGTATGTGAAATGCCAACAGCTTCGTCTAGGAATTGAACTCGAATCGACGTGTCCATTATATATATATTATATAATATAATATATATATATAAATATATATAATAAACGTACAATGTACACAGTTCCATAACGCTTAGGCATAAAATAACCCCAGACGGTTGACTTGCCATAAAAAAGGAGCATTATGTTTTGTCCATACATTTATCCAAATAATTTATCAGCCCTGTCGGTGGGGCTTGAGAATATACTGACTGCACCTCTGCAGAGAGGTAAGACCCCTTCCCCAAAATAGGTCCACTTGTTAACCGTGGGTGGCGACCCGTGATGCTTAAGGATGGATTCCTGGTGGCTGAGCAGTCCATGACACACAACACTCCACTTAGGCCCTTACTTAGGTTAGACGGTCGGCCAGAGAGCCCCCCCCCCACATCAATCGTTGGTCATATCAAGCCCTAGCACCTATATGATTGTCCTAATCCTATTGCCCTTATGGCAACTCCCAACCCTTTTTATCACATATGTACTAGAAGGCGGTGGCTGAGGGTCTTCATGTCTGATGTGAGGTTCCAGTTCTGGAGGTCTGGGAATGTAGAGCACCCCTCATCACCATTGCTCCTTGGTCCACTCTGACTCGGAGTGGTAGTACCTATTAGGGTCCCATCAATAGGTTAAATAGAAAATTTGTTAATAAAAAAAAAATTAAGTTTAAATAATTCTTTACCAAACTATCGCTACGAATCTTTCAAAAACTTGCCGCATTAAATGACCCACTGAGGTTGATATGCCGTAAAACAAAAACAAAACAAACAAACAAAGCAATTAAAATATAATTCAAAGTCATACGGAAACGAAATAAAAAAAATGTATCACGTGAATGGTGGACTTCCTACAGGAATGTCAGAAATGTATGCAAATAATGAAGTGACGTCACTTGTAGTCGTCTCAGCCTAACTCAAAATTTCCTTAATGGTGGTATATTAAAAAAAAAAAAAAAGAACCTAAAACAGTTTAGAATTATTTTAAAACATTTTAAGACAATTACTATACGATGAAAAACTCTTTTTTTTCTTCTTCCAGCACTGTTTATTTGTTTGTTTTGTTTACGGCATATCAACCTCAGTGGGTCATTTAATGCCAATAAAGTTTTGAAATAAATCAATTCTTAATGGATAATACAATTTTTTTTATAAATACATTTTTCTATTTAACCCATAGATGGGACCCTAACAGGTATGACCACTCCGGGTCAGAGTGGACCAGGGAGCAATGGTGATGAAGGGGTGCTCCACATTCTCCAAACCTCCAGAACTGGAACCTAACCATCAGATAGAGTTTAACGTCATTCCCTGGACATGTAGACCGCCAGCCACTGCCTTCTAGCACCCATATGATAAAAAGGGATTGGGGCTTGCCATAAGGACAATAGGGTTGGGCAATCATATAGGTGCTAGGCTTGACGACCCGGGATAGATGTGTATATGGTTGGCATAGTATCTAGTATACTAGAAAAAGTAATAGTAATCCAACGTACAGTGTTATTAGAAGAGTGGTCAACTATCTGTGATCAGAGCGTTGATAGTTCAATGAGAAATCAAAACAAAAAATTTTTGCTTTTATTTATTTAATTACGGAACGTATACAACAGCGGTTTCTTGCTGAAAGCATTCATCAGGTAAGACGAAACGGTTCCTTTGAAAATGACAGAAATGGTGTAAATAGTCAAATGTGTGCGTTTTTTAAACTGTATTCTCGTGTTTGCGTGTTTACGTGATGCAGAATGTTTTTTTTGCTTGTACGTGTGCGTATTTTTGTTTGTGCTTATGTGTATGATGTCATGCGCGTTTGCATGGAAATGCGTGAAGGCTGTGATGATATGATTGTGTCCACGCGCGTGTGTGCGTATTTTTTGTTTGTGCGTATGTATGTGAGTCATGCGTGTGCGCGTGGGGAATGTATGAAGGTTGTGATGATATAATTGTCTCCACGCGGTGGTGCGTATAAATATAAATATGCGTATTTGTGTTTGGTATTCTTGGTTACGTATGTTATGTGCAAATTAATATAATGTATTTTTTAAATGTATTTTTTAAAATTGTGCTGTTAATAATATGAACATGTTATTTATTGCGTTGGTGGTGCAATGTGGACGTTACATTTGTATGATATTATTGTACAATGTATATAGGTAGAGGGAAAGATACTTCAGTTTGGCGGATCTGTTGTAGTGTTTACAATTATATTACTATTTTATATATATATATATATATAATATATATATATAATAATAATTTGGGTAGAAGAGGTGTGTGTGGGTTATGTATATTATATAACTGTTAATATATATATTATTTATATATATATTGTATCACACTTCGATCATATACATAACCCCCACCCTCTTCTCCCATTATATATATTATTATATATATATAATTAATATATAATATATATAATCTTATTATATGGAGATTGTGTGTTTTCTGTCTGTAACCGAACTTAATTCCTACTCAAGTCACAATTCTCTTAGTTATTGAATCACATTCTCCATGATTTTATTTTTTTATCTAAACCTCAATTATTAAAAAATTGTCTTACATTAATTAATACTGTTAACTATGTCTACATACTGCAACATGCAATTATATTTATATATACAACAAAATAGCGGTTTACAGTGTGAACGGGAAGGCTAATTTACATATTAATATTAAAAAAATCGAATTTAATAAATATGTGCTTAGTATTATTGATTTCTAACTGTTTGGTTTTATTTTAATGAATATAAGCAAAAATTCTTCAATGAATCTTAAATGAAATCCATTAACAAGATAAAAAACTGTCATTTTATTCTTTACTCCTCTTTTAACTAAATACTTAAATTAGAAAAAATAAACAATGAAAGACGAGAGTGATGGAAGAGTAAGTTTCAGTTGTTTCATTTTTTATTATACTCCCTCTGTTTCAAAATCTTTTATTATACTCCCTCTTGTTTCAAATCTTTTGTATCTGTATTCTTATTTAGTTTCATTAGCCTTTCTAATTTAATACAATATTTTATTACATTAAAACTTAAATACTTGCACCCGGAGGGTGCATATATTTGCTAGTAATATATATTTATATATATATATATATATATATATATATAAAATAGTAATATAATTTGTAAATTTAGTTTCTTAATTTACTAGTAGTTTAGTTTGTTCGTTGGTTGGTTAGTGTTTAACTTAAGTTTGTTTCTTTAGTGATTTTTTTTAAACATATTTTTTTTTCAGATGGGACCTGACATTTATTACCCCAGGTCAATGTGAACCTGTGAGTAATGGCAATGAAAGGATTACTCCACGCTCCCCTGAACTCGAGCCTCACTATAAGATGTAGTTTTAGTGTCATTCACAGGGCGCACCATTTTTTTTATTGGGGGGAAAGGATCTTACCCTTTTCCAGGGGTATCCTCAGTCAGCGTATTCTAAGTCCAGACAAGAGACGTTAAACTATATTGGAGGCACGTGGTCTAATGGTTAGAGTCGTAGGAAATGGACTCGGCAACACGAGTTCAATTCCTGGACGAAGCTGTTGGAATTTCATATGGCGCTAATACCCTTGGGAAAGGTATGAATCCAATTCTCCCTCCAGCTATGGGTAAGACTGGACTCTTTAACCATGGCTAGGTAACCAGTCTAGGAGAAGGAAAACTCTGAATTCAAACCTGTTAAACTCCGCTTAAGAAATTGACCTTGTGTCGCATCCTGCTCGTGCGGAGGGGTTGGTAAATATATATATATTGACGTCGGATATACTCCTCTGCAGGGGTGCAGTTGAAGTATTCTAACCGATCCAGCCGACAGGGTGATCTTATCCCTCTGTAGGTGTGGTCGATGCATTCTACTGTCCAGTAGAATAGTAGGTTGATTGGTGGCTCAAAAAAATTGCCCTGCGTCTTATACATCGTAGGTGAAGTTTGAGACCTCCCGTAGGTCTAGGCTAATCTTCTCTATGATTCTCACTAACCCAGCTTACGCTCAGTACCTTTACCTACCCTAAACTGCTTATTGCTTGCCTGTACTACCAAATTGCTTTTATACAGCTATGTTTCTACACTACCGGACAGTTTTCAACAATATATGCTTAAATACACTAAAACTTTTTTCCTGAATCTGCGTAAGGAAGCGCGTGGTGTAATGGTTAAAGTCATGGGCAATGGACTCGTCGCCCCGAGTTCAAATCCTGGACGTGGTAATTGCATTTCACTTAGCGCTAATATCCTTAGGAAAGGTATGAATCCTACTCTCCCTCCAGCTATGGGTAAATAGTAGGGCAGACTGGGCTCTTTAACCTTGGTTTGGCAACCGGTCTAGGAGAAGGAAAAACTCTGAATTCAAACCTGTTGTACTCCGCTTAAGAAATTGACCTTGTGTCACATCCTGCTCGTGCGGAGGGGTTGGTAAATATATATATGCCCGTGCGTTTTATATGCCGTCAAATACGGTATTTATTTTCGTGATTTAACCAACTCTTATATATTTATTAGGTATTCTGAGTGAAAATTATTCAATTATGTACAGCTTTTTATGCTATTTTGTAGCGGAGGATCTTAAATTACAAATAATCATTTTAATATGTCCTTTATATCTATTCATGTATTAAAAAGCCAGATATGACATAGACAGCGCCATACTATGAACGTGATCTTGTTCCCTAAAGCAGTAACCAAGTTAAAATGGCAGAAAGAAAATCAAGAAGTGAAAGCATAAAAGAACGTTTTGATTCTAGATACACAAAGATTAAGGAATTCAAATTATCTCCTGGGTCTGTGGCGCATGCTGTATTTGTGCAAATGACAGAAGGGGAAACACTCTTTGAGCAGAGGATCAAGCCAGTAATATTGTTGCAAATGAACTATGATTTGATAGACAAAAAGTGTACCCACTAAATGAAAAAGTACGAGGGAGAAAGATGATTATGAATGGTTCAATTCTTTACAGAAAATTAAAACAACATTTGTTTCTTACCTGTATAAGCTAACGCACATTTGCAGGTGTATGTTTCTATTTGGTCAACACAAGTTGCATTGTTTTGGCAGGAGTGTGTGACACAGTATCAATATTGACTTCACATCGATACCCTTCGAATCCTCTCGGGCAGTGACACCTTTAACAATAAATACACAGAAAAATGTATATTAATTTTACAAAAACAGTTTTTTTCGAGATTTGCTAAATTAAACCATAAACTTATATTCTTTATATATATAATATATTATATATATATATATAATATATATTATATATATATATATATATATGTGGTGTGTGTGTGTGTGTGTGTGGTGTGTGTGCGTGCATAAATATGAAAAACAAAATATTTAGTGGATGTATTTTCATTAATGTTAATATATCAAACGTTTCGGTCTTTTTATTTATTAAACCATCTTCAGCTCGATGTTTAAAATTATTTTCAAATAAACGGGGAAAATAAATCTTAGCGTTTTATTATCGGTATAGGTTCAAATAAAAGATATAGGAATTAATATAATAATATAAATTAATAATAATAATATAATAATAATATGTCTCCACGGGTCTCGGGACTCTTCGGCTTGAAATAACCTGGAAACTGAAGAGACTTGCTGTCATTCAGCCTCCAGTAAACCACTGGTACGGCAGGTGAGAAAAACCAATAATAATAATAATAATAATAATAATAATAATAATAATATGTCTCCACGGGTCTCGGGACTCTTCGGCTTGAATAATCCTGGGAGACCTGAAGAGACTTGCTGTCATTCAGCCGTCCAGTGAACCACTGGCTACGGCAGGTGAAAAAAACAAAACAACAACTAATATAATAATAATAATAATAATATAATAATATGTCTTCACTGGTCTCAAGGACTCTTCGGGTTGAAATAGTCCTGGAAACTGAAGAGACTTGCTGTCATTCAGCCTCCAGTAAACAACTGGCTACGGCAGGTGAAAAACAACTAATAATAATAATACTAATAATAATAATAATATGTCTCTACGGTCGTTTCAGGACTTTGGCTTGAATAGTCCTGGAAACCTGAAGAGACTTGCTGTCATTCAGCTCCAGTGAACCACTGGCTACGGCAGGTGAAAAAAACAAAACAACAATAATAATAATAATAATAATAATAATAATAATAATAAATAATAATAATGTCTTCTTCCACGGTCTCAGGAATCTTCGGCTTGAATAGTTCTGGAACTGAAGAGACTTGCTGTCATTCAGCCTCTCAGTGAACCACTGGCTACGGCAGGTGAAAAAAACAAAACAACAACTAATAATAATAATAATAATAAATAATAATATGTCTTCACTGGTCTCAGGATCTTCCGGCTTGAATAATCCTGGAGACCTAGGGAAGCGGGGGGGGGAGGACTTAGCTATAACTGAAGAGACTTGCTTGTCATTCACCTCCAGTGAACCACTGGCTACGGCAGGTGAGAAAAACAATAATAATAATAATAATAATAATGATAATAATAAAGCCAATAGTATTATCAATTAACAATATTTTATGAAGCGAATATAGTGTGATGTATTTGGGATTTACATACGTGTAATTCCTTTAAAAAAAAGAAAAACGAAGACTGAGACTCACTTAACCTGCCGTTTTCTTTGACTTCACATGTGCCCCTAAAGCAAGGCTTTCCGAAGCAGGCATCAATCTCATTTTCGCACTTGGTACATGTACCAGGCGCACATGTACAGGTGAATTCTTGAAAGACACCAAGGTAACATGGTAGCACCATACTGGGCATGGGTTTTCGTAGCACGCATTGCATTTTGATAAAAACCGCCGGGTCAGGTTCCCCTGAAAAACATAAATAAATAAGAATAAAAATGAATTTAAACAAAAAGAGGAATTAATAATTTTTTGCTTCCCTTTTAATAATGCTTAATTCGTTTTTTTTTGTGAGACACACTATTTTTACTACTTCTAAGATGGGGAACTATATTATTAATATACTGAGATACTCCGACTAATACCGATCTTGATAGTTATAGTCACATAATTTTCTCTGAATATTTGAGATGAGGCTTGATGATTAGTATTATCTGCGTTATAATACCTGAAGAAGGCCGGAGGGCATATCGGCCGAAACGTTGTACAAATAACAATGAAGATGGGGACAGTAGTTCGAATAAACGCAGATAATACACACTAATTTATTCACTATTTCTAAGATGGGGAACATAATTATCATATACTGAGGTACTCCGACTAATATCAACCCCTTGCCACGAGCAGGATGTGACACGAGGCCAAATTTTTAAGTGGAGTACAGCTGGTTGAATTAGAGTTTCTCTATACTAGCATTATGAACAAATAATTTGTTAGATACAACCGAATATAATAATAGAGTATGTATTTATCTTAACCCCTCAGTCACGAGCATGATGTGGCACAAGGTCATTTTTTTAGGCGGAGTTTAACTCTTTACTAACTAAATTTCCCTCACGGCTGCACCAATTTTTTGGCACTTTTTTTTTACCTGTACGATGGATATTTCAAAGTTACTATCTGTTCACCCCAGAACTCAATATAAAAATAAGGGGTTAGCTCAGTCGGTACAGCGTTCGGCTAGAAACACAAGGTTCCTAGTTCGATTCCGGTCTCGCCAACTCAGCATATGAGTAGCACAGGGATTGTGCGGTAAAGTAAGGAGCTGATGGTAGGTGTGGCGCTCCACCTCAGATGCCAAACAATCTCCTTGGTCTAGCGCTAGTGAAAAGGGGGTAGACTCCCTCGCTGATTGGCTGATTGGCTGATACCGACTTTAGGCCGCCCCGACGATTATTATTGTAATCAGGGTACTTCTGTTAAATCATAATGGACTAATCATAAGTTTTTGTACTTTGCTTGGGGGGTCTGTATGCATATGATGAGAAAGCCACTGTGAGCGGCTTAAGGTAAACAAAGAGTTAATTATATTCAAAGAAACTTATAAAAATCTTCTGGTATAATTATTCAGACTCTTATCTTAAAAAAAAAAAAAGTAAAAATCGTTTTTTGTGGATCCATTTTTCATAAAATAAGATGGGCGGGGGGGGGGGGTAGAGCTCGTAAAAAAATATTTCCCCTAAAGACATTTTTAGGAAAAAACTATTTCAAACATATTTTCAGAAAAGGGTAAGTAATTATGGAAATTTTCGTGAAAATAGGACCATTAATTGATTTTTCATAGAATTTTAAAAAAGCCTCTGGTTGTAACTTGTTTTTGGTTATGTTAGATATAAACATTGTTTTCAATTCATAATTTTCATTATTTCCATAATTTGAAATTAAAAAAAAAAAAATAATCAGGGGTCGTTTTTTGTTTTTTAAAATATTTCTTTTTTAAATGGTCAAAAATTTTTCAATATAATATTAACCTTTATGCAATTTTCATTGTGTTGAATATAGGGGGGAGAGGGGGTAAATTTCACAGGGCAATCCGGAGGTATAATGTTCACTAGCACCACCAATTTTCCCCTGTGAAATTTACCCCTTTATATTTAATACAATGAAACTTGCATAAAGGTTATTATTATCTTTAGAACATTAGGTTTTTTGTTATTTCTGTAAGCTGAATTTTTTTTTAATCATCAGGAGTTTGTTTAATGTTTCTTCTTTCGAATGGACAAAAAGAATTTCAAGATAATATTAACCTTTATGGAAGTTTCATTATATTAAATATAAGGGGGGTAAATTTCACAGGGAAAATTGGTGGTAGCTAGTGAACATTAGTTACCTCCGATTTGCCCTGTGAAATTTCCTCCCCCCCCCTATATTCAACACAATGAAAATTGCATAAAGGTTAATATTATATTGAAAAAATGTTTGTCCATTTAAAAAAAGAAATTTTTTAAAAAAACAAAAAACTACCCTGATTATTTTTTTTTTTTTTCAATTTCAAATTATGGAAATAATGAAAATTATGAACGAAAAATGTTTATATCTAACATAACCAAAAAAAGTTACAGCCAGAGGCTTTTTTTAAATTCTATGAAAAATCAATTAATGGTCCTATTTTCACGAAAATTTCCATAATTACTTACCCTTTTCTGAAAATATGTTTGAAATAGTTTTTTCCTAAAATGTCTTAGGGGAAATATTTTTTACGAGATCTAACCCCCCCCCCCCATCTTATTTTATGAAAAAATTGGATCCACAAAAAACGATTTTTACTTTTTTTTTAAAGATAAGAGTCTGAATAATTATATCAGAAGATTTTTATAAGTTTCTTTGAATATAATTAACTCTTTGTTTACCTTAAGCCGCTCACAGTGGCTTTCTCATCATATGCATACAGACCCCCCAAGCAAAGTACAAAAACTTATGGTTAGTCCATAAGTACCCTGATTACAATAATAATCGTCGGGGCGGCCTAAAGTCGGCATCAGCCAATCAGCGAGGGAGTCTATCCCCTTTTCACTAACGCTAGACCAAGGAGATTGTTTGGCATCTGAGGTGGAGCGCCACACCTACCATCAGCTCCTTACTTTACCGCACAGATCCCTGTGCTACTCATATGCTGAGTTGGCGAGGACCGGAATCGAACTAGGAACCTTGTGGTTTCTAGCCTAACGCTGTACCGACTGAGCTAACCCCTTATTTTTTATATTGAGTTCTGAGGTGAACAGATAGTGAACTTTGAAATATCCCATCGTACAGGTAAAAAAAGTGCCCAAAAATATTGGTGCAGCCGTGAGGGAAATTTAGTTAGTAAAGAGTTAAACTCCGCCTAAAAAAATGACCTTGTGCCACATCATGCTCGTGACTGAGGGGTTAGATAAATACATACTCTATTATTATATTCGGTTGTATCTAACAAATTATTTGTTCATAATGCTAGTATAAGAGAAACTCTGAATTCAGACCAGCTGTACTCCACTTAAAATTTGGCCTCGTGTCACATCCTGCTCGTGGCGAAGGGGTTGATATTAGTCGGAGTACCTCAGTATATGATAATTATTGTTCCCCATCTTAGAAATAGTAAATAAATTAGTGTGTATTATCTGCGTTATTCGGACTACTGTCCCCATCTTCATTGTTATTTGTACAACGTTTCGGCCGATATGCCCTCCGGCCTTCTTCAGGTATTATAACGCAGATAATACTAATCATCAAGCCTCATCTCAAATATTCAGAGAAATTAGTGTGTATATAACTATCAAGATCGGGGTATTAGTCGGAGTACCTCAGTATATAATAATTATAGTTCCACATCTTAGAAATAGTAAAAAATTAGTGTGTCTCTAAAAAAACGAATTAAGCATTATTAAAAGGGAAGCAAAAAATTATTAATTCCTCTTTTTGTTTTAATTCATTTTTTATTCTTATTTATTTATGTTTTTCAGGGGAACCTGACCCGGCGGTTTTATCAAAATGCAATGCGTGCTACGAAAACCCATGCCAGTATGGTGCTACATGTACCTTGGTGTCTTTCAAGAATTTCACCTGTACATGTGCGCCTGGGTACTATGGTACCAAGTGCGAAAATGAGATTGATGCCTGCTTCGGAAAGCCTTGCTTTAGGGGCACATGTGAAGTCAAAGAAAACGGCAGGTTCAAGTGAGTCTCAGTCTTCGTTTTTTCTTTTTTTTTTAAAGGAATTACACGTATGTAAATCCCAAATACATCACACTATATTCGCTTCATAAAATATTGTTATTGATAATACTATTGGCTTTATTATTATCATTATTATTATTATTATTATTATTGGTTTTTCTCACCTGCCGTAGCCAGTGGTTTACTGGAGGCTGAATGACAGCAAGTCTCTTCAGGTTTCCAGGACTATTCAACCCGAAGAGTCCTGAAGACCCGTAGAGACATATTATTATTATTATTATTATTATTATTATTATTATTATTATTATTTCCCTATATTTTTTATTTGAACGCTATTACCGATAATAGAACGCTAAGATTTATTTTCCCCGTTTTATTTGAAAATAATTTAAAACATCGACCTGAAGATGGTTTAATAAATAAAAAGACCGAAACGTTGGTATATTAACATTAATGAAAATACATCCACTAAATATTTGTTTTTCATATTTATGCACACACACACACACACACACACACACACACACATATATATATATATATATATATATATATATATATATATATATATATATATATATATATAAAGAATATAAGTTTATGGTTTAATTTAGCAAATCTCGAAAAAAACTGTTTTGTAAAATTGATTATACATTTTTCTTGTTATTTATTGTTAAAGGTGTCACTGCCCGAGAGGATTCGAAGGGTATCGATGTGAAGTCAATATTGATGACTGTGTCACACACTCCTGCCAAAACAATGCAACTTGTGTTGACCAAATAGAAACATACACCTGCAAATGTGCGTTAGGCTATACAGGTAAGAAACAAATGTTGTTTTAAGTTTTCTGTAAAGAATTGAACCATTCATAATCATCTTTCTCCCTCGTACTTTTTCATTTAGTGGGTACACATTTTGTCTATCAAATCATAGTTCATTTGCAACAATATTACTGGCTTGATCCTCTGCTCAAAGAGTGTTTCCCCTTCTATCATTTACACGAATACAGCATGCGCCACAGACCCAGGAGATAATTTTCGTGTAGGTTTGAATTCCTTAATCTTTGTGTATCTAGAATCAAAACGTTCTTTTATGCTTTCACTTCTTGATTTTCTTTCTGCCATTTTAACTTGGTTACTACTTTAGGGAACAAGATCACGTTCGTAGTATGGCGCTGTCTATGTCATATCTGGCTTTTTAATACATGAATAGATATAAAGGACATATTAAAATGACTATTTGTAATTTACGATCCCACGGTACAAAATAGCATAAAAAGCTGTACATGAATAATTTTCACTCAGAATACCTAATAAATATATAAGAGTTGGTTAAATCACGAAAATAAATACCGTATTTGACGGCATATAAAACGCACGGGCATATATATATATTTACCAACCCCTCCGCACGAGCAGGATGTGACACAAGGTCAATTTCTTAAGCGGAGTACAACAGGTTTGAATTCAGAGTTTTTCCTTCTCCTAGACCGGTTGCCAAACCAAGGTTAAAGAGCCCAGTCTGCCCTATTTACCCATAGCTGGAGGGAGAGCAGGATTCATACCTTTACTAAGAGTATTAGCGCTAAGTGAAATGCAATTACCACGTCCAGGATTTGAACTCGGGGCGACGAGTCCATTTCCCATGACTTTAACTTTACACCACGCGCTTCCTTACGCAGATTCAGGAAGAAAAAAAGTTTTAGTGTATTTAAGCATATATTGTTGAAAACTGCCGGTAGTGCAGAAACATAGCTGTATAAAAGCAATTTGGTAGTACAGGCAAGCAATAAGCAGTTTAGGGTAGGTAAAGGTACTGAGCGTAAGCTGGGTTAGTGAGTATCCTAGAGAAGATTAGCCTAGACCTACGGGAGGTCTCAAACTTCACCTACGATGTATAAGACGCAGGGCAATTTTTTGAGCCACCAATCAACCTACTATTCTACTGGGACAGTAGAATGCATCGACCACACCTACAGAGGGATAAGATCACCCTGTCGGCTGGATCGGTAGAATACTTCAACTGCACCCCTGCAGAGGAGTATATCCGACGTAATATATATATATTTACCAACCCCTCCGCACGAGCAGGATGCGACACAAGGTCAATTTCTTAAGCGGAGTTTAACAGGTTTGAATTCAGAGTTTTCCTTCTCCTAGACTGGTTACCTAGCCATGGTTAAAGAGTCCAGTCTGCCCTGCTATTTACCCATAGCTGGAGGGAGAATTGGATTCATACCTTTCCCAAGGGTATTAGCGCCATATGAAATTCCAACAGTTTCGTCCAGGAATTGCACTCGTGTTGCCGAGTCCATTTCCTACGACTCTAACCATTAGACCACGTGCCTCCAATATAGTTTAACGTCTCTTGTCTGGGACTTAGAATACGCTGACTGAGGATACCCCTGCAAAAGGGTAAGATCCTTTCCCCCCAATAAAAAAAAAATGGTGCACCCTGTGAATGACACTAAACTACATCTTATAGTGAGGCTCGAGTTCAGGGGAGCGTGGAGTATCCTTTCATTGCCATTACTCACAGGTTCACATTGACCTGGGGGGGGGTAATAAATGTCAGGTCCCATCTGAAAAAAAAGATATGTGTTTAAAGAAATCACTAAAGAAACAACTTAAATTAAACACTAACCAACCAACGAACAAACTAAACTACTAGTAAATTAAGAAACTAAATTTACAAATTATATTACTATTTTATATATATATATATATATATATATATATATATAATTGGGTAGAAGAGGTGTGTGTGGGTTATGTATATGGATCGAAGTGTGATAGCATATATATATATAACATAATATATCTTATTATAATGGAGATTGTGGATTTGTCTGTCTGTAACCGAAACTATATTACTATACAAGTCACAATTCCCTTTGTTATTGATATCACATTCTCCATGATTTTGTTTTGTTATTTAAACCTCAATGATTAATAAAATTGTTTTATATTATTAATTGTTGACCATACCTACATACTAATAACACACAATTGTATTTATATATACAACAAAATAGCAGTTTACAGTGGGAATGGGAAGGCTGATTTGCATATTGATATTTGAAATTTGATCTTAATAAATATATGCTTAGTATTATTGATTTCTAATTGTTTGGTTTTATCTTATTGAATATGAGCAAAAATCTCGGAGATAAATCTTAAAAGAAATCCATTAAAAAGAAGAAATAACTGTAATTTCATTCTTTACTTCCTGTTTTAACTAAATAGTTAAATTAGGAAAATTTACCAATGAAAGACGGGAGTGACGGAAAATAATGGAAGAGTTAGTTTCAAAGTTGTTCTATTTTTCAATCATACCCCCTCTGTTCCAAATCGTTTTATCTGCATTCTTATTCAGTTTCATTAGCCTTTCTAATTTAATATGATATTTTATCATATTAAAACTTAAATACTTGCACCCGGAGGGTGCATATATTTGCTAGTATACATAATATATATATAACATATATATAAATACATAACCCACACACACCTCTTCTACCCAATTATTATATATATATATATATATATATATATATATATTATATATAGGTATATGTAAAAACAAATTTATTTTGTGATGAAACAAAGAAAATACAGTGCTCAATCAAAAATTGTAAGAGCTAATATTTATTTATTTTACAAAGTTTTCACAGATCAATGTTCATTATAAACAGCGACCCAGGTTTCATGCCATATATTATATATATATATATTATATATAATATATATATATATAAAATAGTAATATAATTTGTAAACACTACAACAGATCCGCCAAACTGTAAGTATCTTTCCCTCTACCTATATACATTGTACAATAATATCATACAAATGTAACGTCCACACCAACGCAATAAATAACACGTTCATTATTATTAACAGCATATTTTTAAAAAATACATTTAAAAAATACATTATATTAATTTGCACATAACATACGTAACCAAGAATACCAAACACAAATACACATATTTATACGCACACACGCGCGTGGAGACAATTCTATCATCACAACCTTCATACATTCCCACGCGCACACGCACGACATCACATACATACGCACAAACAAAAATACGCACACACGCGCGTGGACACAATCATAACATCACAGCCTTCACGCATTTCCACGCGCACGCGCATGACATCATACACATACGCACAAACAAAAATACGCACACGTACAAGCAAAAAAATCATTCCGCATCACGTAAACACGAGCATACAGTTTAAAAAAACGCACACATTTGACCATTTACACCATTTCTGTCATTTTCAAAGGAACCGTTTCGTTTTACCTGATGAATGTTTTCAGCAAGAAACCGCTGGTTGTAATACCGTTCCGTAATTAAATAAATAAAAGCAAAAACTTTTATTTGTTTTGATTTCTCATTGAACTATCAACGCCCTATCACAGATATTGAGCACTCTTCTAATAACACTGTACGTTGGATTACTATTACTTTTTCTAGTATACTAGTGCCAACCATACACATTAATATTTTACTATATATACATATATCAAATAAATAAAAATAAATAATACATAAATACATCAAATATATAAATAGATGAAAATAATAAATTGAATGAACAACGGCTATTACGACTATCACGACCTTCCACGTGGCGTTAAAAAAAAAAAGAATATCACGAGACGCGTGTTTATAACATTAAAAAAAAATAACGACACAAAAAAACGCGTCTATTTCTGAAAATCGTCCCTGAAGATAAAGTTTACTTTGAAATCGATAAGACAAAAAAAAACATCTTTTTGTTTTTATTTTTTATATGCATTGTAATTGCTTTCAAATCATTAATATATAATAATATATATATATATATATATATATATATATGGGGAGGTGTAGGTTCTTTCATGGAGCTTCTCATCGTTAACCAATCAAATCTCTCTCTCTCTCTCTCTCTCTCTCTCTCTCTCTCTCTCTCTCTCTCTTTGAATACAGATCCTCATTAAATGCCAAATCCAACGTAGAGCAATGGCCGCCGATTTTTGATTTAATGACGTATCCCATGTGCCAGTGTGTACGCATGCGTCAACTAATATTCCAGATGTTTGAAACCTTTGACTTCTTCTTCTTCTTCTTCTTCTTCTTCTTCACTCTCTGTCTTCTTCTTCTTCTTCTTCTCTCATCTCCTTTTCTTCTTCTCTCCTTCTTCTTCTTCTTCTTCTTCTCTCTCCTTCCTTTCTTCTTCTTCTTCTTCTTCTCTCCTTCTTCTTCTTCTTCTTTCTTCTTCTTCTTCTTCTTCTTTCTTCTTCTTCTTCTTCTTCTTCTTCTTCTTCTTCTTCTTCTTCTTCTTCTTCTTCTTTCTTCTTCTTCTTCTTCTTCTTCTCTTCTTCTCTTCTTCTTCTTCTTCTTCTTCTTCTTCTTCTTCTTCTTCTCTTCTTCTTCTTCTTCTTCTTCTTTCTTCCTTCTTCTTCTTCTTCTTCTCTTCTCTTCTTCTTCTTCTTCTTCTTCTTTCTTCTTCTTCTTCTTCTTCTTCTTCTTCTTGTTTGTTTTTCCGCTTTGATTAACATTCGAAACAACTTTTGATATTTGACTTCTTCTGGATAGTCATTTTTTTTGTATTATTGTTAGTACAGGAATTAATAGTGTATAACACTTACTCGTGTATAATACGCATCCCTAACACTGGACTACGAAATTCTGGAGAAAAGAATTATCGTATATAATAAGCTCTGACTTTTTAAAATTTGTTGCAGCTAAATTCAAACAAAATTCAATATTTGTTCAAATTTGTATCGGTTCGTACAGGGACAATTCCATGTCAAATCATCCAGGCCATTTCACCCCCCCCCTTCAATTTTTCTGATATTTGAGTTCTTCCGGATAGTCATATTTTTTTGTATTATTGTTCGTACTACTTCTCATAAACTGTGGTTTCGAATTCTATGCTGATCGAATTGTTAATTGGCATGTCTATGGTCACAATAACTCGGGAAGGTAATTGGAATAAATTTGACACACGACTCCAATCCGATGTTAGAGAGACAGACAGACAGACAGACAGACAGACAGACAGACAGACAGACAGAGAGAGAGAGAGAGAGAGAGTTCTATCAGCTTTTTATTGACAAATGAAAACCCAGGAACCAAACAATGCTTTGTAATTATTTTCTTTATTTGACAACGCTATCATTTATATATATATATATATATATATATATATTATATATATATATATATTCATACATTCACTAATAAATTTTTTCTGCTTATTTTATTAATTTGACAACGCTATATATATATATATATATATATATATAATATATATATATGTTTAAGAAATGTATATAAAGTAACCTATTCGAGTTTCATCATCTGAATCGTCAGGGTTACATCCGCTGAATTAATCGAGTTTTCGATTAATATCAGTTGATACCATGTATGTCTCATAAGGTGTCTCATAGAGACATACGTGGTATCAACTGATATTAATCGAAAACTCGATTAATTCAGCGGATGTAACCCTGACGATTCAGATGATGAAACTCGAGTAGGTTACTTTATATCCATTTCTTAAATAAATTTTGTCAGTCGGTTGACTTTAGAAGAGAAGTTGATATTTGGAGTGTGGGTCATGTGTATTATCAGATGCGTATCAGGTAACTGGGGAATATTTTTTGCTTGAAAATATTTTAGAGAAAAGCCCTTAAAGATTTTGAGATAAAAGTATTTGTGTGTTTTGGAGTTAATTGAATAAGGAAAAGACAGGAGGAAAGACAGGAGTGGGGAGTAAAAGAGGACCAATTTACTTTTTCACTATAAAAGCAAAATGTCAATAAAGTTTTGAAAAAGCTTCATACAATGAATATTAACTGAATTCAACTGTCTGTGTTGTTATATCCACACTTTCCTCTATTCTCAACAATATACATAGAGATTGATTTTTCTCGATTTGTTTAGCCTTACATTTGAATAGGTATGCCCGCCTAATTAATTAATTATTAATTAATTAAATTTCGAAATTAGGTACGACTTCAATTAAGCATATATTCTCCCAAAAATTGTCGGCTAAAAAAAAAAGAAGCCATATCAAAACACATCGCTTGTGTATTTACTTCTCATATATATATATATATATATATATATATATATATATATATATATATATATATGGGTACTACTATGTGAACATAGCGTAAGTAGTTAATCCAATAGGGCTCAATATATTGTGAATATAGAGCATTAATAGTGGTCTGACAGACCCATGCTTCTTGTGTCTACTGGAAAAGTTAGAAATAATTAGATTCCCAATTAAAAATGACTTAATAAAAAGGATGAGTTCCTAGGAAAATGTATGCATAGATTACGCAATTCATTAGAATACCAATAAGATATAATTGATCAATAAGGGCATAATACAGTAAATTATGATATAGCAGTAACAAAGAAAAACTACTAGAAGAAATAAAGAAATAAATTTTTTAAAAAACCTAGCCATACTCCAAACTAACTGACCCCACAAAGGTCAATAGAGTAAGTTAAAGATAGTGGTAAGGGGTAATAAAAGTATAATGTTACAGCGCACTACTACCCACGTAGGTCAAAATAGGAGGAATTGACCCCCACTACACACTAGCAGCCTACTAAGATTAAATTCAGGACGAATTAAAAAGATATCAGTCTAGCCATATAAAGTAACGGGAAAAAAATTACCCTCAATCCCCATGATGAAGGTGTTGGAATAACACCGAAACCGCGGTCGGGAAACAACTTCTTTTACAACTATATATATATATATATATATATATATATATATATATATGGAGAAAAGTAGACAAACACGGCACTCCCATTCCAGAGAGAAGAAGAATCCACTAACCACCCCCAACTACACTTCCCCCTACTGACGACCTTCCGCTTTCAGCATTTTGAGAATTTCCATCATTGGAGTAAGAACTATATTCAAGTCCTGAAGATGGTCTAATAAGAGACCGAAACGTTGCACCGTCGACAATAAACATCAAGTTTCCACAACATCCCGTGTTTGTCTACTTTTCTCCACATACTGTCGGATTAACCTCCTCACATTTCTACCATATATATATATATATATATATATATATATATATATATATATATTCATTCATTCATTCATTTATTAATTCATTTTCTATTTATTTATATAGGAAAACAGTGTCAAAAGAAAATAGTGTTCTGTGAAGGTGAATACAATTTCTGTCAAAACGATGCGACATGTAAACTATACAAAGATGATTATGAGTAAGTAGAAGTTTCTTTTCTTTTCTTTTTGTGTGTTTATACATTTACATTTTGAAGGTAATACACTTTAAAACTAGTTGCTCTATAGAGAAAATTAAGTTGTAATAAAAGTTCTTAGTTCTACAATAGTTCTGTATATACAATATTTTCTTGTAAAACTTTTGTAAAACTTATACATTTACATTTTGAAGGTAATACACTTTAAAACTAGTTGCTCTATAGAAATTTGCAAATTGTCGTCAAAATTAAAACCGAAACTTATTTGTTGGTGATCCATCACAGTTTAACTACAGTGTATGAATTAACTTTTTTTGCGAATTGGGTTACGGTTTAGGGGTTTGGGGATTAAGGTTGTTTTTAATTACGTATTGCTTAAAAAAAATTTTAAATAAAATTAATATACATTTATTTAACCATTGAAATTAATTATTAAATCCAACAAAGACGAGTTGCGTTCCGCCGCACACGCGAAGATGTCATGACGCGTGACGTAACTCGAAGAAATGCATTCAACAAAAGACAAGAAAAAGTATTAATGGACTGATTTTATGAGAACAAAGGGAACAAAGATCGCGACTCGTCTTTCAAAAAATATAACGCTGAACAAATACAGTTACACAACAAAAATTTTATAAAAATTTTTTTATCTCCTGTCATCTATAAAACATCCAATAATTTCTTTACCCAATAATACATCCTGATGAAGGTTTAAAGAAACCGAAACGTTTAAGCGTCGATAAATAAATTCATCTTATTTTTGGAACACTTGTTTTTCAAATTTCTTAATATATATATATATATATATATATATATATATATATATATAAAGTTTCTCTGTGTCTGTTTGTATAATAATCAAACGCACGTCTTTTTATAAAGGAAAATTGGTGGAGACCAAGAAATACCAAAGTTCAATAAAACTCACATCCTATTTTTGCAGGGGCCGGATTAACTTAGCCGGTAGAAACATCCACCTTGGAATCGCAAGTTTCTGAGTTCGATATCGGTCCCTGCCTAACAGTGTATGAGTAGCACACCTTGGGTAATCTGCTCTGTGCACTAAAGTGGGGAGCTGACGAAAGGTGTAACGCTCCATCTCGTCAAAACAATCTCCCTGGTATTGTGCTAACGAAAAGGGAATAGACTCCCTCGCTGTCACTTCGCCAATTTTACTTTTACTTATTGTAATGACAAACACCGATAGACTTTAGAAAGCTTTGTTCTACTTAGATTAATTGGTATCCTTATTGAGAGTTTGTATAGTCTAGTATTCACTAGAGAGTTCTCCAAAGAGGAGGAAATTATAAAGTAGGAGATGTAAGTATCAATTACTTATTACACTTATTTTTATTTCAGAGGGACTTACAAACCTTTTACCGCTCATTTTCCATTTTTAAAAAAAGTTTGAGTTTGAGTTTGAGTTTTGTTTAACGGCATATCAACCCCTGTGGGTCATTTAATGCCAAAAAGGTTATTTTGGATTTCAGACTTTAAGGTAGTGGTTCTATGGAGATAATTGGTTATGTTCTGTTATATTTTGTTGAAAAGGTTGCTTTTTTTAATAAAATTTAAAATGTTTTCAGAGTTTGTATTCTTAAATGTGTCTCTCAGGTTTCTTGCTTGATAGTAATTTGCGCGGATATGTTTAAGTCTGTTACAATGTAGAAGGATATGCTTGGTTGTAAGTTGTACTTTGCATGTTGGGCACACTGGGGCATCCCCCCTTTTAACAGGTACGAATGGGTAATGTGGGTGTGCCCAATACGCAATCTGGCGAGTATTACTTCTTCTCTTCTAATACTTCTGTGGCCTGTCGACCACTCTCCAATAACTTCTTGTATTTCGTGGAGTTTATTTTGGGCCTGATTGTCTGTTACAATTTAGAAGGATATGTTTGGTTGTAAGTTGTACTTTGCATGTTGGGCACACTGGGGCATCCTCCCCTTTTAACAGGTACGAATGGGTAATGTGGGTGTGCCCAGTACGCAATCTGGCGAGTATTGCTTCTTCTCTTCTAATACTTCTGTGGGCTATCGGCCACTCTCCAATAACTTCTTGTATTTCATGGAGTTTGTTTTGAGTCAGATTGTCCCATGATTTCTGCCAGTTGTCTAATATAAATTTGTTTATGGTTGGTTTCAGATCTGTATAGGGGATTTTAGATTTGCTCATATGTGTCTGAAGTGCCTTTCTTGCGGCTAAATAAAAAGAGGAATCTCTATGCAGTTAGAGTAAATAATGGCAGCGAGCGGGAAATTGGGATGTGCAGCTGTTTTTGATTGGTGAACAGACGAAACTGCACGTCTACTTCACTTAAGAAAAGGTTATTTTCTAAGAACATTTCGTTTTAAGTCAATTAAATCCCATTTATTTCATGTTACGAAATCTCAAAAAAACTTAACAAAATTAAAACTTCAAACGAATTATTTAGATTATTGCAATGTTTTTTTTTTTTTAAATTCTAAAGCCGGGAAGTAAAACGGAATCTGGGGTCAATGAAATATGATTCATCTGAGCAAAAAACATTGAGGTGTGTGTGTGGGGGGGCTCTTGTTGTATCCTTGGGGGTCAAAATCTAGTCAACAGGAAACTTAAACATAAATGAAACCGCCCTGTCGGTGAGGAATAGAATAGTATCCCCTGTGGATAAAAGAGGGGTATCCTGAGTATGACACTAGACTACATTTGGTAGCGAGGCTCCAGTTTTGGAGACCTGGAAAAAGTCAAGTACACCTTCATTGGCATTACTCCCAGGTCCACTCTGACCCTAAGTGGTAGTGCCGGTTAGGGTCCAGTCTAGGCGTCAAATGGTTCTGTTTGAAAATTAGTATTCGATAGGACTCTACACGAAAAGTATAAATATGAGCGTACAATGAGCGCTATTCCCTAACCTCTGGACATAAAATAGCCCTAGACGGTTTGATTTGGCGTTAAAATTAATCCTTAAACAGAAATGAAAACAAATATAACATGTTATTTATTTGTAAACTTTTTAGTTAAGATCTTGATACTGAAAAAATTTCTTGTTTGTAAATAATTTTCTTGTAAAAACTCTATACCTTAGATAACTTTAAATATATATTAAAACTAGCAGCGGCTACCCGGCGTCGCCTGGGTAGAGTTTTTTTTTAAAGTTAGTCCCGCAGATCCATTATTACTGAATCGTGAGTTGAATCCTTGTGGGATAAAACCAACTATTTATAAGTATATAATACCGGGAATGTATTTATTGAAACTTGTTTTTAAAAAAAACAATAAAGACCGTCTAAACTTCCATATTCAAATTTTGAGTGTACATAGAATAATGTCCTTTATTGTTGTTCTTTATTCTATGTATTGACAATTTTGGGTGATGTGACGTAAGCAGTGACGTAGTTTTGGTTACAGATAAATTGAGACCGAATCTCCATTATTAATAGATGTTTCTTTATTATTATTATTTTTATTGTTTTCCCAATGACAGGTGTGACTGTCCAGTGGGTTACACAGGTAAGAACTGTTCGGAGAACGTTGATGATTGCAAATCCCACATCTGTCAGAATGGCGCCAAATGCCGCGATGAACTGAACGGTTACACGTGTATCTGTCCAACGGGTTACCTCGGCAAATTCTGCGAGATCGCCCCCATTCAGATTAGCGGGATCACCTCACCCGGTGTGTGTCTGCAACACGAATGCCAGAACAACGGCCTCTGCTACCAGCCGTCCAGCACATCTGACTACATGTGTCGTTGTGCATCAGGTATGCTATTTATATCCTCATTCTTTATTGTCATTTTTTTTGTTTTTGATGATTTGCAATTTGAATTATCTCTTTTTGAAATATGACAATTTGTGTATTGTTTTTTTTGTTTTTTTTTTGTTCTCTTTATACTTGTAATAAATCATACGAGTGGGGTTTAAAGTACAGATATAATCTTTTTTGATAAAAATTAAAAGATTTAAAAAACATCTTCCTAAAGAAACCTCAATTTTTAGCGCAGAGATTTATGCAATAGACCTGGCACTTGACTTAATTACCAAAAGCAAGAATTCAAAACACATAGTATTTTCTGACTCCCAATCTGCTATAGTAGCAATCATGAACAAAAAAATAAATAACCCATTAATAGCTAAACTACTCACCAAATTCAATAATAGCAACCAAAAAGAAATTATACTTTGCTGGATACCAAGTCACATCGGAATCCAAGGAAACGAAATAGCAGACTCAGCAGCAAAAACGGCTAAATACAACCCACTTGATACACACTTTAAAATACCTTTTACAGACTTAAAAAGAACCATAAACATATACACAAAACCAAAATGGCAAAATTATTGGAATAACTTCCAAAATAACAAACTACATGAAATAATGCCACAAATAGGAAAACTTCAAATAAATCAAACCAAAATATCCAGAAAAGAAGAAGTAATATTATCCAGACTAAGAATATGACACTCATACATTACCCATTCATACCTCCTCAAAAAAAACCAGCCCCATATTGCATACCATGCCAAAAACCCTACACAATCAAACACATTTTAACAGAATGTAGCAACCTAAAACAAATACGAAAAAAATACTACCAAACAACAAATCTAAAACAGATATTCTACCAGATAAACCCAGAAAAACTACTCGGATACATAAAAGAAGCACACATCTACAACAAAATCTAAAAATCTTCCAAAAAAAAATGAAAACACAAAAATATATGTTAAAAAGAATCATCTAAAAGTTCCATTCACAAAAAATATGTCAAAAAAAAAATCTTTAGAAAATTAAACATTATCACCAATTCATTTCAAAAACGTAGTTGGCATTAAGTGACCCATTGCGGTTGATATGCCGTAAAACAAGAACAAAATCAAATCAAATGATTTTTTGATAAATGTATCTATCTCTTAAGATTAGTAGCACAAAGTTATACTATATAGCATTTTCTCAAAGAATATATTTCCATATAAAACAAGTATCGTTAAGAACTGCGTCTACTAAAGACGATGTCGTAGTGTCCGCTTAAAAAAAAATATTATCTGCAACTGTGTGAGTGGCTGAACAGATCAATTTTTGAATGGCAATCTCTGGTTTGCATATTGATATTAAGAATTTGATTTTAATAAATATATGTTTAGTATTATTGATTTCTAATTGTCTGGTTTTATCTTAATGAATATAAGCAAAATCTCGGGGATAAATCTTAAAAGAAATCCAATAACAAGAAGAAATAACTGTAATTTTATTTTTTGTTTCCTATTTTAACTAAATAGTTAAATTAGGAAAATTTAACAATGAAAGACGGGAGTGATGGAAGAGTAAGTTTCAATTGTTCTATTTTTAGATTATACTCGCCTCTGTTTCAAATCTTTTTATCTGCACTCTTATTTAGTTTCATTAGCATTTCTAATTTAATATGATATTTTATTACATTAAAATGTAAATACTTGCACCCGGAGGGTGCATATATTTGCTAGTATATATATATTTATATACAAATATATGAAAAGTTTATTAACAGTACTAAATTTAAAATTTAATATGGATAAGTTTAACCTCATGGTTCGTAATTTTTTTTTTCACGAATTCTTCGTTTTATTGAGAAAAAAAGGGAAAAAAATCCTTTTCTCTTTAACTATTCCATCTTGTTTACAACAACAACAAAAAAACAAACAAATATTTTAAATCTAATAAGGGTACCCTCACTTTTCTTTTTAAGAAAATATTCCTTTTATCAACATGCATATGCTTTTACGCATCCTATACAAATATATATACATTTTTGTAGCTGAAAAACGTTAAGAACAGAATTCGATATAGAATTGTCAGATTTCTTGAAATCAGTAGAAATCAATGAACAAATTTGGTGTGTTTCTTAGTTATAGGGATATTAAGGTATATGCAAGATTTCGAATCTGAGTGACATCCCTTTTCTGGGTTATACGTCGACACGTACTTACCAAACTTTCTTCTATATATATATAGATAGATAGATAGATTACATTAAAATTAAACGCTTGCACCCGGAGGTGCATATTTTTTACTAGTACGTATAATGTGTAACTTTTTCCTTTCTTTTTTTTTTTTTTTTCTATTGCTGGTAATTAACAAACAGGTTTTTCGGGCAAGAAATGTGAAAAATTACACGAGATCTCATTCCGCGAGAAAGACGCGTACATCGCCCTACCGAAAGTCGACGTCGAACCCCAGTTGAATATCACTTTGGTCTTTTCCACGAAACAAGACAGCGGAATTCTCCTGTACACGGGTGTCGATCAACACATTGCAGCCGAACTGTTCTGGGGCCGGATCCGCATCAGCTTCGATGTCGGCAACAATCCGCTGTCGACGATGTTCAGTTTTGAGGCGGTCGCCGACGGAAAGTTCCACCAGTTTCAGATGCTGGTCGAGAAGACGAACTTCACCATGATAGTCGACTCGGGCGCCCCGCGGACAGTGGTTAACGATGGACCAAGTAAAAGCCTCCTGGTTGAAGACCCCCTATACTTGGGCGGACTACCACCAGAGGTCAACACCAGAGCCACCAAAAAGTGGCACATACGAGAAAGCTCTAGTTTTATCGGTAAGAGAAAACGTGTATGACATGCATCATGTGATACCTTTTTATTTTTCGTTTATTTTCTTTGCTTAATTTATAAATCACCCTCAGTTTATAACATTAGTAAAATAGTACATAAAGTCTTCTTTTTTTTTAGTATTAGAATGAAAATGTTACAAAAGTAAGATCTACATTTTAAGACACATTTCTCATTTCGTAAAATCATTTTTTTGCCTTGCCTTAGAATGTGCATGTTACAAAAGTAACGTGTATATTTTTAGACATATTTTTCATTTCCTCAAATAATCTTTTTTTTGCCTTAAAATGTACATGCCTTGCCTTGCCTTAAAATGAACATGTTACAAAAGTAACGTGTACATTTTGAGACACATTTTTCATCTTCTCAAATAATCTTTTTTCTTCTTTTTTTGCCTTAAAATGTACATGTTACAAAAGTAGCGTATATATTTTGAGACACATTTTTCATCTCCTCAAATAATCTTTTTTTGCCTTAAAATGTACATGTTACAAAAGTAGCGTGTATATTATTCATTTCTAAAATAATCTTTTTTCTTTTTTGCCTTAAAATGTACATGATACAAAAGTAACGTGTATATTTAAGACACATTTTTCATCTCCTCAAATAATCTTTTTCTTTTCTTCTTTTTTTTGCCTTAAAATGTACATGTTACAAAAGTAGAGTGTATATTATTCATTTCTAAAATAATCTTTTTTCTTTTTTGCCTTAAAATGTACATGATACAAAAGTAACGTGTATATTTTAAGACACATTTTTCATCTCCTCAAATAATCTTTTTTTTTTCTTTTCTTTTTTTTTTGCCTTAAAATGTACATGATACAAAAGTAACGTGTACATTTCAAAACACATTTTTCATATTATCCTAAAATAATATTTTTTCTTTTGCCTTAAAATGTACATGTTACAAAAGTAACGTGTACATTTTAAGACACATTTTTCATTTTCTCAAATAATCTTTTTTTTGCCTTAAAATGTACATGTTACAAAAGTAATGTGTACATTTTAAGACACATTTTTCATTTTCTCAAATAATCTTTTTTTTCTTTTTTCTTTTTTTTTTGCCTTAAAATGTACATGTTACAAAAGTAACGTGTACATTTTCAGACAGGTTTTTCTTTTCTTAAAATATTCTTCTTCTTCTTTTTATCTTTCGTCACAGGATGTTTCCAGAAAGTTATAATAAACGGCCACCAACAGGATTTCAGTTCGTCTCTCTACAATCACAAAATGATACCAGGTTGCCAGGAATTAAAGAAGGTCGACCCATGCGCCAACCACAAATGCAAAAATGGAAAGTGCACTCCTCGCAAAGGTGACACTTACAAATGCCGATGTCGAGAAGGTTATTCGGGAGAATGGTGCGATATTGGTAAGCAACGTTTCAAACACGATTTTTTGGGTTTGTTTGTTTGTTTTTTATGTTCAAAATAACAAACAAACTTGTGAACACGCGTGTGGGGGCCATATGGTGTCCACAGATGTGTAATATCTCTGACGGTGGCAAAAATGTTACCCATTTTTTTTTTCTTCAATGCATCAGACCGAAATCTGCTGACTTCTTTTGCAAACTCAGTCATTTCATCGGAGTGGGATGGTTGACGGCCGTAAGAAAGAGAGAGAGGGACAGAGAGAGAGAGAGAGAGAGAGAGAGAGAAGGGGGGATATATTATAGCAAATCAAAGTGTGTAACAATATAAATCTTATAGTATCCTTGAGGAACAGATATGCATCTTGTGTCTGTTCCCTTCAACAGCTTAGTCCAGACTAATTCGCTCACTTTCCTTTCACGACCTCTCTTCCACACTTCTGTTGCATTGGAAACAAGGATTAATTCATTCATTAGGATTTCTTTTTATTATGTCAGCTAGTGTTTGTCCCCAAGTTAGTACCACGTTTCCGAAAATAAAACCTACCTGTAAAGTAAGACCTTTTTTTTTTCAGGATGATTTTAATATAGGCCTTCCCCTAAAACCTAGTTGAGAGCAACAGACAGAAATAAGCATTTTTCACAATCACATAAAGTAAAAAAAAAAGTAAAGTCATTGGGGTAGCCTAATGTCAGTATCAGCCAGACAGCAAGGGAGTCTATCCCCTTTTCACTAGACCAAGGAGATTATTTTAGCGTCTGAGGTCAAGCACCACACCTACCATCAGCTCCTTACTTTACCGCACAGGTCCCTGTGCTACTCATACGCTGTTTAGTTCAGGGGTTTGTAGGTCGCAAGTGGAATTAATTGGGTCGCAAAATGAAAGAAGACTGTCTTTTTGAACTAGCCGTAGTACCCACGCCTCGATGGGTTATTTTTAATTGATTTCATAGAGCAGTGTGTGTAAAGAAGAGCTTGAGAACTGTGCAAATCTGTGTATAACCTTTACTAGCCGGAGTACTATATATATATATATATATATATATATATATATATATATATTATTATTATTATTATTATTATTATTATATTTTTTGCTTGAAGGCAGTTACAATGCGTATATCGTATAAAATTCGATAATTAATGAAAATAATCATCGCTGATGAGACTTAATAAAGTTGAAACAGCTGTACGATGTTCTACGTAGGGCACGATATTTGCCGAGTTCGCTTGTCATGATTATTTTCATTAATTATCGAATTTTATACGATATACGCATTGTAATTGCCTTCAAGCAAACAATATGAATAATAATATACTTTATTCAACAATGCTTCTAAAGCAAATTTATCAAATATATATATATATATATGTTAGGGTTGGTCGATTTTGACTTTTTTATAATATCAAATTACATAAAACACCGAAAGTTGTGTATTAGTCAATTAAGTACTGATACCAAAAATTAGATCTTGAACTTGTACCATTTTTTGAGAAATGGCATTAAAAGATCGTAGACAAAAATGCTCGGAAAAATCCTCGGTTTTGCGATAATTGAGCGGGGGGGGGGGACATATTTTTAATTTGAACTTTAGTTATAATGTCGTCATTTAATTTCATTTTGATAAAACGAAATGATAACGTTCCCTGGTTTAAATACTGAAATTATCAGATTTTCTGATCAGTTTTTTGCCAAATGTTGCAAAACCGAGGATTTTTCAGCGCATTTTTGTCTATGATATTTGATGTCATTTCCTCAACATTCTTAGGTATGCGTGCCAGCCTAAGAAAAGCTTTGTAGATAACAATTAGTAAGTAAACATCTCTATTAATAATGGAGATTCTGTCTCTATTTGTCTATAACCGAAACTACGTCACTGCTTACGTCACATTATCCAAAATCGTCAATACATAGAATAAAGAACAATTTTTTTTTGTCTGTGAATTAACCCTGAGACTGGTACTTGGTACTTTTAGAATAGGGAACGATACAGGTTCTAAAAAATACCAAGAAAATTTGGTACAGCCGTAGGTGAAATTTCGTAGGCAAAGAGTTCATTTTAAAGCTAAGTTGTAGCAAATCACGCATTCAATTAATTTTTGACACTTCGTTTTTAGTTAGAGCAGGAGGGGGGGGTCTCAAACACGCAGCAGACCAATTTTCATGACTGATCTACATATTAATACTCTTGTTCCTTAATCTTCCGACCGTTATCTTCTTGCAACACCCTCTGGTCAAAAAGGAGACCGTCTAAATTGTCCAAGATTAAATACAACAATGTAAATCTTGGAATACCCCTTCATCCCCATTGCTCTCTGGTCCACCCTGACCCGGAGTGGTAGTACCTGTTAGGGTCCCATCTATTAAATAGAAAAAATGTGTTTATAAATAAGATTGAGTATCCATTAAGAATATATTACCCTTATGGCAAACCCCAACCCTTTTTTATCATATAAATGCTAGAAGGTTGTGGCTGAGTGTCCTGGGTATGACGTTAAACTGCATCTAGTGGTCAAGTTCCAATTCTGGATCTTTGAGAAGTGTGGAGTATTCCTTTATCACCATTACTCCCAGGTCCACTCTGACCCGGAATGGGAGTACCTGTTAGGGTCCCATCTATGGGTTAAACAAATAAAAAATGAATTTTTAAAAATATGTTAAATTGAATTTTAAAAAAAAGATTGAATACCCAACAGAACGTCTTCGGCATAAAATAACCCAACAAAATTCAACCCACCAAACTATAAAACTAAACTTAACTAAACTAAACTAAAAAATTTATCTATAACTTTTTTCATCAAAACAATTCTCACCCAGGTATTCCAAACCCGGTCAAGAAGGTGAATCCCTGTGACAACCACCAGTGCAAACAGGGAAAATGCACTCCTCAGAAGGGCAACACATATAAGTGCAGGTGTCGACGTGGATATTCAGGAAAACACTGCGACATAGGTAAGTTTTGGCGCCCCATAAAGGTCCTCAGCCGACAATGGACACCGAATTTTTAGTTTACTGACCACTGCCTAACACACTTTGAATGAGCATTAAAACCCAACGTCTATGGACCTTTTTAGATATGCTATAAAGTACTAAGTTGAATTCCAGTTATATATATATATATATATATACGTTTAAAATCGAATGGATTATAATTACCGACTATAGTTTCTCGCCGTAGCGCAAATCTTCAGGGTATTTTTTGTCCTACCATCGGTTTGTATTCATAACTGCTTTTTCGAAAAGACCAAGATAGTCGTACCAACGAAAAACAACCTATTGGTACAGTATTTGGCCAAAAGAAAAAACAATTTATATGTATATATATATGTATATAAGATATATATATATATATATATATATATATATATATATATATATTCATATAACCGCTAGGAGAATAAGCTAATAAGTAAAAAGTGCTCAATACCTAAGTAGAGCAAATAATAAAGATAAATCTAATGAGTCAGATGAACCTACTATTAGTTTCGCTTAATGCTCTTCAGGGCTAAGTTCTGACTACAGAGACAAGGAGCAAAATGAATTAAATAGTACTAACCACAGTAGTCATTTAAAAGAGGATAGGAGTAAATCCGACAGAATATGGTAAAGAATAGAGGAAAAAGTGGACAAAAAGAGCAAACTTAAACAAGTAGTTGTAGGAGATATATATATATATGACTGATGAAGTCCTGCTCAAGGCAGAACGAAATATATCTCCTACATCTACTTGTTTGAGGTTGCTCTTTTTGTCCACTTTTTTCTCTATTGTTTACCACACACACACACACACATATTATATATATATATATATATATAGATAAAAAAAACAATTTCCTGCACGGGTGCCTATCAGCCCGAATAAGTGAATTGTTAAGAAAAAAAAACTTCCAAAAAAAAGCAGAAAATTAATTTTAAATGTTGCTTCAAATTAAACTAATTAAAAGGACACGCAAAAGTAACTTTTTTTTTTTTTTAGAAAAGCTATCGTCAAAATTGACAAGATTTTCCTTTTTAATTTAGCGGTTTTTCTTATGGTATCTTACACACACAAAATGTAAAATCCAGTTAATTATGACGATCGATACACATGAACGAACATGTGTGCTTAACAGGATATATCAAATAGAAAGTTTATTATATACGTAAATTCAGGTTGAAAAACGAAAGGTTTGTTCAATAGCAGGCTTATGTATTTAGATAATTTCCACTAACAACATAGTAGTCTAAAGAAAAACTAACAGGGAGAAAGGGAAAGGGAAAACAGCTTTCTTTTCCCATATGTCTATAAAAAGTAATTCAATGTACGATTTTATTAGACCCTTTGTCACATAAACAAAAACGTTTCAAAACAAGATGGTGGGAAATACGGTAGAACTATTTTGAAGCTCATTTTATTTTGTCACTTTTCACCACCCACATTATACATATATTCATCATAGTCTACAATACATTTAAGGTGCGCTTGTTACCATTGGTTTCCAAGAACTGAATTTAACTTTGTGTCATATAAGGAATTATTTCTTAAAATATAATCAATGTAATTCAAAAAGGTTTTTGTTAAAACGAAATAAACTATGCTTAGAATAAACGAATACTTTTGATTTGAAATGACACCTGAAATATTCTATCTACAAAAAAGAACACGTTTTTAATGTTTTTAATTCTTAGTTCCTTTTTATTGTTATTTTTTAAGAGCAGAAAAGACAGTAAATTAAACGAATACATTTTTATCACTTTAACACAACAAGCAATTAAGAACAGAATTAAAACATTTGTAATATGTACGAAAATATTTTTTTAGAAAATGAAATTATGTTTCAAAATATTCATGAGTTACTTTATAAAAAAATGTTTTAAATAAAAAAAAAAAAACAATTCCTAAAATAAACAAACATCGTATTTCGTCAATGTGCCTGTTAAGAGTCTTTACGAAAAGTGGCTAACACGCTGCTTGGAAACCAATGATAACAATCGCACCTTAAATGTATTGTGCACTATAATGAATAAATAAATACAACTATTACACCTGTAATCGAGCACTATATATATATATATATATATATATATATATATATATATATATATCACAGCTAGTACTCACCTTCACATAAAAAAGCTTAAGCACTTGTAACAATCTAACTTTATCTCTGAATTTTTGAAATGAGGCTTGATGATTACTATTATTGTATTATCGGACTATTGTCCTTATCTTCATTGTTATCTGTACAATGTTTCGGCCGAATCTGGCACATGGCCTAGTGGATAAAGGAGTTAGGTTAAGACAGTTCTAAGCGACAGTTATCTCTAGACTGCAGGTTCAGTCCTGGTCAGAGACAGCAGTAACATAGAATAATAACTAACACAGCTTAACGCCTCTACCCCAGCTATGGTTAGCGGAATGAAACAGGATACCCCCGTGGATTGAATAAACGGTTAGGTTCAAAGTTCCGTGATGGCTCCCGATTAAGACAAGAAGGTTCCCGAGTTCGAAAAGAAGGTTCCCGAGTTCGAGATGGTTCCCGATTCCGAGAAGGTTCCCGAGTCCGACAAGTAATACCTGAAGAAGGTCGGAGGGCATATCGGCCGAAACGCTGTGCAGATAACAATGAAGATGAGGGCAATAGTCCGAATAATACAAATAATACTGATCTAACTTTAGAGAATAAAAATAAGTTTATCTTCTTAAGGTCTATACCCAAAGGTTTTGAAATATTTTTTTTAAAGTTACTAATACAACAATAACCCATATATGTGTAAACCCAACATTTATTTACAGACCGCCGATTGCGTCCCCTGCAGAGAGGTAAGACCCCTAAACTACATTCAGTGGTGAGGTTCCAGTTTTGGAATTCTGGGGAGTGTAGAATCACCCTTTTGTTGCCATTACCCCTAAGTTCACTCTGACCCGGAGTGGTTGTATATGTTAGGGCCCCATCTATGCTATGTAATATCAAATCCCTCCTATTCCACAAAATGGCCGGCATGTTTTTCCACGACTTATATACAGATTCACTTGATTTTTTTGTTTGTTTTTTTGACGTCTCATCTGTGTCCCACCATTGTGCACTTCTCCGCTTATTACCCATAATTCAATTTTCATCACAGGGGATGCAAAAACGTAATTAATTTCATAAGGTTTAACATAAAATTGTTTTAAATGCAGGTAACTTTTTTTTTCTCATTCAGTTACCTGTATTTTTTTTTTTTTTCATTTTTTTTTTCAAAGTACTTTTAAACGATTCTAAACTGAAAATATATTATTATTACTAGCAAATATATGCACTCTCCGCCGGGTGCAAGTATTTAAGTTTTAAAGTAATAAGATGTTATATTAAATTAGAAAGGCGAATGAAACTAAATAAGAATGCAGATAAAAAGATTTGAAACAGAAGGGGGACATAATAAAAAAAAGAACAACTAAAACTTACTCTTCCATCATTCCCGTTTTTCAATGCTAAATTTTAAAGGGTAAGACTCAAGATGGTGGTTATGTGGAAGCAGAAACAAATTCTATGGGTCAGTTACTTCAAGGTGTGTTTATTCAACTCCCCGCCAACACCCATATATATATATACGAAGGAGAGAGACTGATTTATGGTAGTGTTATATATTGTGAGTACGCTATGTAGGAATTTATTTTAGTGGAAGATAAAATTGTGTGTTGGTAAAAGCATATCCCTTTAACAAATAAGTGAAACAATCATGGTGAGGGTGAATTGTTGAGTAAAAAGAACTATGACCACCCCCCGTTCAATCACGCATATATATTCTAATCACAGCAGTTGTTTAAAAATAAAGCAAACTGAAGAAAGATTTTTTTCGAATCCACCACAGGAAAAGCACAAATATTTCCGTGATGTATATGGGACATTTTATGTGTGACATTTATATGATCAATATGTGATGATTTTGTCGTTGAGATTTCAATTTTTTTTCAGCTTAAAGACCAGAGTTACCAGCATAAAATCAACCATATTTTTGTTCTATTCTGAGCAGATTCGGGTTGCTTCTTTTTTATATTTTGTTTATTGTTTGTTTATTTTGGTTTTGTATTTGTTTTTGTATTTTTTTTATTTTATTTTTTTTTTTTTACTCACTATGTTAAAATTCTTGTCACTATGGTAGGACTTCAGTTGGTTAACCACTATAATATGTATCTCCACTATAATATGTATCAGTCACAATCGGTTGTATTCCTTGTAAATCCTAGTCTGTAGTGTTTCCTTGTAATCCCATTATATAGTGTCCCTTGCAATCATAGTATGTGGTGTTTCCTTATAATTCTCATGTAGGTTTCCTTGTAATCCAAATAAATAGATCTTGCTGGCAGAAGGTTCAATTAGCAATTGATTTGAAGACAGTCACCAACGATCTTATATGCTTTCTATATTCATCTCTAATTGCCCAATTTTAACAGAAATGTTTGCTGTTGTTTGAATAATTCAAAAATAGGAGTGGCGATTTGGTAGTCTTTTAGTAGAGAAAGTATTGAGTTCTTGCTATCTAGCCGTTAGAAAATGAAAGTATTAATACTTGCATGTTATCGTGTGCTGTGTGACACCAGGTTGCTGGGGCGTAAAGCCCCACCGCTGTCTATTGAGAGAAACGGTGACTATGTGCAGCTTAGTGCGTTGTTACTTCTCTCGAAACTACTGGGAAAAGAGGGGTTTGACTTTGCTGCTTCTTGTTTTATTATTCTGCTCACTACGCCACCTAGCGCCTACTGGCAGCCATGGAAGGTAATTACCTCTCGTGTCCCCTAGCGTCAAATGTAATGTAATCCCTACACACGCCTCTATGTCGATCATGTAACATAACAAAGTATAGGTATATGTAAACCTGGCATTAGGAAGGAAAACCTAGATGGATATGTATATGCATGTAGATGTATGATTGTATGTATATGTAAACAGCATTAAGATAGAAAAACTAGAGTATATAATTGTGTATGTGCGTACATGCGTATCTATATGTATACAAGGATTGCTTGAGGTCGACTTTGAAAAGGTGTAACATCGATGAGAAGACCTGGGGAGAGTAAGGCTTTGGACCGTGGACAGTGGAGAAGAGCTTTACAGGAGGACAAAAAAAGTTGAGACCAACCGTATACAGCATGAGCAGTTGAAACGAGATATTCGCGAGTACGTCTTCCAAGCAGTCGGCGTGGTAGTCTTGCTAGTAGGCTCGTAGGCGCTTGTACCACCACAGTGTCGAAAATTTATGGAGGACACTATCCAATCAGATTATAGTGAGGGTGTACCTAGGTATTTACATATTCATTACATCAATTTGTTTTCTTATCAATCTCTTTGTCTCTTTTCAGCTCCTACTTGCCGCGACATCGTCTACAGAGACACCTACAAAGACCCAAAAACCAGCTGCATTTCAAGGACCAAGGTGAAGTTCCGACGTTGCGAAGGGTCGTGCGGTCGACACTGTTGCAAACCGAAAAAGATCAAGACCAGACGCATTCGCCTTTTCTGCGTAGACGGGACCAACTTTATCTACAACCTACCCGTCATTCGCAAGTGCGGCTGCAAACGCTGCTGACGTCATTAGGAAGAGAGAGGCACAGGCTCGTGCATTCAAAAACCCCTACGCTCGCACACGCGTGCATATTATTCACGCAGGACGTTAAGACTTCTGGCGGCAAAGCAGATTTTTAAAAAAAGAAAAAGAAACAAAAAAGAAAAAAAGAAATAAAAGAAACAAAAAAAAAGGGAAAAAAATTGAAATCGAGAGAAAGAGAAAGAGAAAGAAAGACTAACAAGCATTTATTGGTCTGTTTTTTTTTTTAATTATTATTATTATTATTACTATTATTATTATTACTATTATTTTCTTTTTTTCTTTTTTATTTATTTTATCTTAAAAATTTTTTGTTGATCGATTTGTCAAAAGAACTGTCTGCCAGAACATTTGTATAAAAAGAAGAAAAAGAAAATAATATTGATAATAATTAATCAATTAATATGTAAAGAAGAAAAAAAGGAAGAACGAATGGAAGAATAAAAGGGAAAAAAATAAAAGAAGAAGGCAAAAATGACAAAGGGAAAAAAAGGCGAAAGGGAAAGGAAAGGAAAGAACACATGTAAGAAAGCAGGGAGGAAGGTCTTTTACTTCTATATAGATATATAAATATATATACATGAATATATATATATGTATATATATTTGAAAAAAAAATAATAATGGAACCAGAACAAACAAAAATAACAAAAAAAAACAATTCTTCTTTCAAACAACAGCAACTGTTTTGTCTTCTTTTTTTCTTTTTTTTTAAACGAACGAAGAAAAAAAAACTACATAATATCAAAAATGAAAATAATATTCCTGATGTCAAAAAAAAATAAATAAAAGGAATTTGAAAAAAATATTTCAACTATCAAAAAAAACAAAAAAAAACAACAAAACAACAAAAAAACAAAAGAGTAAATGGAACAATTAAAAAAAATTATATTGATAAGAAAAAACTGAAAACGAACATGTGCACAAAAAATAAGAGAAATCCAGCAAAAAAAAATAAATAAATAAATAAACAAACAAAAATCTTTAAAAAATTCTAAAAAATAAAAAATATAACCTCCATCTATGTACTCAGCACTTATTCTCGTATAGAAATATAATAATAATAATTATAATAATATATATATATATATATATATATATATATATATATAATAATTATAATGGAGACTTTGTCTGTCTCTAATGCTACGCATAAAAAAAATTAATAAAATAATAAAATAAAAAAGGAATTATTTCTCTCCCCCTCCCCCTTCTGTTGAGTATAACTTTGTTAATTACTACCTCTTTTATAGATGTGTACTTTGTATTCGGCAGAACTTTAACCTTTTCTCGCCCATATCTTTTTACCCTTCAAACACTAAGACCCACCCCCCACCCCCTAACTCCCAACGTTCAGTTTCCTAGCGCCATGAAACTCTTATTTTGAAAATAAATTTGGTTAGTTAAAGATGTTTATTATTTTTTTTTTTTCACCTTTTTTATATTTAAAAAAAATTGTGTTTTATTTTTTGAGTCGAGGAAAATGTTCATTTTACAGCTTGGTGAAGTCGTGTTCAAAATAGGCTGATCAAAAAGCTGTGTTCAAAATTCAGCCCAGTCAAAAAAAGTAGTTGAATCAGAAGCCAGCCTGATCAACAAAAAAATAAAATAATTGGGATCAGAAGGTGGACGGATCAAAAATAGTCGAGAAAGCCGACAGATCAACAACAACAAAAAAGTCAGGATTAGAAACCAGCCAATAAAAAAATGTCGGGATCAGAAGCCCAGTCAAAACATGTCAGTTTCAGAAGCCAGCCCGATCAAAAAAGTCAGAATCAGAAGCCAGCCGATCAAAAAGAGTCGGGCTCAGAAGCTAGCCAATCAAAAAACAAAAGTCTGGTTCAAAAGCTGGCCCAATCAAAAACAGGCAGTATCCGAAGACGACGAATTGAAATATCGTAATCAGAAACTGGCCGATCAAAAAATAAAAGTTTGGTTCAAAAGCAGGCACAATTAAAAAAAAATGTCAGGATCAGAAGCCATCCCAATAAAAAAAAAGTCGGGATCAGAAACCGGCTGATCAAGAAAAGTCGGGATCAAAAGCCAGCCGATCAAAAAAAAAGTCAGTATCAGAAGAGGATAAATTGAAATATCGGGATCAGAATCCTGCCGATTAAAATAAAAAAAATGTCGAGATCAAAACGTGTCAGTTTCAAAGCCAGCCCCATAAAAAAAAGTCGGGATCAGAATCCTGCCGATTAAAATAAGAAAAATGTAGAGATCAGAAGCCGCCCCAATCAAAACATGTCAGTTTCAAAGCTAGCCCCATAAAAAAAAGTCGGGATCATAAACCGGCAAATCAAAAGAAAAATCAGGATCAAAAGCCGATCGATCAAAAAATCGGGTCAGAAGCAGGCCAATCAAAAAAAAAAAAAATAGTTGGGTTCAAAAGTCGGGAACAGAAGCTGGCTAGATCAAAAGTCAGGATGAAAAACCGACTCGAACAAAAAGATCTGGATCAGAAGCCAGTCATCAAAAAATAGTCGGGATCGGAAGCCTAGTGAAAATCACAATGAGTCACAATGCTATTTTAGCAGGCTAACCATTATACTACGCGAGTTATCTCACACACACAGACACACACATTATATATATATATATATATATATATATATGTTACGGTCGGGTACGGAATAATTTTTCTACGGGGGATTCTGGCAATAAGAATCCCACATTTTCCATTTGCCGGCCGCATACATGTAATACAATAAAATACTGGGTTTTGGCTCGTTTTTTCATTGGAAATGGTTGAATGTAGATTTTGCAAACGACAACGGAAAACACACAATCTACACAGAGAAACACGTTGAAACGACCAGATTTTTGAGTGAATCATTTAATATGATGAAATATTACAGTTAAGAAACATATGAATTGAAGCGGAATAACTAACTTGTTTTTTGTTTTTGTTTTGTTTATTTTTGTTTTATTTGGCCTTCACGAGTACGAAAAACATAACTGCAGAGGAGTAAGAAAATCAACTGCTTCGTGTTATTCGTACTGCAATCTTGAAAACCCATGTATGCTTCTTACTCGACTGATACGGATTGGTATCCATCCAAACAGTTTCAAAAATGACAACAATCTACGTCAATTGAAGTTCGGGCCCCACATTCAAAATTTTGATTAGCAACCAATAGGATAACTCACTAACAATGACCACGTGGGATTAGCTCACTATCATTGTTACAGGTAAGCAAGGTATGCTATGCGTCTTTTAATCGTGTTAATTGAACAAAGAAATAAAAACCTTAGTACTATTGTGGTATGATGTTTTTTTGTTTGGGTTTATTTAAAGTGATAACTGTATGCAAAACCCTAACCTACTGGACACTTTATACTGGTTAAAGGTAACCGGTCGAGGGGAAAGAAAACTATATCCGCCCCCCCCCTTCCCCGACCAACATGGCACGGCAATTTTCCGAAAGGTCCCGAAGGCAAACCGACATTGCATTTGATCTTGTGTTGACAACTTATTGTTATATACACAACGTTTCTGACGTTGTGCTCTTCGGCCTTCTTTAGGTGCTTCTTGTCTAACTCTGGAGGCTTCAGGAAACTTCGAACCGAACACTTTATTTAAATCCATAGAGAAATACTTGAAGTAGGCTGGAAAATGTTATATATATATATATATATGAGGAAACAATGAGTAAAGAAAAGAAATGTAGATGGATAAAAATGAATTTTATCGATATCACTTTTAATCGATATCACTTACACATGTGTTTCGGTCTGTTTATCAAAATGTATAGGACTTTTTGCTACATCTAAGGGCTGGTATCGAGCCAGGAACCTTGTGATTCCTAGCCGAACGCTCTACCGACTGAGCTAACAAGGAAAATAATTACTTAATATGTCTAATTTGTGGCAATAATAAAAATGGTTCAGTTTTTTTTTTTGTGTGTGTGTGTGTGTGAACTTTAAAACTATAAAACAAGAAAAACAGAACAAAAATCAGAATTTTAATATTCAATTGTTGTTCTGTTCCTGGTTTGATCAATTCCGATATTTCGGGTGAACATTCAGCCTTTTTCATATATATCTATATGTGTTTGTGTGTGTGTGGAGAGAGAAAAATGGAATTGAATCCGACGGTATGTAATATAGTGAAAAATTTTGAAAAAACACATGTTCAAATAAAATGAGTGGTATTTATTCAGCCAACGCTGCAGTGTTTCAATCTATTTAGTAGATCTTCTTCAGGGCCTTTTGTTGATATAAGGGAAAGTAAAAAAAATTATCACAGGATAATATAAGATGGCTGTTATCGGTTTGTTTACAAAGTTTGAATAGAAAGTTTTTCTTAAGGAACAGAAATGCACACATTGTGTTTTGGTCTTCGAGAATTTAAAACCGTTGTTTGTTGCCCATTTGTTTATTTTGTTGAGACTTATCTGTAATTGTTGTTCTATTTTGTGTGTATCTGTGGATCTATGACAGATGACAAGGTCATCAACATAGAGAGCGCAGCTGATGGTAGCATTTGATGATATTATTGATTTTTATGGAGAATAGGGTAACTGATAAAATACTTCCTTGTTAGATGCCTTCCTCTTGGTTTTGGAGGTCAGAAAGGGTGGATCCCAAAATGCACCCTGAAATTTCTATTGGAGAGAAAGTTCTTTATGAGTAGTGGCAGTCTTCCTCGTATATATATATATATGAAAAAAATATATATATACAAAAACCGCCAGGATATTCTAAAGCTAAAAAGTAAAGAGTGCTCAATACCTAAGTAGAGCAAATAATATATATATATATATATATATCACCCTCATCCTGTCGCGCTGGCAGCACGGATATTCATGACAATATCTCGCCATCCTTCTCTATCATTAATTGCCCCTGGGAGGTCCTCTGCGCAGCATCCAGTATCCGCACAGAGCTGATCTACGTACGTATTTGCTGGGCAACCTACTCTGGCGTGCCCATGCGATGGCTTCCACAGAAGAACGTCACTTATAAATTCATCTTTACTTCTTCAGCAGTGCACAGTGTGTCTTGTTCGCCTCACACGGATGGTTTGTGTGATATGGGGCAGGTGGCCATACAGCTCTTTTTCTCAAGCATGTCTTTCATGACACCATACATACTATAGTGTCATAAGCCTTCTATATTTCCTTGAATAATATACTAAAATCCTCAGCACGACTTTCTATCTCATATATGTTATAAAGGGTTGGGAGTTGCCATTAGGGCAATAGAGTTGGAGCAATCATATAGGTGCTAGGGCTTGACATGACCAGCCGATATATCGGAGAGGGCCTCTCCGACCGCCCCTCTAGCCAAAGTAAGGGCCAAAGTGGAGTTGAATATCATGGATTGTTCTGCTACCAGGGTTCCATCTTTGAGCATCACGGGTCGCCACCCATGGCCAACAGGTGGCTCCATCGAGAGAATTTCGCAGAGGTGCAGTCGGGGTATTCTAAATTTATTTTATCTTTTGTTGTTATCTTTATATATCTTATTCATTTTAAATCTATTTTTAAGGAAAAATGTAATTATTTCACGCAGCTTTCTCGCCTAGGTAAGGTAAGGTCTTGGTTGTTCATCTTTCGAGCATTTTCAAACAACTGAATATATCACACACACACACACACACACATATATATATATATATATATATATATATATGTTGAAATGAAAAAGGCCGTTATTTCTTTGTACACTAAACATTTCTGTAGTTTTTTCTATTATTGTTATTTTATTTCATTCTGTATTTAAAATAATAATAGATAGAATGCAAGTATGCATGGATAAACTCCTGGCCGAAACACGTGTCAGTAAAATAAAATAAAATAAATCCTGTTTTATCCATTTAACATTTTCTTTCCTTTATTTTTCATTTCAACATACCGTTGGATTTTCAACTTACATATATATATATATATATATATATATATATATATATATATATATATTTCAGGCGCTTGAGATTTGCACGAAAATGCTGCGTGCAATATTAAACAAGACGTGGAAACAACACCCCAGTCAGTCTAGGGGGAACAATTAATTGCTACATACTTTACGGCGGTATGTTTTTACAATAACCAGAGAATTCAAATCTGTAAATAGACGGGTAATGGCTAATGCCAAACGGCGAAGTTACAATTAATGTCCCCACCCCCACTCGAAAGTGGGAAGCCATGGGAGTGGGAAGCATATAATATTACATACTGTCGGATTCACTTCCACTTTTTCTTCATAAAAATGGCAAGAGAGTGAGACATACAGGAGGGGGGGATTTGTTCTTCTATTTTTCTCTGCTTGTCTACTTCGTCAGACGCCATTTTCCTTTGTCTGGCTTGATCCTTACTCTGGTGGGTTCTTCTGTGGGTTGATTTATTTCTCTATTCGGGCTGGGTGTCAATTGTTTAATGATCAAGCAAGACTTTTTTGGGTTTTTTTAATATTCTTTATTAACAAAACCCCAGCCCAAAAGTCTTCAACCGCGCGGATGAGAAGCCGGCAACTTGAGCAAGGAACCTCTGCGTCCGTTCACACTGACTTTCTATCGGCAACTGCTAACTAAAAACTGATTTCTGTCTCACGCCTTATATTGGCGCGTTTCGAGAGGTCAAGTAGAGGTTACCACATGCCAATCATAACTATAATGGCTGACTGTAATTTTCCACTTGAACCCCGTTATTTGAATTTTCCGAAGTTCAATTTAAATTTTCTAACTATACTACTTACATAATTCATGGGTAGCCTATGAATTGTGTAACAAATGTTTATATACTGGTACAGTGCAGCGACGGACAAAGTGAGTGTGGGGAAAAGAAGGAGCGTGGTTAGAATATAACTGATTGATCGGAGGGGGCCTCTCCGACCGCCAGTCTAGCCCAAGATAGGGCCAAAGTGGAGTATTGCATGTCATGAACTGCTCATCCACCTGGGCTCTATTCTTAAGCATCACGGGTCGCCCATTGGGGAGTCTTACACCTCTGCAGAGGTGCAGTCGGTGCATTCTAACGCCCCAGCCAACAGAGCGGTCGTGTATTATGATTTTTGCTAAGGTGGGTGCAACTTGAAAAGGCCTGGGCGTTGTTTTATGGTGTTAGATTGTGCAATGATTGCTGATTCAAAAAGACTGCGAATATTTTTGCAGTGGATGGGATTAACTAGAGTGGTATGGGGGAATTTATTTTAATTGATCTATGGTGTTCGTAGATTCCTTTGTTTAAATTACGTTGACAATCACCGATGTAACTTTTTTCACAATCATTAAGGGATAGAGTAGGCGCCTGTGTTGGAAGTTATTTGTACGTTTGAAAATGCTAGTGATGGTGATGTGACTTGAATGACTGATGTTCCTAACTTATTTAATTTATCATACAAAGGTTTGTTGTGTATGTTAGTGGGTAGGGAGATAAGTCTGTGAATAGAGGGAATGGTGGGGTGTTATTCTTTAGTTTCATCTTGTTCCTTTTCCCTTCCTTCACTATTTCTATCTTTTTTCATTTCCTCTTCATCTTCTGTTTACTTATATATCATCCTCGTAAAGTAAGGAAATCACTCTGAAGAAGTCTTTAAAAAAACAAAGACGATATATCTATTGAATCAATTGTCTGTGTTGGTTATTCACATTTCCTTGTATATTCTTTATGTAGCGTAATTGTTATGGTCTACTGGGAATTCAGAATTGAAAAATAAAACGGTGGTCGGATTTCTGGAGAGAGAGGGGAAAAAAAAGAACAAAGGTTAAAGTTTGGAAGAATAAACACACAACGAGTAATACTAATTGGCCGAGAAATGACCCCGGAAATAGATTCAAAGATAAAAATGGAAGTTCGGGGTTTTGACCGGAAACTGATGTGATGCCGAGATGAGAACCGGAAGAAGAAGAAAATCACCTTTTCAGTCAGGCCTCATGGGAAGCAGGTGGGACTTTCCCGGTCGGATCCTCCTATGGGTTCGATATAGTAGTAGCGAACTTGATTTACGACAGAATAATTTGACCCTACCCTATTTCTCTTTCTCCTCTCTGAAAAAGAACCCACGAGTGTCAAAGAAATAAACAGCCCCCTATTTTCTATTTACCCATAGATGGGACCCTAACAGGTACTACCACTCCTGGTCAGAGTGGACTAGGGAGCAATGGTGATGAAGGGGTGCTCCACAGATTTATTTTAACAAACTTAGCATCGACTTAAATCTAAAGATAAAAACTAACAGTTGTTAAGGAAACCTTTGTCATGTTCGCAATAAATAATAAATTTATCCTAAAGCCCCACCGACAGGGCTGAAATAATCTTGAGAGTCCTTTTATCCATTTTGGCTGCTGCAATACGGGCTCAAAAGTGTTGACATGTCCGACTCATCTTTATCAATTTTAAATAAAGAGCTACTACTTGAGGACTCGATGTTGTATTGGGCATTGGGGTGTTGTTGAGTGGCCTTTCCCAAGATTATGCCCCATACGTAGTAATCCATTGGATCGAGGTCTGGTGAGTACCAGACTTTGATCCAATGGATTACTACGTAAGGGGATTGCCATTAAGGCAATAGAGTCGGGAGTGCTAGGGCTTGACGTGACCAGCCGATTGGTCGAAGAGGGCCTCTCCGACCAACCGTCTAGTTTAAGTAAGGGTCAAAGTATGGCGTTGCACCTCATGGACCGCTCATCCACCAGGTTTCTATCCTTAGGTCTCACGGGTCGCCAGCAACGGCCAACAGATTGCCCCATTTTAAGGGGCAGGTCTTGTTCCTCGTACTTGGATGGTTTGTGTGACAGGGGGCAAGTGGCTGTACAGCGGCTTTCTGTGGAACCCAGTTGCCTGGAGAACATAATCATGAAAACTGGTGTGCATCCACGTTTGGGTTTGTCTTAGACTTATGGGACTGCGCGCAGTCTAGAATTGACTTTTCCAAATTGTAAGCAAGTTTGATTTGATAAAAATAGTTCTGTATATGTATTCAGTAAGATTGGTTGCCCCCAGCTGCGGTTCTAGGATGTCGACAAGAACAATCTCAAGTGCTTTGGCATTGCCCCTTCCAGCTGAGAAAATTTGGCTCAGGACCGCCTTTGGTGGCGGCAGGCTCTCTGTAGAGGACTGTTCATGTCTGAAGTTACCCTGCCGCAACACTATGAAGATAGGAGGTCCAGAAGAAAGCAGCAGCGACAAGACACCGACACATCAACATCTTCAGGGACAGCCTTCACATGCGACATCTGTTGTTGAGAATGTTTTTATAACATTGGATTTTACAGTCACTGGAGGCGCTGTAACTTCAGGGGCACAAAAACTATTTTATATTGTTCCGAGACTAAAATGCCAATAATAATATGGAGTCACCTAACCCCACTGCATGAGCAGGATGTGACACGAGGTCAATTTCTTAAGCGGAGTTTAACAAGTTTTAATTCAGAGTTTCCTTCTCGAATGGTTGCCTAACCAAGGTTAAAATGCCCAGTCTGTCCTACTATTTACCCATAACTGGAATGAGAATAGTTGGATTCATACCTTTCCCAGGGGTATTAGCTCTATGTGAAATGCAAACAGCCTCGTGCAGGATTTGAACTAGTGTCCATTTCCTACGACCATTACACTAGGCGTCTTTGTATACCAAGTGAAAAATTACTCCTCCGTTTATTAATGTAAATAATGTGACATTTGATTTATAACAACAAAAAGAAATAGCAGGAAAGAAATAGAGAAAAAAATAAATAAGTAAATAAAAAGGTCATAGGCCAACATTCTTTGTACAGTTATTTTATTTCGACAGTGGCAATTTTGTATAAAAAATCCAGATTCAAGGTAAATTTGTTGTGTGCGTGTTCTTAAGCAGTCATCTCGCCACAATCAAAATAGCAGTTGAAACTGCATACAAAAATATTATTTTACTTCTGGTCATATTGATTGAATACATAACACCGTCAAAGACATTTTAGAAATAAAATAAAAAAGAATTATTTTAACCTAAGCCTCTAAGATGGCTATTATGGTTACCCTTCACCCAGGGTTCAAGTATATTTAGTTATAAATATTTGACCTAATATTTGGGCGTCTTTACAGATATATATTTTTGTATGGCATGCAAGAAATATTTTATCCACTTTGTCTGGTAATGTGGTTTAGATTTAAGTAGTTATTTCCTAACAATTAAATAGGTTTTTGAATTATTATAAGAGCATTTAGTTTTGACAACGTAACATTTTAAGATAGTAAATATTTTATATTCACAATTTTCTTATTCTTAATATCGTCTAGATTTATGAAATGTTTAAAATTGTCAAGTTCTTTTGGGGGTTTTACATTTTGGTGTTACCGTGCAACAGTTATATCCAGTGCTGGGTCTTACTAAGGACCTAACTCGAGGCCCATTCATCTTTAGGTTTTTTTTTTTTTTTTTTTGTTAATATATTTTTTATTCTTCTTCAGTTTTTATTCTTTCACACTTAGGATCAAATTTCCTGAAAGTAGTTAATATTTCAATTACTAATAAATATTTAGCAAAAATATTTGGGATTCTGGTATATGCCAGATAAGGTTGGGAATCTTCATGCCCATAAATGAATGAAATAAAACAAACTTTGAAAATTCATTTATTTCTTGAATTCATAGTTCAAATTCATTTAGTTGTGTCTGATATCACAAATGAGCATACAAATTCAACATTCAAAAAAATCCAAATACCATTTCCTATTTATAATGTGGAAGTGGGATTTTAAATTTAGAAAAAAAATCTTATTACTTCTGTCTCTCTTGAGGACAATGGATCAAGAAATTACGACAGAAATGAATAAAAGGTTTTAAATATAAATATATGTTTGTAGAAATATAAATTTTATAGAAAAAAAAAGTTTTTACTTTTGAGTTATCTCCCTTGGAACAATTACTTCTGAATTGTCTCCCTTACATAAATCTCATTTCAAAATAGAATTTTAAATAAATGAATAGCTTTTTTTTAGCTTAATAATTTTGTAACATGTTAATAAGGTTTATTTTGTTCTGGAATGCGTTAGAAGATGGCGGCCCAAATGATCTCGCCGAGAAAAGAAAGAATCACAAATTTCACAATGAAATGCCTTGATACCCGTGTGTGACAATATGTGGCGTGTCAAGTGATCCTTTCTTGAGAATAAGTTATTGCACCAATTACATCTGAAAGGTTTATCCCCAGAGTGATTCAACCGGTGCCGTCTCAAGTGGCTCCTTCGCCAAAACTCAAGACCACATATGATGCACTCGTACGGTTTGTCCTCACCAGTTTTCATTTGCATATTCGCTCCAATTGTTGCTCCTTCAAGGATTCAGCAAAAACAAATGACGTCGACCCGGTTTGCTGTCGTCTGGTTTATGATGTCCACTCACATCAGTTATTCGTGTTTATATTAAGTTTGGTGGGACTTTTGTTCAACAAATCTCCCTACAAAAATTAAATTTTTGAAGTTAATTATAACAATTGTTTTTATTTATTTTAAATCAGATTACGATAACTGATTAACTTTTAAAAGAATTTTACATTACAACTCAGGTTACAGTGGTATCTTGACTTAAGTACCCCAATTTACGAGCTGTCACTCGATCGATTTTTTGGTTTGTGTTAAGAATAAGATTTTAGGTACAAGTGACCTTCAAATACGATTATGTTGGTTTGGTTTGTTTTACGACATATCAACCTCAGTGGGTCATTTAATGCCAATAAAGTTTTGAAATAAATCAATTCCTAATGCATAATACAATTTTGTTTATCAACTCATGTTTTTCTATTTAACCCATAGATGGGACCCTAACAGATACTACCACTGCGGGTCAGAGTGGACCAGGGAGCAATGGTGATGAAGGGGTGCTCCACATTCCCCAAACCTCCAGAACTGGAACCTTACCATCAGATAGAGTTTAACATCATTCCCAGGACATATAGACCCAGCCACCGCCTTCTAGCACCCATATGATAAAAAGGGGTTGGGGCTTGCCATAAGGGCAATAGGGTTGGGAAAATAATATAGGTGCTAGGGCTTGACGTGACCAGCCGATTGATCGGAGGGGGCCTCTCCGACCGCCCATCTAGCCAAAGATAGGGCCAAAGTGGAGTATTGCATGTCATGAACTGCTCATCAACCTGGGTTCTATCCTTAAGCATCACGGGTCGCCACCCACAGCCAACCCTATTGGGGGAGTCTTACCCCTCTGCAGAGGTGCAGTCAGTGCATTCTAACGCCCCATATGACAGGGTGGACGCTTATGCTGATAAGCTTACTAAAACACTTAAATTCATTACATTAAATTATTACAATTCAAAAGCGTTGTTACAAGAGAATCTTTGAAAAGTTTATTTTTAGCTGAATAAGTTTCCCTTCCATCAGTATTCAATATAATAGTAAACACAACCACATATGCACAAATTAAAACTGACACAATTTTCACAGTGTTATAATTCTCTTTAAAATTCCTTAAATTGACAAGTACCAATTATCAACTTGAATTCATTTATTGAACAGAATAAAAATCAAATCAATTCTCACAGGCAGTCAGTAGTCGGGTCGATGATTCTTAGCTTTTAGTATTTTCTTTTTTTTCGGGACAACCATCAGAAATCTAATTTTCAATGAACTCAATAAACCTTTCCAATTTCTTTACAAGCATGTTACAACTAACTGTCAGTTAAAAAGGTAAAGATTTTGATGGTAAACTAACTGCCAAATATAAAAATTTCATTCATTTTTGTGAATGTTTTAAGTGGGGTTTTTTTTATACATTAAAGTGCTATTTTTCCTTTTAAAAAGATTAAATAATTTAAAAAAAACGTAAAAATTAGGGTGTTTGGGGGGGGGCTGAAACGGATTAAATGGTATTTTAGTTTATTCCATATACTCCAGGACGCATTTATGCGATATGCACCCAATATTCTAGCAGTTCTCCATACACGCCTCCTCTACCGCTTCGGAGTAACCCCCCCTCTTAGTAATGTCTCATATGTACGGTGGCCAGAGAGAAATTTGCATAGGTGCATATTTACCATCGTCATGTCACTTTGCTTAGAAATCGCACGTATTTAAATTGTAGTGCCAAGGCAGCCACATTTTTCGTTGCCACTTATCCTGCAAGCGAGACAGGTTCGTGCCCGCTTTGCTCCAAGAGGTAAGTCTCCTCTATCTTACCTCCCCTCCCCCATATCAGATAAGGTAGATAGCCTACAAAAAAAAAATGAAAACCACCAAGGCGAGGTTACAAAACCAGGAACATTGAAGGCTCAGTTTGTACAATACGTTACAATAGTACGATTTTCTTCCAGGAGGTGGGGCACTGCCAAATCTAACAGGTACTACCACTCCTGGTCAGAGTGGACCAGGGAGCAATGGTGATGAAGGGGTGCTCCACATTCCCCAAACCTCCAAAACTGGAACCTCACCATCAGATAGAGTTTAACATCATTCCCAGGACATGTAGACCCTCAGACACAGCCTTCTAGCACCCATATGATAAAAACGTGCTAGGGCTTGACGTGACCAGCCGATTGATCGGAGGGGCCTCTCCGACCGCCCGTCTAGTAAGGTTCTAAGTGGAATGTTGCTGGTCATGGACTGCTTATTCACAAAGACTTCGTCCTTAAGCATCACCACCTACGACCAACAGGTGGCCCCATTTGGGGGAAATCTTACCCCTCTGCAGAGGTGTGGTCGGTGCATTCTAACGCCCCAGTCGACAGGGCGGACTTAACTTTGATTTGCCAAAGCAATACCAGTACAAATAAACTTCATTTAATTTTAAGAGAATTGAACAAAATTCTAGCCACTTTTTAAAAGTGGCTTTTGGTATGTGTACAGAATTGAGAAATGTGGTAAAAGCACAAGAAGCTAACTATCCAGAGAAGAAGACAAACGGTCGAAATTGTCTCTTAACTGCAGTTTTACTAAAGTAAAGAGGTCTTGGATACAATTCACCCCACAAGCTACATTTCAGACTCCACAATTTACTAAAAAGACGGAGACTTATTGCCGATGTCATTTGTGGGATTAGAATTAAACAGCTCAATAAAAAAAAAAAAAAAAATTATATCTGCATAGGGAATTTAAATATTCGTATAAATCTTTTGCTATATTACTGCAGATGTCACTCGGGATAGCCATTTTTTTTTTCAATTACCGGGAGAATTGAATCTTTTTAAAGTTCATGAAAAAAGAAATTAAATCTAAAAAACATTCTTACAGATACTATGCAAAAATAGTTAGTAAAATAAACAATAGGGAAGGATGCCACAAATATATACAGCAAATGTAGACAGAGTTAAGTTTTGTTTTTGAACATGCACAATAAAATTCTAAAAAGTTTTTTTTTTTTCATTAAAAATAAAAATATTTTCAAGTGGACTAAAAAAAAGGTTCTGAACACTTTCAACTTGAATAAAAAACTTGAACGTATCAGAATTTTTTAAAAAATCTACTCGTAAAAATAAATGCTTCCTTATTAAAAAAACAAAAAAACTCGGCAACTTCGAAAGTTCTAAAGACATTAATTAATTAAAAACATTAGTACACGGATAATATGCAAAAATAGTTTGTGAAAGAAACAATAGGGAAGGATGCCACAAATATCTACAGTAAATGTAGATAGTTACGTTGATTTTTGTACATGCACAATAAAATTCTAAAAAATAAACAAACAAATTTATGTAGACTAAAAAGAAAAAAAAATGTTCTGAACACTTTCAACTTGAAAGTATCAGAATTTTTAAAAAAAATCGTTAAAAAAAAAAAAAAAAAAAAAAAAAAAAAGGAACTTGGCAACTTCGAAAGTTCTAAAGACATTAATGTCCAAATATTCCACTGAAATCTTGTGAATTAAAGAACGAAAAAGAAAAAAGAAAAAAAATTTTAATTTAAAAAAAAAAAAAAAAAAAAAGCCGACATGGATTTGGTGAAATAAACTAGTGTTTAGAGAAAGTTTTGATTGTAAGAAATTATTAGAGATTTAATTCTTACCATACGAAGTCTTTTATGTCCGAATTAACATCGAAATTCATTTCGTAATAAATAGAAAAAGACATTATCACTTACGTTTATTTCCAGATTCAATGGGTCGGGTGTTGTTTTTCCCCTTTCTTTCTTTCTAATCCGTGGCCTAAGCGGAACACGAAAGAATCAATTAATACATAAACTTGCGAAGTGTAATATATACAAGGAGGATATTTTTTATTATAATGTTGAATTGTAGATTTACTTCAAAAATATTTATTTGCCACCCCTCCCCAACCGGGTCAAGACTCTGAATTACCCAACCAACCATAGGTAGGATTCAATCCAACGCCAAATTCTATGCAAATGAACCAAAATTTGAATAAATTTACTTTAGAATAATTTATGGTGATACCAATCAGAATAGTTGGTTTGGTTTGTTTGGTTTGGTTTGTTTTACGGCATATCAACCTCAGTGGGTCATTTAATGCCGATAAAGTTTTGAAATAAATCAATTCTTAATGGATATTCACAATTTTTTTATAAATACATTTTTCTATTTAACCCATAGATGGGACCCTAACAGGTACAACCACTACGGGTCAGAGTGGACCAGGGAGCAATGGTGATGAAGGGGTGCTCCACATTCCCCAAACCTCCAAAACTGGAACCTCACCATCAGATAGAGTTTAACATCATTCCCAGGACATATAGACCCTCAGTCACCGCCTTCTAGCATCCATTGGGTTGGGGCGTGCCATAAGGGCAATAGGGTTGGGGCAATCATATAGGTGCTAGGGCTTGACGTGACCAGCCGATTGATCGGAGGGGGCCTCTCCGACCGCCCGTCTAACCCAAGATAGGGCCAAAGTGGAGTATTGCATGTCATGAATTGCTCATCCACCTGGGTTCTATCCTTAAGCATCACGGGTTGCACAACGACCAACAGGTGGCCCCATTGGGGGAGTCTTACCCCTCTGCAGAGGTGCAGTCGGTGCATTCTAACGCCCCAGCCGACATGGCGGAGAATAGTTGTTTTTTTTGTTTTTTGTATTTGATTTTTGGACTGGCCAACACAGGAGCTTCGGTTTGTGTGTTGTTCCCCACATTAGAAAGTCCTTGTCAATCAGACTAGGAAAACGCACACACATACATATATATACATATGTGTGTGTGTGTGTGTGTGTGTGTGTGTGTGTGTGTGAATATTTGGGCAGCCTTCTTTCATTTATACATGTAGAATTAAACAAAAGACACATCTCCTGTTTAACAATTTTATTAACAATCTTTTCGAACTTTTTTTACATTTGGATGGAATCCGTAGATCAGTCCACCGAAGTTCGTATCCCGAGTAACATAAACACATCACCCCTGACGATGGCACTTCGAAGTGCCGAAAGTACTCGAGGTACGAACTTCGGTGGACTAATCCACGGATTCCATCCAAATGTAAAAAAAAGTTGGCCAGAAAGCTTGAAAAGATCGTTAATAAAATTGTTAAACAGGAGACATGCCTTTTGTTTAATTCTACACACACACACACACACACACACACACACACACACACATACATATATATATATTATATATATATATAAGATAATCTACTGAGTCAGACGAACCTACTATTAGTTTCGCAATAAAGCTCTTCAGGGCTAAAGTCAGATTTTAGCCCTGAGAGCTTTATGCGAAACTAATAGTTTCGTCTGACTCAGTAGATTATCTTTATTACTTGGCTCTACTTAGGTATCGAGCACTTTTTACAAATTAGCTTCTCCTAGCGGTTATATGAATATATATATATCTTATATACATATATATACATATAAATTGTTTTTTCTTTTGGCCAAATACTATACAATAGATTATTTTTTGTTGGTACGAATATCTTGGTCTTTTTCTTTTTTTCAAAAATTTTTTTCTTCCTGGTTGATGTTTGGTAGTATATTTTTACAATCAAACTCTCTGCCGGGTTTTTTCTCTCCGAAGGATCTACCAACACGCTTGGTATATTATATATATAATATATATATATATATATATATATATATATATATATATCGAAAATTTGAATGGACAGTTTATTTCGAAACAAACGAAACAATTTTACACAATTTTCACATAGAAGGACTTTATTTCGGAATAAGGAACCAAGTTGAACACTATATATAACATTTTTGGATTTAGTTATTTACTCAGCTTAGCTTAGCCATGACACAAGGCCAGAAATATGAAGCACCCAGTGAGAACCGAACTCACTAAGGATTGTCTATTTAATTAAAAAACGGTTATCCACCTTTAAATCGGGAAAATGCACACCCTTACTTTAAAACGGTTATCTTATTATAATCGAGATTCAGTGTCTGTCTGTAATCGAAACTTCTAAGTTACTGTTTACGTGACAATATCCTCAGGAATTGCGTAAGTTCATCAATGAACATTTAATTTATAATCAAAATCATTAGCACATAGAATAGATATTATTTATTAACAATGTCTCTATAAAAATCTGAATTAGATTTGCCTTATACATTACTAAGAAATAAAAGTTCTACATAATATATTGTGTGGTTAATTTGCATACTGGTTTGAACAAAACTGGGTTTAATAAATAATTACTTGGTGTTATTGATCTAATATTGTTTTTTTCTCTAACGTATAAAAATAAACCCTATAATTTTATATAGAAACCAATTAAAATATAATTAAAATAAGTAATCTTTTTATATGCATTATTATTTAATTTTGTAAATCTTTCTAATTTAATGTATTTCGTTACATTAAAACTTAAATACTTACGCTTGGTGGGCGCATATTCTTGCTAGTACAAATAAACACTTCTTATTTGTACGTTAAATAATCGAATCAATTGTTAAATATTTATAAACTTTTTGAGATTTTTTTATTTAAATGTCTTTGATTTAATTATCTAAGATGTTAGAAGTGTAAAAAGATGAATAAAATGTCCGCCCTGTCGGCTGGGGCGTTAGAATGCAACGACTGCACTTCTGCAGAGGGGTAAGACTCCCCCAATGGGGCCACCTGTTGGCCGTGGGTGGCGACCCGGGATGCTTAAGGATAGAGCCCAGGTGGATGAGCAGTTCATGACATGCAATACTCCACTTTGGCCCTATCTTGGGCTAGACGGGCGGTCGGAGAGGCCCCCTCCGATCAATCGGCTGGTCACGTCAAGCCCTAGCACCTATATTATTTTCCCAACCCTATTGCCCTTATGGCAAACCCCAACCCCTTTTTATCATATGGGTGCTAGAAGGCAGTGGCTGCGGGTCTACATGTCCTGGGAATGACGTTAAACTCTATCTGATGGTTAGGTTCCAGTTCTGGAGGTTTGGGGAATGTGGAGCACCCCTTCATCACCATTGCTCCCTGGCCCACTCTGACCCGGAGTGGTCATACCTGTTAGGGTCCCATCTATGGGTTAAATAGAAAAATGTATTTATAAAAAAAATTGTATTATCCATTAAGAATTGATTTATTTCAAAACTTTATTGGCATTAAATGACCCACTGAGGTTGATATGCCGTAAAACAAAACAAACAAATAAACAGTGCTGGAAGAAGAAAAAAAAAGAGTTTATTCATCGTATAGTAATTGTCTTAAAATGTTTTAAAATAATTCTAAACTGTTTTAGGTTTCTTTTTTTTTTTTAATATACCACCATTAAGGAAATTTTGAGTTAGGCTGAGACGACTACAAGTGACGTCACTCATTATTTGCATACATTTCTGACATTCCTGTAGGAAGTCCACCATTCACGTGATACATTTTTTTTTTTTTTCGTTTCCGTATGACTTTAAATTATATTTTAATTGCTTTGTTTGTTTGTTTTGTTTTTGTTTTACGGCATATCAACCTCAGTGGGTCATTTAATGCCGGCAAAGTTTTTGAAAGATTCGTAGCGATAGTTTGGTAAAGAATTATTTAAACTTAATTTTTTTTTTATTAACAAATTTTCTATTTAACCTATTGATGGGACCCTAATAGGTACTACCACTCCGAGTCAGAGTGGAGTAATGGTGATGAAGGGGTGCTCTACATTCCCCAGACCTCCAGAACTGGAACCTCACCATCAGACATGAAGACCCTCAGCCACCGCCTTCTAGTATATATGTGATAAAAAGGGTTGGGAGTTGCCATAAGGGCAATAGGATTAGGACAATCATATAGGTGCTAGGGCTTGATATGACCAACCGATTGATGTGGGGGGGGGCTCTCTGGCCGACCGTCTAACCTAAGTAAGGGCCTAAGTGGAGTGTTGTGTGTCATGGACTGCTCAGCCACCAGGAATCCATCCTTAAGCATCACGGGTCGCCACCCACGGTTAACAAGTGGACCTATTTTGGGGAAGGGGTCTTACCTCTCTGCAGAGGTGCAGTCAGTATATTCTAAAGCCCCACCGACAGGGCTGATAAATTATTTGGATAAATGTATGGACAAAAACATAATGCTCCTTTTTTATGGCAAGTCAAACCGTCTGGGGTTATTTTATGCCTAGACGTTATGGAACTGTGTACATTGTACGTTTATATATATATATTTATATATATATATATATATATATATATATATATATAATGGACACGTCGATTCGAGTTCAATTCCTAGACGAAGCTGTTGGCATTTCACATACCGCTAGTACCCTTGGGAAAGGTATGAATCCATATATTCTCCCTCCAGCTATGGGTTAAATAGTAGGGCACACTGTGCCCTTCAGCCTTGGGTAGGTAACCAGTCTAGGAGAGGGATAACTCTGAATTCAAAATTCCTGAGGTCGGTCGTTGATTGGGTTTGTGGCAACCCTTGATGCACCAATTCTTTCCTATCGACTGTGCCAAAAAGTGTGGATGGTCCAACACAAGCCTTCACCACTATAAACAAATCACTGTGTGGGTGGTCATTGTATGTATGAACCCTCATACGTCGAAAATCGACGAAAGAGTCCATAATATATATATATATATATATATATATATATATATATATATGCTTACAGCCTCGTCCAGGAATTGAACTCGGTTCGCTGTGTCTATTTCCTCTGACGATAACCATTTCACGATGGACGCCTTCTAAAAATGTTGCTGTATATTTTACAATATTTATGAATGACTAGCGGGGATACCTACCGTTGCTCGGGAGAAATAATTTCACCTCGGGTTTCATGACAATGTTGATATTCAATGCTTATTTGGTTTGATCTAGTTTGGTTTTGTTTAATGACATATCAACCCTGTGGGTTATTTAATAATTTCTTTTTTTCTTTTATATATATAATATATATATATATATATATATAATATATATATATATATATACCAACCCCTCTGCACGAGCAGGATGTGACACAAGGGCAATTTCTTAAGCGGAGTTAAACAGGTTTGAATTCAGAGTTTTCCTTCTCCTAGACCGGTTGCCTAACCAAGGTTAAAAAGCCCAGTCTGCCCTATTATTTATCCATAGCTGGAGGGAGAATAGGATTCATACCTTTCCCAAGGGTATTGGCGCTAAGTGAAATGCAACTACCACGTCCAGGATTTGAACTCGGGGCGACGAGTCCATACCCATGACTTTAACCATTACACCACGCGCTTCCTTTTTTTTTGTATATATATATGATTTGCATAGGAAATATTTGTAGGTAAATAGTTTGTTTTTTTTAAACAAATTTCAGAGCGCAAGACATACTGGTATATTTTTGTAGAACTCATTTTTTTTAAAATCTATTTCACCCATAGATGGAACCCAAATGGGTACGACCACTCCGGGTCAGAGTGGGCCTGGGAGTAATTGTCTCAAGGTCAAAACCAGAGACGAAATCACTACTAACAATTAATCTTTCATTTATTCATTTTCTCAATGTATGACTGTAGAAGAAGGCTGAAATTCTCAAAAATGAGAAATCTTAGTTGAAATAAATTTTAAAAAATGAGTCTACAAAAATATACCTTATGTCTTGCGCTCTGAAATTTGTTTAAAAAAACAAACCTCATTTACTCAATATTTCCTATGCAAATCCATATATATATCAAAAAAAGGAAGCGCGTGGTGTATGGTTTAAAGTCTGGGTATGGACTCGTCGCCCGAGTTCAATCCTGGACGTGGTAGTGCATTTCACTTGCGCCAATTACCCTTGGGAAGGTATGAATCCTATTCTCCCTCCAGTATGGATAAATCTAGGGCAGACTGGGCTTTTTTAACCTTGGTTAGGCCAAACCGGTCTAGAAAGGAAAATCTGAATTCAAACCTGTTTAACTCCGCTTAAAAATTGCCCTTGTGTCACATCCTGCTCGTGCAGAGGGGTTGGTATATATATAAATATATATATATATAATATATAATATATATATATTTATTAAAAAGAAAAAGAAATTATTAAAATTTAACCCACAGGGTTGATATGTCATTAAACAAAACCAAACTAGTCAAACCAAATAAGGCATTGAATATCAACATGTCATGAACCGAGGTGAAATTATTTCTCCCCGAGCAACGTAAAGGTATCCCCGTTAGTCATTCATAAATATTGTAAAATATACACAACATTTTAGAAGGGTCCATCGTGCACATGGTTATCGTCAAGGAAATAGACACAGCGAACCGAGTTAATCTGGAGAGGCTGTAAGCAATATATATATTATATAAATATAATATATATATTATATATTATATAACTTATGGATCTTTCGTCGATTTCGACGTATGGGTTCATTACATACATGACACCCACACAGTGATTTGTTTATAGTGGTGAAGGTTGTGTTGGGACCAATCCACACTTTTTGGCACAGTCGATAGGAAGAATTGGTGATCAAGGGTTGCCACAAACCCAATCACGCCGACCTCAGGAATTTTGATCAGAGTTATCCTCTCCTAGACTGGTTACCTACCCAAGGCTGAAGGGCACAGTGTGCCTACTATTTTAACGCATAGCTTGGAGGAGAATATATGGATTCATACCTTCCAAGGTACTAAGCGGTATGTGAAATGCCAAACAGCTTCGTCCTAGGAATTGAAACTCGAACGACGTGTCCATTATAATATATATATAATATTTATATATATATATATAAATTATATAGTATAAACGTACAATGTACACAGTTCCATAAACGTCTAGGCATAAATAACTCCGACGGTTTGGATGCATAAAAGGAGCATTAATGTTTTGTCCATACATTTATCCAAATAATTTATAGCCCTGTCGGTGGGGTTTAGAATATACTTGACTGCACCTCTGCAGAGAGGTAAGACCCCTTCCCCAAAAATAGGTCCACTTGTTAACCGTGGGTGGCGACCCGTTGATGCTTTAAGGATGGATTCCTGTGGCTAGCATCCATGACACACAACACTCCACTTAGGCCCTTCTTAGGTTAGACGGGTCGGCAGAGGCCCCCCATCCAAATCGGTTGGTCATATCAAGCCCTAGCCCTATACATGTCCTAATCTATTGTCAGCTTAATGGCAACTCCAACCCTTTTTATCACATATATACTAGAAAGGCGGTGGCTGAGGGTGTTCATGTCTGTTGGTGAGGTTCCAGTTCTGGAGGTCTGGGTAATGTAGAGCACCCCTTCATCACATTACTCCACTCTGATCGGAGTGGTAGTAACCTATTAGGTCCATCAATAGGTTAAATAGAAAATTTGTTAATAAAAAAAAATTAAGTTTAACTAATTCTTTACCAAACTATCGCTACGAATCTTTCTAAAACTTTGCGGCATTAAATGACCATGAGGTTGATATGCCGTAAAACAAAGAACAAAACAACAAACAAAGCCAATTAAATATTAATTTTAAAAGTCATAACGGAACGAAAAAAAAAAAAAATGTATCACGTTGAATGTGATTCCTACAGGAAATGTAGAAATTGTATGCAATAATGAGTGACGTTCACTTGTCAGTCGTTCTCAGCCTAATCTCAAAATTCCTTAATGGTGTATATTAAAAAAAAAAAAGAAACCTAAAACAGTTTAGATTATTTAAAACATTTAAGACAATTACTATACGATGAATAAACTCTTTTTTTTTTTCTCTTCCAGCACTGTATTATTTGTTTGTTTTTGTTTTTACGGCATAATCAACTCAGTGGGTCATTTAATGCCATAAAGTTTTGAAATAAATCAATCTAATGGATAATACAATTTTTTTTATAAATTAATTTTCTATTTTAACCATAGATGGGACCCTAACAGGTCTGACCACTCCGGGTCAGCGTGGGCCAGGCCAACTGGTGATGAATGGGTGCTCCCATTCCCAAACCTCCAGAACTGGAACCTACGCTCAGATTAGAGTTTAACGTCATTCAGGCATGTAGGACCCGCAGCCACTGCCTTCTAAAGCACCATATGATAAAAAGGGGTTGGGTTTGCCATAAGGGCAATAGGGTTGGAAAATAATATAAGGTTGCTACGGTTTGACGTGCAGCCGATTGATCGGAGGGGGCCTCCTTCCGACCGCCGTCCTAGCCCCAAGATTAGGGCCAAGTGGGTATTGCATGTCATGAATGCTCATCCCTGGGCCTTATCCTTCATCCGG
>CM042151.1:115972105-116166692 GCA_023376005.1 Doryteuthis pealeii | reverse complement strand
TTCATTATAGAAATTTGTCGTAATTCTTGTTTATTTATAGAAATTTGTCGTAAATTCTTGTTCATTTATAGAAATTTGGTCGTAATTCTTGTTTATTTATAGAAATTTGTCGTAATTCTTGTTTATTTATAGAAATTTGTCTTATTTCTTTAATTTCTAATCTTTTTATTATAGAAATTTGTTCGTAATTCTTGTTTATTTATAGAAATTTGTCGTAATTCTTTGTTCATTTATAGAAATTTGTCGTAATTCTTTATTTATTAGAAATTTGTCGTAATTCTTGTGTTATTATAGAAATTTGTCGTAATTCTTGTTTAGATATCTATCTATCTATCTATCTATCTACCTCAATTTGATCATTTTTTACTTTGTTTATATATATCTATCCACCCATCTCCATTTGTTCATATCAAAAAAAATTTTCAACATTTCACAAATATATATATATGTATATATATATATATATATATATATAAGAGAGTTTATATAATTTGCTTGAAGCATTGTGTATATATTGGTTAGGAGGTGATTTTGAAGGCTATCACAATGCAGATATAAAGAGAAAAAAATAATAATACAGGTAACAATGGTGTTGTGTGTTAACCTGTATTTAATTCTTGAATTTTCGAGATAAAATCTCTTTTTCAAAAGATCACTGGAACAAGTAGTCTAGTTATGACATTTCTTTTGAAATTAATGTTTTTTTTTTTTTTGGTTTTTTTTTTAAATAATGCTTCAGTTCCAGTGATCTTTTGAAAAAGAAATATTATCTCGAAAATTCAAGAATTAAATACAGATTAACACACAACACCATTGCTACCATTATTATTATTTTTTTACACCTGCATTGTGATAGCCTTCTAAATCAACCTCCTAACCATATATATATATATATATATTATATATAATATCAATAGTTTTAGATATCTCTCTCATATGTTGTAAAATGTCCAAGGCATGAACAGTGAAATGAGAACAGTCTACCTCCACTTTGATACAAGTAAAGGGTTAAATCGGTATTCCTGAAAGGTTATCAAGTATGACAAAAGGCACCTAAAGAAGGCCGGAGAGTACAGTGGCTGAAACATGAGTTTACACTCATATTGATATTAGTTCCCTACAAAGAATTTATATGTCGGCTGGGGCATTAGAATGCACCGACTGCAGAGGGGTAAGACTCCCCCAATGGGGCCATCTGTTGACCGTGGGTGGTGGTGACCCGTGATGCTTAAAGATGGAGTCATGGTGGATGAGCAGTCAATGATATGCAACACTCCACTTAGAGCCTTACTGAGGCTAGACGGGCAGTCGGAGAGGCCCCCTCCGATCAATCGGCTGGTCATGTCAAGCCCTAGCACCTATATGATTTTCCCAACCCTATTGCCGTTATGGCAAGCCCCAACCCCTTTTTATCATATGGGTGCTAGAAGGCGGTGACTGCGGGTCTACATGTCCTGGGAATGACGTTAAACTCTATCTGATGGTGAGGTTCCAGTTTTGGAGGTTTGGGGAATGTGGAGCACCCGTTCATCACCATTGCTCCCTGGTCCACTCTGACCCGGAGTGGTAGTACCTGTTAGGGTCCCATCTATGGGTTAAATAGAAAAACATGAGTTTATAAACAAAATTGTATTATCCATTAAAAATGAAATTATTTCAAAACTTTGTCAGCATTAAATACTTTTTTTACCAATAGAAGTATTCGGCATAAAAAAACCCAAGGGGTTGACATGCAGTAAAAAACCCAACCAACCAAACAACCAAACCTATACCCACCCCATTTTCCATAATGTTTCACGTTGAAGCTTATCTTGTTATTCATAATCCTTATCCTATTAAATTGTATATAAGTATCTTTATAAATAAAGGGAGCAAACAATGTGCCCTTAACACTTATTGTCTATTACCACCTCATTCAACCCATCTGGAAGTCACATTTGTTTTCCTAATCTGCCCCAAAAAATAGCCTTTGGAATGGGGATCTGGACTTTGTTTAAATGTAATATTAAACATATTTAGAAGTCTTTATTTTAAGGGAAATAACAGGTAACATTAATGAAAAGGCCATTTTTAGCCATTTTTTGATAAATCCTTATAGGAATGGGGCTCTGGACTTTGTTTAAATGTAATATTAAACATATTAGAAGTCTTTGATTTAAGGAAAATAACAGGTAACTTTAAATGAAAAGGCCATTTTTAGCCATTTTTTTGATAAATCCTTATAGGAATGGGGCTCTGGACTTTGTTTAAATGTAATATTAAACATATTTAGAAGTCTTTATTTTAAGGGAAATAACAGGTAACTTTAAATGAAAAGACCATTTTTAGCCATTTATTGATAAATCCTTATAGGAATGGGGCTCTGGACTTTGTTTAAATGTAATATTAAACATATTTAGAAGTCTTTATTTTAAGGGAAATAACAGGTAACTTTAAATGAAAAGGCCATTTTTAGCCATTTATTGATAAATCCTTATAGGAATGGGGCTCTGGACTTTGTTTAAATGTAATATTAAACATATTTAGAAGTCTTTATTTAAGGGAAATAACAGGTAACTTTAAATGAAAAGGCCATTTTTAGCCATTTATTGATAAATCCTTATAGGAATGGGGCTCTGGACTTTGTTTAAATGTAATATTAAACATATTTAGAAGTCTTTATTTAAGGGAAATAACAGGTAACTTTAAATGAAAAGGCCATTTTTAGCCATTTTTGATAAATCCTTATAGGAATGGGGCTCTGGACTTTGTTTAAATGTAATATTAAACATATTTAGAAGTCTTTATTTAAGGGAAATAACAGGTAACTTTAAATGAAAAGACCATTTTTAGCCATTTATTGATAAATCCTTATAGGAATGGGGCTCTGGACTTTGTTTAAATGTAATATTAAACATATTTAGAAGTCTTTATTTAAGGGAAATAACAGGTAACTTTAAATGAAAAGGCCATTTTTAGCCATTTTTTGATAAATCCTTATAGGAATGGGGCTCTGAACTTTGTTTAAATGTAATATTAAACATATTTAGAAGTCTTTATTTAAGGGAAATAACAGGTAACTTTAAATGAAAAGGCCATTTTTAGCCATTTATTGATAAATCCTTATAGGAATGGGGCTCTGGACTTTGTTTAAATGTAATATTAAACATATTTAGAAGTCTTTATTTTAAGGGAAATAACAGGTAACTTTAAATGAAAAGGCCATTTTTAGCCATTTTTTGATAAATCCTTATAGGAATGGGGCTCTGGACTTTGTTTAAATGTAATATTAAACATATTTAGAAGTCTTTATTTTAAGGGAAATAACAGGTAACTTTAAATGAAAAGGCCATTTTTAGCCATTTATTGATAAATCCTTATAGGAATGGGGCTCTGGACTTTGTTTAAATGTAATATTAAACATATTTAGAAGTCTTTATTTAAGGGAAATAACAGGTAACTTTAAATGAAAAGGCCATTTTTAGCCATTTATTGATAAATCCTTATAGGAATGGGGCTCTGGACTTTGTTTAAATGTAATATTAAACATATTTAGAAGTCTTTATTTAAGGGAAATAACAGGTAACTTTAAATGAAAAGACCATTTTTAGCCATTTATTGATAAATCCTTATAGGAATGGGGCTCTGGACTTTGTTTAAATGTAATATTAAACATATTTAGAAGTCTTTGATTTAAGGGAAATAACAGGTAACTTTAAATGAAAAGGCCATTTTTAGCCATTTATTGATAAATCCTTATAGGAATGGGGACTTTGTTTAAATGTAATATTAAACATATTTAGAAGTCTTTATTTAAGGGAAATAACAGGTAACTTTAAATGAAAAGGCCATTTTTAGCCATTTATTGATAAATCCTTATAGGAATGGGGCTCTGGACTTTGTTTAAATGTAATATTAAACATATTTAGAAGTCTTTGATTTAAGGGAAATAACAGGTAACTTTAAATGAAAAGGCCATTTTTAGCCATTTATTGATAAATCCTTATAGGAATGGGGCTCTGGACTTTGTTTAAATGTAATATTAAACATATTTAGAAGTCTTTATTTAAGGGAAATAACAGGTAACTTTAAATGAAAAGGCCATTTTTAGCCATTTATTGATAAATCCTTATAGGAATGGGGCTCTGGACTTTGTTTAAATGTAATATTAAACATATTTAGAAGTCTTTGATTTAAGGGAAATAACAGGTAACTTTAAATGAAAAGACCATTTTTAGCCATTTATTGATAAATCCTTATAGGAATGGGGCTCTGGACTTTGTTTAAATGTAATATTAAACATATTTAGAAGTCTTTATTTTAAGGGAAATAACAGGTAACTTTAAATGAAAAGGCCATTTTTAGCCATTTATTGATAAATCCTTATAGGAATGGGGCTCTGGACTTTGTTTAAATGTAATATTAAACATATTTAGAAGTCTTTATTTAAGGGAAATAACAGGTAACTTTAAATGAAAAGGCCATTTTTAGCCATTTATTGATAAATCCTTATAGGAATGGGCTCTGGACTTTGTTTAAATGTAATATTAAACATATTTAGAAGTCTTTGATTTAAGGGAAATAACAGGTAACTTTAAATGAAAAGACCATTTTTAGCCATTTATTGATAAATCCTTATAGGAATGGGGCTCTGGACTTTGTTTAAATGTAATATTAAACATATTTAGAAGTCTTTATTTAAGGGAAATAACAGGTAACTTTAAATGAAAAGACCATTTTTAGCCATTTATTGATAAATCCTTATAGGAATGGGGTTCTGGACTTTGTTTAAATGTAATATTAAACATATTTAGAAGTCTTTGATTTAAGGGAAATAACAGGTAACTTTAAATGAAAAGACCATTTTTAGCCATTTATTGATAAATCCTTATAGGAATGGGGCTCTGGACTTTGTTTAAATGTAATATTAAACATATTTAGAAGTCTTTATTTAAGGGAAATAACAGGTAACTTTAAATGAAAAGACCATTTTTAGCCATTTATTGATAAATCCTTATAGGAATGGGGCTGGACTTTGTTTAAATGTAATATTAAACATATTTAGAAGTCTTTGATTTAAGGGAAATAACAGGTAACTTTAAATGAAAAGACCATTTTTAGCCATTTATTGATAAATCCTTATAGGAATGGGGCTCTGGACTTTGTTTAAATGTAATATTAAACATATTTAGAAGTCTTTATTTTAAGGGAAATAACAGGTAACTTTAAATGAAAAGACCATTTTTAGCCATTTATTGATAAATCCTTATAGGAATGGGGTTCTGGACTTTGTTTAAATGTAATATTAAACATATTTAGAAGTCTTTATTTTAAGGGAAATAACAGGTAACTTTAAATGAAAAGACCATTTTTAGCCATTTATTGATAAATCCTTATAGGAATGGGGCTCTGGACTTTGTTTAAATGTAATATTAAACATATTTAGAAGTCTTTATTTTAAGGGAAATAACAGGTAACTTTAAATGAAAAGACCATTTTTAGCCATTTATTGATAAATCCTTATAGGAATGGGGATCTGGACTTTGTTTAAATATAATATTAAACATATTTAGAAGTCTTTGATTTAAGGGAAATAACAGGTAACTTTAAATGAAAAGGTTGTTTTTAGCTATTTATTGATAAATTTTATAGAAATGGGGCTCTGAACTTAGAAAATTCTCAACAGGATGTTAAGAGTTAACTAAACTTTGATTAGCCTGTTGGCTTAACTGTCAAAGTTTTTTTTTTTATTGTATAACTCTTTGCCTGCCAAATTTTCCCCACGTCTGTACCAAATTTTCTTTGTATTTTTGTTACCTGTATGATGGGATATTTCAACATTCACTGGTTCCTTATCGCAAATGGATCAAGATGCCAGTCTCAGAATTGGTCTGCAGACAAAATAAAAGCAGCCCTGTCGGCTGGGGCTTTAGAATCCACCGACTGCACCTTTGCAGAGAGGTAAAGTCCCTCCCCCATGGGGCCACCTGTTGCCATGGGTGGCAACCCGTGATGCTTAAGGACGAGATCATGGAGGTTGAGCAGTCCATGACAGGCAAATGTTCTGTGCACAGATTTGACCGACCTTCATCAGAGTAGTATTTTTATATTTCAAAAAAATAAAAATCTCTATACGGAACATTTTATGCATTTTTCCTATTATTATTATCATCATCATTTCAACTCCATCTGATTATTTTAATAATAATAATAACGTAAATCCGTATACATTTTGATAAACAGACCGAAACACATGTGTAAGTGATATCGATTAAAAGTGATATCGATAAAATTCATTTTTATCCATCTACACTTCTTTTCTTTACTCATTTTTTCCTCATATTGTCAGATTCATTTCCCATTCTCACACAAATACTATTTTACATCCTCCATCATGTTATAAACAACACATGCAAGTGGAGACTTGGTTTCTTCTAAGCTTTTCAAAACTGTTATTAAACGGATGTAGTTCTCTTTTATAAAATGCAGATTCAGGTGAAATTTCTGATTAACAGTTTAGTTCATTAGTCAGCATACTCAATCATGTAAAAACTTTCTTTGACTTTCTTAATCTGTGACTACATAGGCAAAGTAGTGAAATCCGACCAAGTAACCAATAAGCACCCCAAATCATCAACTTAATGAAAAGTTCATATTTTAACTCATCACCGGTAAGTTTCGCTTTCAAATATTTGAAAATAAACGAACAAACGAGTTTTGCAATTATATTGTATCTGACAAAAACAAATTTTACAAATTGTGTGATACTATTTCTGAATGACATCCTTTTATCTAAATAAGCATAAAAATATTTTGTAAATAAAAACTGTATTTTTATTTAAATGAACATAATTGCATTTCTCTTCTGATTAAGTAAAAACTATTTTAGTATAAAAACGTCTTTCGTCTTTTTTTTAAATCATCGTAAAGTGTTGAAAAATATTCATAAATTTCTGATTAAAAAGTATTTATTTAAAAAAAGATTTTGCTATTGAATTTTAATTTGATTATGTGTACCAACCATCTATTTATTTAATTTATTGTGAGTTCAACATCTCCATAAACTTCTGATTAAAATCATTTGTTTACAAAAATTTGGAAGCAGAAGTTACCGGTGATGAGTTAAAATATGAACCTTTCATTAAGTTGATGAATTGGGGTGCTTATTGGTTACTTGGTCCATGAAATCTTAAACCAGAAGTAAATTTTAGGCCTCCAGTTAGTGACTTTACTTGCAAAATGAGTAGTAGGCCTTTTAACTCTTAACGTCCTATACCACCTCATTCCACCCGGCCGGAAGTCACATTCATTTTCCTAATCTACCCCAAATGATAACCTTTGTTTAAATGTAATATTAAATATATTTAGAAGTCTTTAATTTAAGGGAAATAACAGGTAACTTTTAATGAAACAGACATTTTTACCCATTTTTGATAAATGGTTATAGGAATTGGGCTCTGGACTTAGAAAAATCTCAACAGGATGTTAAGAGTTAATAAAGAAGGCCTAAATACAGAGTGTCCACATAAAATGATAAAAACCGAAGCAGAACATGCAATTTTTCAGAACACAAACAGAATTTTTTAAAAAGACAACTTTTAATATAAAAAAACAATATGTAACTGTACACACACACACGCACACATAAATGAAATCACAGCCGAGAATTGAAACCTCAATGGCTATGAGCTTCCTTAATTTCAGAACCTTTTTGATATAGCACCAATCGGTCAAAGCTTGCAAAGCCTTTTTTTTTTTTTTTACCAAAACCAGAAGAAAGCATTTATTTCATGAATAAAAGGTTAACTCATAATAGACGCATTTATTAAAAAAAAAAATTATTAGAAAAATTGGCAGACCTGAACTTTTAGACCCCCACCCCACCCCCATCTAAAAAATTTTTTTTTCTTTTTTTTTTCTTCTTTCTATGGATTATTATCGATTGCACACCAATCTATCAGACTGTGAAAAAAAAAATTCAAAAAAAAAGTTATTTATTTTTCGAGTTTTCAGAGGTGCTCATTTCCCCGTATAAGTTTATAGTAAACCGATCCCCCATATCGGAACTGCTCGAAAGGAAACTGGCACAAAGGTGTCAAAGTTAGGGTGGCCCAGAAAAAACAGAACCCAAATTATTTATTATCGAGCGGTTCTGATATGGGGGATCGATTTACTATAAACTTATACAGGGAAATGAGCACCCCTGAAAACTCGAAAAATAAATAACTTTTTTGAATTTTTTTTTTACAATCTGATAGATTGGTGTGTAAACTATAATAATCCATTGAAGAAAAAGAAAAAAATTACAAAGAAAAATTTTTTTCAGCGGTTCCAATATGGGGGATCGGTTTACGATAAACTTATACGGGGAAATGAGCACCCCTGAAAACTCGAAAAATAAATAACTTTTTAAAATTTTTTTTTACAATCGGATAGATTGGTGTCCAATCGATAATAATCCGTTGAAAAAAAAAAATAAGATTAAAAACAAAAATTTTAGATGGGGGGGTTCTGAAAGTTCAGGTCCGCCGAAAAATTTTGTGTAAAATATTCATATTATCTAATTAATAATTAATATATGTGCGCAATATTTTATTTGAGGAAAATAGAACTAAGTTTCATTTCAAATTGTCTTATTTTTTTGGGGGGGGGCTGGGTTAGCTCAGTTGGTAGAGCATTCGGCTAGAAACCACATGGTTCCTAGTTCGATTCCGGTGCCCGCCAACTCAACGTATGAGTAGCACAGTGATCTGTGCGGTAAAGTAAGGAGCTGATGGTAGGTGTGGCGCTCCACCTCAGATGCCAAAACAATCTCCTTAGTCTAGCGCTAGTGAAAAGGGGATAGACTCCCTCGCTGATTGGCTGATACCGACTTTAGGCCGCCCCGACGACTTACTACTTTTATGGTCCAAACTTTCTGACATTGAATGTTTAACACCCCCCCCCCCAGCCAATATCTTTCAAAAATAAAATTTTACACCGCCCAGAGGGGGGGGGGGATTTTGCTAGTAATATTTATAGATTAAGATATGAAGTCATTGTTCGAATGTCGTCTCCTTTCCTCACCTCAAATAGATAATAATAGACCATTCTGTTTTAATTGTAAGGAAATAAAATTTTCAAGACTAACGCGTAACACGTCAGAAAAAAAAAGAAAGCAAATATAATAAAGAAAGAAAGAATTTTTTTTAAATCATTTCAATGATGACGTCACCAACAGAACTGAATCAATTTCTTTTTACCCAAATGCTGTCTATTAGTTTGTTTTTATAAATCTTTTAATAACAGAACAACCCCCCTCCCCCAAATCTTATATAAGAATAAGCAAAATTCTAAGGAATTATCCCTACATAAACTTTACTTATTTTTTTACTTACCAATATAATGTGAAAATAAATGGAAAAATAATATCTAGATTTTTACACCTCTGAAGGCTTTTATCAACACCACAAGTGATTTGAAACTTTACATCTTTCTTCAATTATGCTGTGGACTTGTAAATTACATTTTTTAATAGCTGGAATATATCATGAACAATTTTGATACTCATTATACACTTTTATATAATTTTACATCAAACTCTTTTGAGTTTTATTATGAACTATAATGCTTCTGATTTTTAAAATATGTTGCTCTTGATGATGACCGATCTATTAAAACGGTCGAAACAGATTCTGTTTTAAGACAAATCTTATTTAGATTTTCATAGAAATATCATTAATAAATAAGATTTATTCTATGTATTAAGGATTTTGACTATGAATTAGATACTCATTGATAAACTTACGCAATTCCTGAAGGTATTGTGACATAAGCAGTGATGTAGTTTTGGTTACAGACAGACAGACACCGAATCTCCATTATAATAAGATATCACATATTGCAAATGTGCTTTTAAACTTTTTCATAAGAAAACAAAGCAATCTTCCAAAACTATAGCCAGTGATGCTGATAGCTTTTTAATTTAGTGCATCCTGGAATGCATGCATTTGATTTAAATGAGTCCCTGGAAATTTGATGGATCCTAACTAAAGTTTCTTAATAAATTATAGAGTTTTTATTTATGAACAACTAAAGCCATCTAATCTCTACCTTTTACCCCATACAGTGTAATTTCTTTTTATGGTTTGGTTTGTTTTGTTTTGTTTTACGGCATATCAACCTTAGTGGGTCATTTAATGCCGATAAAGTTTTGAAATAAATCAATTCTTAATGGATAATACAATATTTTTATAAATACATTTTTCTATTTAACCCATAGATGGGACCCTAACAGGTATTACCACTCCGGGTCAGAGTGGACCAGGGAGCAATGGTGATGAATGGGTGCTCCACATTCCCCAAACCTCCAAAACTGGAACCCCACCATCGGATAGAGTTTAACGTCATTCCCAGGACATGTAGACCTGCATCCACCGCTTTCTAGCACCCATATGATAAAAAGGGGTTGGGGCTTGCCATAAGGGCAATAGGGTTGGGAAAATCATATAGGTGCTAGGGCTTGACATGACCAGCCGATTGATCGCCCGTCTAGCCCAAGATAGGGCCAAAGTGGAGTATTGCATGTCATGAACTGCTCATCCACCTGGGCTCTATCCTTAAGCATCACGGGTTGCCACCCACAGCAAACAGGTGGCCCCATTGGGGGAGTCTTACCCCTCTGCAGAGGTGCAGTCGGTGCATTCTAACGCCCCAGCCGACAGGGCGGTTTACAGTGTTAACCTGACTAAATGGGTGCCCACAAGTCGCCAAATAGCCGACTCACTTACCAAGCGAGGTGTTCCTTCATACAAAATTCTTGGACATATTATGGAACTGAATAATAATAATAAATAATATAAGATCCTTTCAGCTAGTATTTTAGGTCTGAGACCTGTCAGCTGTTCCTTATAAACGTTCATCTTAATTCCACAGAATATTTATACTCTTTCCACAGATTATCTAACATTGCCTTAAAGGAGTTTAGAAATGGGGCATTCGCTATTGATGATGGTAGTTTATTCCATGTATTCACCAATCTGTTACTAAAATAATTTTGTCTTGCATTTGCTTTACAAATAGTTTTTAAGAGTTTTAATCTATGACTCCTGGTATTGATATTTTGAGCAATGTTTAGTAGGTCAAAGTTTGTTGAATAAAATCCATGTGTATATTTGTAGACTTCAATCATATCCCCTCTTGTACGTCGATAAACCAAATTTGGTAAGTCAATGTTCGTAAGTCTTTCTTCATACGAAAGGGATTTTAAATCATTCATTACCTTAGTAGCTCTCCTTTGAACTCCCTCGAAGATGTCTTGACTTAAGACATATAAAATTTCTTTGTTACCTGTGTTGTTATATACTCTGCGTGCCTCTGAACAAATAGACGGAAAATTTAAAGTTGTGGTTATTTTCCTTAGTTACCATTTGGTGCCACCAGGGGCTGACGTCTTTAAAATGTTAGCAACCATATTGGAAATAGTTAACTAGTCAGAAATAATAAAACTGTGATACTAGCTTGCTAACCATTACACAATGATGGGACGCCTTAGAGATCTTGTGTGCATTTTCCAAATATATATAATTTGAAGCAATTATTTTTGTTTTTTTAGAATTCATTTTATTTTATCATATTAGACTAGTAGCGGCTACCTGGCGAAGCCCAGGTAGTGGAGATAAATGTTACATAATTATTGGATCCCTAATACTTATATAAGGTAGTGTAGAAACATAATGGCAATTAGTGCAGCTGATGGCCTTGAGAGTGAGTGACGGCGCTTGACCTCACTCTTACCTTGCCTTCCGGGGATAAATCATGAGAACCGGAAGGCATAGAAGACCCTGTCTTCTGGTTTAAGGATAGAAGTAACTCAGTGAGTTAGAATGTAGGAGCCGAGCTCGTAGGATGTGCGCAGATGTCTGGTTTGGGGATTTACAAATAAAGTAACATCAACGTAAATCGAAGTCTTGTGTTTATTACCTAAAAACTAACAATGACACAGGGCTTCTGATAAGGAGAAATCCCTAACAAAAACCAGACCCGAAGTCCCCAAGAAAGTCCAGACCTCAGAAGATTCCAGACCCAGACGCAAGATGTTAGAAGATATACCAAGCCAAGATGATAGAAGATAGAACCAAAGCCAGCCAGAAGAAAAGACGACTAGAAGTAAGAAGTAAGAAAGGGTATACAACATTATATCGATTTGGTACCGTGAAAACCTCAGTACGCAACATAAAAACATGGTTTAATAATCGTTTGCAGATCTATTACTACTGAATAGCGAGTTAGATCCTCGCAGGATGACCTATAAAAATCACCACTTAAAAAAGATCTTATCTTAATCCGGCCTGGTGGGAGGTCAGGGAATTTTCTTTTCGCCAGATTTGAGGGAATGACATCACATAATGATATAGTAAGAAATTTTAATTCAATGATTAATTATATTTTTTAAATAAAATATAAATGACGCGATTTGATGAATTTCAAATTAATATTTCAAAAGAAAATTAAATGAAGTAATCAAATTAATGTAAAACGATAAATAATATTTTAAAAAATAACTTTATTAATTCAAAGCGTAGCCGGTCGAATGTCAAATTATTATAGTATACTATACTATAAATTTGATAACAATTTGATGAAAATAATATACTATACTAAGTATAGTATATTATTTATTAAATTAATCAATTATATCCCTTAATTAGTAAAAATCAATAAACAAATTTGGCATGTTTCTTAGTTAGAAGGATATTAATGTGTATGCAAGACTTCGAATCTAAGTGACCTGCCGTTTTAGAGTTATATGTCGACACGTACATATCAAACTGCCTTTTATATACATAGATGAATAACAACCAGCTATAAGGCAATAAATATGTTCATCAGTGACTGTAGAGATATACTGAACCAGCAGTATGAGTATATTTGGTAATTTATGAGGAAGTGCGTCCCGGGTCTCCTGCCTCAGAAATTACTACCCGGTGACTATCAAAATAACGTCCCCAGCTATGTCGTCTCGGTGGTGTTACTCGAAAGAAAACAACCAACTTAGGGCATTAAATGTATTTTAGAGGAGGGGGGGCTTCTCTTTTTTTGTCGTAATTCTTATTTATTTGTCGTAATTTGTTTAGAAATTTATTCATAGAAATTTGTCGGAATTCTTGTTTATTTATAGAAATTTGTCGTAATTCTTGTTTAGATATGAAGATGGATATCTATCTATCTATCTATCTATCTATCTGCCTCAATTTGTTCATTTTTTACTTTGTTTATTTTTTACTTTGTTTATATATATATCTATCCACCCATCTCCATTTGTTCATATCAAAAAGGAGAAGCCCCCCCCCCTCTAAAATACATTTAACACCCTAAGTTGGTTGTTTTCTTTCAAGTAACACGTCCGAGACGACATAGCTGGGGACGTATTTTAATAGTCACCGGGTTGCAATTTCTGAGGCAGGAGACCGGGGACGCACTTCCTCATAAATTACCGTATATTTTATATAATCGTAATGGTGTATGCATTTTTGGATTGGGGTGCGTTAAATACTACACCAGACCCGCCATGTTTGAATGACACCACAGACTAATGCAAGGTTAAAGACAAAAATTCAGAATTTCGGAACATCGTTTACCAAAGAAAAAAAAAATAAATTAGGATATCTTCCATTTCCATGGCACAAGCCTATGATTTAAAAATCGACACAATTCCTAATTGATTTAGTGTCCGTGCATTACAATGGTTAAAAATAATAAATAAATAAATAAATAAACTGATAATTTCTCATGAATAAAATGGCCATCTTATTTTACATTTTCAATGCCTGACTTTTAAAGTTAATTTCAGGTAGATTACCAAAGCTTTAGCTAATAAAAAAAAATATAAATATATAATAAATATATATTAATATAAATATATTTATGTATAAAATATTTATACATTTTTTATATTATATATAAATATATTAATACATTTATTTATTAAATATTTATATATCTCATATATTTATTTATACATTTTTTATAATCATATATATATATATATATATATATATATAACATATAATATGCATATATAAAAAAATCTTACCAATGCTTTAGCTAATAAAAAAAATATGAATATATAATAAATACATATTAATATAAATATATTTAAAAAAGATAAACCTAATGAGTCAGATAAACCTACTAAAAGATTCGCTTAATGCTCTTCGGGGCTAAGAGTCGGATCTTAGCCCTGAAGAGCATTAAGCGAAACTTTTAGTAGGTTTATCTGACTCATTAGGTTTATCTTTATTATTTGCTCTACTTAGGTATTGAGCACTTTTTACTTATTAGCTTTAGTTTCCTGGCGGTTTTGTATGAATATATATATCTTATATATATATATATATGCATATAAATTGTTTTTTCTTTTGGCCAAAATATTGTACCAATAGATAATTTTTGGTTGGTACGACTATCTTGGTCTTTTCTTTTTTCCAAAAAATTTTTTCTCCCCAGGTAATGTTTGGTAGTATATGTTTACAATCAAACTATTTACTGGTTTTTTTCTCACCGCGAGGATTTACCAATAAGTTTGGTATATTAAATTATAAATATATTTATGTACAAAATATTTATACATTTTTTATATTATATATAAATATATTAATACATTTATTTATTAAATATTTATATATTTTATATATTTCTTTATACATTTTTTATAATCATATATATATTACATATAATATGCATATATAAAAAAATCTTACCAATGCTTTAGCTAATCAAAAAAATATGAATATATAATAAATATATATAAATATATTAATACATTTATATATTAAATATTTTATATATTTCATATATATATATAATATGCATATATAAAATAATCTTACCAATGCTTTAGCTAATCAAAAAATATAAATGTATTTATATATCAAATATTTATTTATATATATATATATATATATATATATAATATGCATATATAAAATAATCTTACCAATGCTTTACCTAATCAAAAAATATAAATGTATTTATATATCAAATATTATATATATATATATATATATATTATGAGAAAATTGAAATGAATTCGACAGTATGTAATATAGTGAAAAATTGAAAAAACACAAGTTCATAAAACGAGTGATGTTTATTTTGCCAACACTGCAGTGTTTCGATCTGTTTCAATAGATCTTCATCAGGGCTCTTGTTAATTTGAGGAAAAATAAATTTATCACAGAGAATAAGAAGACTGCTTTGTCGGTCAATCTATTAAAAAATTTAGTTTTTCATTCAACATTTTTTTATAAATAGATTGACCGATAAAGCAAAAGATTCTAACAGTCTTCTCATTCTCTGTGATAAATTTATTTTTCCTCAAATTAACAAAAGCCCTGATGAAGATCTATTGAAACAGATCAAAACACTGCAGTGTTGGTGAAATAAACATCACTCATTTTATGAACTTGTGTTTTTTCAATTTTCCACTATATTACACACACACACATATATATATATATATATATATATATAATCCAAAAGTCCAGAGAAGAAATCTTCCTTACCACACGAGTTTTATTTAAGAAAACAAGTCGCAGTTTGAGAGCTCAATGTGTGCTCTTAATGTTAGAGTCACAGAGCAAATATATGAGTAAAAAAATAACAAAATAATTAGAGATTTAGCTTTATAGTCTATTTCAGGGAGCTCCCTGAAATATACTATAATGCTAAATCTCTAAGTCTTTTGTTATTTCTTTACTTATATATATATATATATATATATATAATATAAATATGGGAATAAAAATTCTTGCCAATGCTTTTAGCAAAACAAAAAAATATAAATATATAATATAGATATATTGATATATTTTTATATTAAATATTAATATATATTTATATATTTATATATAAAATAAATATATAAAAAAATTCTTACCAATGCTTTTAGCTAATCAAAAAAAATTTTTTTTAAATAAATAAGAATTTATTCTTCCCCTTCAGCATATGATGAGGACACAGAGTAGATTGTTTTAAATACATTGAGACCACCGGAAAAAATTTTAACAAGTTTATCTAAAACCAAGGTAGTTATTTACAGCGTTGTTCAGTTGAACAATCCACTGTTTGAAAGAACGTCTTCCCTGCGTGCCCGACGTTACGAAAGAACTTTGTCCCTGTCCGCCCGGATGCGAACCGACTGCAGAAGATGAGGAACTCAGTGTATGGTGATTTCCTTCTTTTAACCAAAAATAAGAATAGATGAATTCCCGACACATCGGGCAGCGCTCAAGCTTAGCAAAGCAGATACTGCAGACACACGCATGGCGACACGGTAATAAGACCAACGTAATCTGTTCGCACTGGCAAACGATGCACTCGTTCCGTTCGGTGTTTGCCGGAAGAGATTCGGTTTTAGATGAACATGAAATGTCTCGGACATTCTGAGAGGTTATTTCTGCTGATTGCTGTTCTGAATAATTCTGATTTTCTAGGTATGCAGGTGAGGCGTCATTTGACGACTCTGTGTTGTTGGATGACGAGGCTTCGGCTGAATTATCAATGTCGTTGTCATCATCATCAGTAGCAGGTGTGGAAGCAACAAATAAAGGCTGCAATGGAAGATTTATACTGGTGAGAAGAAAGCAGAAACAAAACCACAGATTCAAGCAAGATATTATTATTATTATTAGTAGTAGTAGTAGTAGTAGTAGTAGTTAAACTCCATTTGAAGAATAATTACTTAAAATTGAATGCAAAAAAATTTCTAAAAATGGTTGAGATTAAGTATCGTCATAATATTAAAAAATTGAAAAACATTTGAAAGGATCCACTTATAATTGAGAATAATGTTATCAAGAGAGTGTATGAAGTTAAAAATGTTTGTATTACATTTGATTGAGTGATTGATTTTAATGGCAGGACAAGTCTGGGGTTATTTTAAGCCCCAAATAATTTTAAATAATTGCTAAAATCCTATGTTTTTTAATAAATGCTAAAATCCTATAATTTTTAATAACTGCTAAAATCCTAGTTTTTAATAAATGCTAAAATTCATAGTTTTCAATAAATGTTAAAATGCTATACATTTTAATAAATGCTAAAATCCTATAATTTTTAATAAATGCTAAAACCCTATAGTTTTTAATAAATGCTAAAACCCTATAATTTTTAATAAATGCTGAAATGTTATAGTTATTATTGCTATAATTCTATAGATTTAATTTTAATAAATGCTAAAATCCTATAGTTTTAATAAATGCTAAAATCCTAGTTTTTAATAATTGCTATACATTTTAATAAATGCTAAAATGTTATAGTTATTATTGCTATAATTCTATAGATTTAATAAATGCTTAAATTCTATGGTTTCTAATAAATACTAAAATTCTAGTTTTTAATAATTTCTAAAATACCATAGTTATTATAGCTATAATCCAATAGTTTTTAATAAATACTAAAATTCTACAATTTTTAACTATTACTAAAATCCCATAGATTTCGATAATTGCTAAACTTCTATTGTTTTTGAAAATTGCAAAAATCTTAAACTTTTTAATAATGTCTAAAATAAAATGTAAGTATTTTTATCAATAACAATCATATTTCCTATCAATGAAAAGAACAATCTTACCTGTAAGTTGAGTATCTGATTATTACACGTTTTCAAATGCTGATTGATAATACATGAATTCATGCTACACGTCGTGTCTTTCAAATGGATCACACTCATCAATGCAACCTGAAAATTAAAGTATTAGATTATAACATACATATTGTTTTAAATAATAATGAAAGGAAATTTATTGTGTACAGTGCACCACAACTCATCAAAGTCTCATGTCTAGTACATAGAATAATGTATTAGTGTCAGGAACATGAACAGTGTACAGTAATAATATACATGTATGTGTACAGTGCTCAGGTGCACCACAACTCATCAAAGTCTCATGTCTAGTACATAGAATAATGTATTAGTGTCAGGAACATGAACAGTGTACAGTAATAATATACATGTATGTGTACCGTGCTCAGGTGCACCACAACTCATCAAAATGTCTAGTACATAGAATAATGTATTAGTGTCAGGAACATGAACAGTGTACAGTAATAATATACATGTATGTGTACAGTGCTCAGGTGCACCACAACTCATCAAAGTCTCATGTCTAGTACATAGAATAATGTATTAGTGTCAGGAACATGAATAGCATACAGTAATAATATACATGTATGTGCACAGTGCTCAGGTGCACCACAACTCATCAAAGTCTCATATCTAGTACATAGAATAATGTATTAGTGTCAGGAACATGAACAGTGTACAGTAATAATATACATGTATGTGTACAGTGCTCAGGTGCACCACAACTCATCAAAGTGTCATGTCTAGTACATAGAATAATGTATTAGTGTCAGGAACATGAACAGTGTACAGTAATAATATACATGTATGTGTACAGTGCTCAGGTGCACACAACTCATCAAAGTCTCATGTCTAGTACATAGAATAATGTATTAGTGTCAGGAACATGAACAGTGTACAGTAATAATATACATGTATGTGTACAGTGCTCAGGTGCACCACAACTCATCAAAGTGTCATGTCTAGTACATAGAATAATGTATTAGTGTCAGGTACATGAACAGTGTACAGTAATAATATACATGTATGTGTACAGTGCTCAGGTGCACCACAACTCATCAAAGTCTCATGTCTAGTACATAGAATAATGTATTAGTGTCAGGAACATGAACAGTGTACAGTAATAATATACATGTATGTGTACAGTGCTCAGGTGCACCACAACTCATCAAAGTCTCATGTCTAGTACATAGAATAATGTATTAGTGTCAGGAACATGAACAGTGTACAGTAATAATATACATGTATGTGTACAGTGCTCAGGTGCACACAACTCATCAAAGTCTCATGTCTAGTACATAGAATAATGTATTAGTGTCAGGAACATGAACAGTGTACAGTAATAATATACATGTATGTGTACAGTGCTCAGGTGCACCACAACTCATCAAAGTGTCATGTCTAGTACATAGAATAATGTATTAGTGTCAGGTACATGAACAGTGTACAGTAATAATATACATGTATGTGTACAGTGCTCAGGTGCACCACAACTCATCAAAGTCTCATGTCTAGTACATAGAATAATGTATTAGTGTCAGGAACATGAACAGTGTACAGTAATAATATACATGTATGTGTACAGTGCTCAGGTGCACCACAACTCATCAAAGTCTCATGTCTAGTACATAGAATAATGTATTAGTGTCAGGAACATGAACAGTGTACAGTAATAATATACATGTATGTGTACAGTGCTCAGGTGCACACAACTCATCAAAGTCTCATGTCTAGTACATAGAATAATGTATTAGTGTCAGGAACATGAATAGCATACAGTAATAATATACATGTATGTGTACAGTGCTCAGGTGCACCACAACTCATCAGAGTCTCATGTCTAGTACATAGAATAATGTATTAGTGTCAGGAACATGAACAGTGTACAGTAATAATATACATGTATGTGTACAGTGCTCAGGTGACATTAGTACATAATTCTATGTACTATATATATATATTTACTGACCCCTCCGCACGAGCAGGATGTGACACGAGGTCAATTTCTTAAGCGGAGTTTAACAGGTTTGAATTCAGAGTTTTCCTTCTCCTAGACTGGTTGCCTAACCAAGGTTAAAGAGCCCAGTCTGCCCTACTATTTATCCATAGCTGGAGGGAGAGTAGAATTCATACCTTTCCCAAGGGTATTAGCGCTAAGTGAAATGCAATTACCACGTCCAGGATTTGAACTCGGGGCTACGAGTCCATTTCCTATGACTTTAACCATTACACCACGTGCTTTCTATGTACTATATATGAGCCTTTGATGAGTTGTGGAGCACCTGAGCACTGTCACTGCCTTCGTAAAGTAACGGTGTCCTTAAGATTAAATGTTTAGTTAATATAACTGGATTACAATAAACAGTGTTCATATTTCCATATTAATATACTGTATATTCTCCTAGGAGTGTAACATAAACCTGTACTGTCACAGAGTGTTGGAGACAGTACACTAATTGGTGAACTACGTCATAAAACTTCATCAGGATATTTAATCCGCCCAAGCAAGAACATACTGTACCCAGAATGAAATCAGCCTTGATCTTCCGAGTACTGCAGTTTTATTTTCCATCAACGTACACATATATATATGTGAAGAGAGGAAGTAAATCCAACGGTATGTAATATATCAAGAAAAATGAAAAAACACAGGTTTAAATGGGTTAAGTGGTGAGTTTATTGGCCGAGGCTGCAGTGTTTCAATCTATTAATTAGATCATCTTCAGGGCATAAGATAAGAAATTATTTATCACAGAATAATGAGAAAAGTGAGTGGTAATCCTTGTTATTCAGTCTGTTTAAAAATTTCTGAAGTTTGAAAAAAGGAGACGGTTTTGAAATATGACATCAAATATTCTATTTTATGGCGTGAGTATGTGGCGCTGTAAGTGTGTGTATTGAAAGGAAACATTGTGCATTTTTTTTTAGGTATGTGGTTGTGTGTGTGTGTGTATAAATTTTTTCTGTAGCGATAAACGACATATATATATAAATACATATAACAATATATATATAAATACATATAACAATATATTTTTGGGAGAATATGTGCTTAATTGAAGTCATACCTAATTTGAAAATTAATTAGTTGATAATTAATGAATTAGGCGAATATATCTGTTCAAATGTAAGGCGTAAACAAATCGAGAAAATGTCAATCTCTGTATGTACATTTCGGCATATTATGCCTCATCAGCAGAGTTATAGTTAGGATTCGAGTCACACACAAAGCAGCTTTCTGTCTATAACTCTGCTGATGAGGCATAATAGGCCGAAATATATAAACAAATTTTTGGTACAACTAATTTTATCCCAAAACTAGAACAATATCATACTTTATTTAAAATAAATAGCTGATCATAGTTTTAAATGAAGTATGACATTATTCATGTTTTTGTATAACTATATACATATTTATATATTGGTTTGTTGGTTGGTTTTGAAGGCTATCCCACAATGCAAGTGTAAAGAAAAAAAAGAAGGTAACTATGGTGTTGTTTGTTAACCTGTAACTTATTCTTAATATTTCGGGATAAAAATCCCTTCTACAGAAGATCTCCGAAACTGAAGTTGTTGCTAGTGGCTGCCCATTTGTTCTGTCTCATGCCTTCCAAATTCTGTGTGTGTGTGTGTGTGGGGGGGGGTGATTGTGTGTGTGTCTGTCCTTTTTTTTTTGTATATATATATATATATATATATATATATATACATACATATATGTGCGTTTTTTTGGGAGAATATGTGCTTAATTGAAGTCTTACCTAATTTTGAAAGTTAATTAATAATTAATTAATTAGGCAGGAATACCTATTCAAATGTAAGGCTAAACAAATCGAGAAAAATCAATCTCTGTATGTACATTTCAGCCTATTAGGCCTCATCAGCAGAGCTATAGATAGGAAGACCACCTTGTGCGTGATTCGAACCCTCTATAGCTCTGCTGATGAGGCCTAATAGGTCGAAATGTACATACAGAGATTGATTTTTCTCGATTTGTTTAGCCTTACATTTGAATAGGTATTCCTGCCTAATTAATTAATTATTAATTAATTAACTTTCAAAATTAGGTACGACTTCAATTAAGCGCATATTCTCCCAAAAATTGTCAGCTAAAAAAAAAAAGCCATATCAAAACACATCGTTTGTATATTTACTTCACATATATGTGTGTTATTTAATAAGCTTAGCTTAGATGTGACACAAGGCCAAAAGCATGGGGCGCCCAATGTGAATCTTACTACTTTACGAAGGCAGTGGCACTGTACACAATAAATTTCATTATTTTTTTTTTCTTTATAAAATAGGAATGAAATAAAAAAGTGAAATTTTTAACTACATGTGTCTACTCACCACTTCAACACGTCCTTCTGCGGAATATGTATTATTAAGAGAAAGATTTAGAAGAACAACTGGGTATCGACTCCGAGAACGTTCAGTCATCACAACATCTTTCATCGACTGAGGTGTAGGTAAAAACAATTTTTTCTCATTGCACGTGTTTAATCTAAATGATTCATTAAGGAAAAAGAAAGAAACCAGCAAAGGTACGAGGGTGAGTCAAAAAGTAATGCCATTTTCTTTATTTCATTTGAATTTTTTTTTAATATAAAAAAGAGGTGGAGTGCCAGACCTACCATCAGCTCCCCACTTTACTTTTCGTGTTCCTTGACGGGTCCAGTGTATAACGGATGGCAAATGACGGCTGCGACGGTACAAATCAAGCATCAAGGATGCCTGGAGTCAAGTAAGTTTGGACCCCTTGGTCCCACTTCCCTACACTATGTAGTGAGTTGGCGAGGATGGAATTTTTCGCGAAAATTGGACCATTAATTTATTTTTCATAGAATTTTTTAAAAAACCTTTAGTTATAACTTGTTTTTGGCTACGTTAAATTTCAATTGATTTAACGGTGTAAAAATGTAAACATTGTTTTTCGTTTATAATTTTCATTATTTTTGTAAGCTGAAAAAATTTTTTTTAAATCATTAGGAGTTTGTTTAATGCTTCTTCTTTCAAGTGAACAAAAAAATTTCAAGATAATATTAACCTTTATGCAAGTTTTATTATGTAAAATATAGTGGGGGGTAAATTTCACGGGGAAAATTGGTGGTACCCACGGAAAACTTCAATATAGACAACATTTACGCTTGTGAAAAAAAGTATGATATTCAGGAGTCTATAGGCATTCATTTGACCGCTTTTTTTTTTCCGACCCTTTTTTTTACAAATTAAAAGTCATCTTTTTCGCCTTGGGAAACCTATCTATAGGTAGATGCTCTACCAACTGAGAAAAAAAAACGAAAAAATTAAGAAAGAAATCCTGCAATAAACAACATTGTCCTCATGGAAGAAAAAAATTTTTTAAATTTTAATCTGCTCAACGAAAGGATACCGCAAAGGTTCTTCTTTATGGACGTAGGACCCAACTAAGAATTTATCAGAATCAATATAATTCTGCAGATATTTCCATGGAAGCTGAAATTCTTTATACAAAGCATCAATGTCGACTCCCCAGTAACATCGGAGAGAACTTGAAGTCAAATTGGACACCAAACAATGTAAACCACCTGGAAAATAAAATTTATCGAAATTAATAAATATTAAAGAAAGTATAGAGCGGTCCGAAAGTCTTGTCACCCCTACATATTGTTTTAACTTTCATTATTTTTTGTTTAATTATCTATCTATACATATATAAAGGGCAGTTGTGTGCATGTGTATGTCCAGAGGAAACTTAAAAAACATTAGTGCATTTAAAATCTTTCAATGTGTCTTATATATTGCTAAGAAATTCAGATTTACATAATATATGTTGTGGGTAATTTGCATACTAGTTTTAACAACACCGGGTTTAATAAATAACTACTTGGTATTATTGATCTCTAATATTATTGTTTTATTCTCAAACGTTTTAAAATCAATTCTATATATGATTTTTATAGAAACCAACAATTAACAGCAAAGTAAATATATATAAACATTCACTATCATCATATCTTGGTTTTTGAGCAAAAATAATAGATTTGATTTATATTCGTGAAGATAATTAAAAAATAAAATTTGATGTAAACCACCTGAAAAATGAAATTTATCGAAATTAATAAATATCAAAGAAAATTTTATTTTTAATTGTAAAAAAGACACAGGGAAACCTATATAAAAATTTTAAAAAATTAAAAGTAAAAGAAAGAAAATGAAAGAAGAAAAATATCCAGGGTGATTGAAAAGTAATTCCTTATTTTAAACGTATCTCACCAGACTGCAAGATGAATTCTGGCCAGTAGTCAATACTTGGGAGAATATTGAAGACTTGATTTTTATGCAAGATGATGCTCCTCCACATTTTGCTATAGGGTCATTCCATGTCAAAACACCAGCAAAAAGTTGAAATCTGCACCCACCGACACCGAATTACCTGAAATTTGGCACAAATGTTCCCCTTCATGAGTTAGGAAAGTGTGCCAAATTATTTTGTCTTAAACCTTACCGTTCTGATTTTAGAGGGGGGGGATATAATTTTCCTATTTTGCCTCAAAATTAAGGCCGTGTGGTGTTGCAAAATCTCAGTGTTTTTTTTTAATTTTTAAAAAAATACTTTCATACATTTAATATTTCTGAAATTTGGTATGTAAGGCAAATAAGGATTGTAGAATCCAAATATCCAACTATTTTAACCCTATACCTGATAGAAAATTTTTATTTTGCCCACCCAAATGCATGACTCCCAAATCAACAACTTTTCACCTATGTAGCTTACGGTCAGTCTATCGAAAATGTGTCCTCTTCAATTTTCATAATATTTTTTTCTTAACATCTACTATTTCTGCCTAAGTTCATCAAAGAATTTTGTGTGGGAGCAAAGTCTACTTTAGAAGATATGAACCTGCCAAGTTCAGGGTTTTTTTTTTCCTATGTACGTGCAGGATATCAGGTATAGGGTTTATAATAGGAGTACAAAAATCGCTGGATCATATTGGCTAGTTCCCAGATATCGTACACCTATCGGAATGCTCTATTAATTTTTAGAATTTTTTGACACAACTGAGGATGGATGGTTGGATTTTACGGCATGTCAACCCTTGTTGGGTTATTTTATGCCAAAGACATTTTGTTTTATTCATTCTTTTTGAGCTTTCAAATTGTTTTTTTTTCAAACACATTTTTTTTAAATTTATTTTTTTCTATTTAACCTATATATAGGACCTTAACAGGTATAAACCCTCCAGGTCAGAGTGGACCTGGGAGTAATGGCAATGAAGGAGTACTCCACATACCCCAGAGCTTCAGAACTGAAACTTCACCAACAGAATGCAGTTTAACATCATACCTAGGACACTAAGAGCCTCAAGCCACCACCTTCTAGCACATATATGGTAAAGAGGGTTTAGACCGGATTGCTCAACCACAAGGATTCTGTCCTTAAGCATCACAGGTCGGCACCCACAGCCAACAGGTGGCTCCATTGGGGGTGATTTTACTCCTCTATAGCGGTGGAGTCAGCATATTTTACTTTCCCAGCCGACAGGGTGGACAACCTACATGTAATATGGATAAGTACTGCTGGTTGTTTAATAAACAAAGTGTATAACTGTAGCATAATGGACCCTGGAACACCTATATTTGTGGCCTTGTGCCAGACACGGAGAAAGCTTAATAGATTGTAGCATGATTCTCAGACCTTACGGGAGTGGGCAAGCAATGTGAAAGTCGTTAGCACCTTTGAGTCTATTCGGAGCCATTAAGTCTGGGATTATGCTAGTAAAATTTAGTTTAATCGGTTTGTCAGAAGAAAGGATGGTTGACCCATTGACCTCTTAAGTGACACGTGTAATTTGGTAAAACAGAACGTTCGAAAGGTTCCAGAAGATTCTTGAAAGCTCGACTTTGATTTCTATATAATGAGGGAACCTTAGATTTTGAATCAGTTAAGCCCTGGAGACCGAGGGAGTAAGGTCAGTTGAGTTTGGTTTGACCGAGCTGGTGAGAGGCGAGCGACTGGGGTCCTGGAATGGAGATATGGTGTCGCTGATGTGTAAATCTTGAGATTTAATATTTTACACTGGACGAAGTTAAAAACATATCTAAAGTGTGAAGCCTGATAATTGGAACGAAGTTAAGAGCATCACTAAAAACATATTTAAGGAAGCTAACTATCTCTCTCTCTCTCTCTCTCAATAACTTTCATTAAGAAAATAAATTGATGAAAAGCAAGAAATACTGTCCACATCTTTATTTACTACACGCCAAAGAAATGTTTTTATGAATGAAATCTCTACCCAAACAAATACTACAGATACCCGTGGAGAAAGTCAAATTGACCGTGACTAAAAGACACACGGCTGTGAAACGTGATACCTTTTGCTTGACCATAAACGAAAGGAGTGTGGAAGAATTTTGGGGTTTGAGGGACTGCTGGAATTCTGTGTGTGCTGATCAAAGTGCCAACCCCTGATACACGACTGTATGAGGCTTAACAGTACCGTGTGTTTTGAAGACGCGGTGGGCCCCACAACATAACGTCACGTATACTATACGATTTAGTGTAGCAGTGTAAAATGCCACTACGTTACATAACTATAGAAAGTTGTTAAAAGTAACTTACTTAATAATGAACTGGAACAGGATGGATCCATCTGCACTGAAAATGGATTCTGGATTCCAATCATCCGCTGTTCAGAAATAACATGTTTCACAACCACCGAAGAGCTGAAAGCTAAGTGATCACCATTTAACCTGAAATAATAATACAATTTTTGTATTTAATCCTTACGCAAATTATTCATATACTAGTTATGAATAGATTCATTATTAAAAAAAAATATTTTACAATAGAAAGGGGGGGGGGCAAAGGAGAAAAAACGAGTAGCTAGCTAACTATAATAATAATAATAATAATCTATTAATAATGGAGATTCGCTTCCGGTTTTTGTCTGTAACAAAAATTATATCACATTACCCAAAATCATCATAACATAGAATAAATACACTCAAAATTTGAACATGCAACATTAGACAGTCCTTATTGTTTTTTAAAACAAGTTTTAATAAATACATGACTGGTATTATATATCTATATATAGTTTGTTTTATTTTAATACATATTTAAAGTTTACATTTCAAATTGTTTTATTTTTTAATCCTTTAATGAATTTGATGATTTTACTTACTTAGGGTACAAACTCGCTGACATTGAATTTTTTACTCCCACCCCTCAGGCAATATGTTTCAAAAATCTATTTTTACATCGCCCGGAGGGTGTCTTTTTATTTTGCTAATATTAATAATAATTGGAGAAGATCACCAGCCATGTTACTAAAATCCAAGTTATGCTGAGCATTAAAATCATCAATACATTGAATGCATTTTATTCATTAACAATGTCTATATGAAAATCTGAGTTAGATTTGCCTCAAAACTGCCCATGTTATTAGTGCGTTTAAAATCCTGCAATGTGTCTTATATATCCCTAAGAAATTAAGGTTTACATAATATATAGTGTGGTTAATTTGCATACTGGCTTTAACAAAACCGGGTTTAATAAATAATTACTTGGTGTTATTGATCTCTAATATTATTGTTGTATTCTGCAACATATTAAAACAAATCCTATGAATGGTTTTATATAGAAAACATTTAAAATATAATCAAGATAAGTGTAATCTTTTTATATGTTTTGTTTGTTTGTTTGTTTGTTTTGTTTTACGGCATATCAACCTCAGTGGGTCATTTAATGCCGATAAAGTTTTGAAATAAATCAATTCTTAATGCATAATACAATTTTGTTTATAAACTCATGTTTTTCTATTTAACCCATAGATGGGATTTTAACAGGTACTACCACTCCGGGTCAGAGTGGACCAGGGAGCAATGGTGATGAAGGGGTGCTCCACATTCCCCAAACCTCCAAAACTGGAACCTCACCATCAGATAGAGTTTAACGTCATTCCCAGGACATGTAGACCCTCAGTCACCACCTTCTAGCACCCATATGATAAAAAGGGGTTGGGGCCTGCCATAAGGGCAATAGGGTTGGGGCAATCATATAGGTGCTAGGGCTTGACGTGACCAGCCGATTGATCGGAGGGGGCCTCTCCAACCGACCGTCTAGCCCAAGATAGGGCCAAAGTGGAGTATTGCAAGTCATGAACTGCTCACCCAACTGGGTTCTATCCTTAAGCATCATGGGTCGCCACTCACAGCCAACAGGTGGCCCCATTGGGGGAGTCTTACCCCTCTGCAGAGGTGCAGTCAGTGCATTCTAACGTCCCCGCCGACAGGGCGGTTTTTATATGCATTCATATCTAATTTTGTTAGTCTTTCTAGTTTAATATATTTCATTACATTAAAACTTAAATACTTACGCCCGGAGGGTGCATATTCTTGCTAGTTCAGTTAAAAATGTGAATTGCTAACTACTTACATGGGTGACTTTATTTATAGTGGTGAAGGCTTGTGTATAGCCAGCCTCAGTTTTTGAATGAGCTAAATAACAGAAGAATAGTGCACCAATCCTTACTATCTACCCATAGCTAGGGGGAGAAGAGATGAATGAATGCCTTTCCTAAGAAGGGAAATGTATACAGCCACATCCAGGATTTGAACTTGGCCCATCAAGTTTATATTCCTATGATGATAACCATCTACACTTCAACTTAAGATTCTGAACTTCATCTCAAACAGATCCATTGGATCAATGAATGGGTTGGTTGGTTGGTTGGTTGGTTGGTTGGTTTTATGGCATGTCAACCCATCCAGGGTTATTTAATACCAAAATCAGTCTTTTTTTAAAACAATTATATAGTTTTAAGGTTTGGTTTGGTTTCTTTGCTTAATGGCATATCAACCTTTATGGGTTATTTTGTTGTATACTCTCATTCCTTACTTTCTTACTTCTATTTTTCTTCTGTTCATCTTTTTTATCTTACGTTCTTCTTTTAGTGTCTCTTCTAGCATCTGGACTTCGTCTTGGGGACTTTGTGTCTGGTCTTCCATTGGGGATTTCTCTTTATCAGAAGCCCTGTGTCATTAGATAATAACTCAAGACTTTGATTTGCTTTAGATCATATTTTATTCCGAAATCCCTACCAGACTACCTGCGCAGATTGAGTCGGCAGCGTGTATAACACGACTGACCACCATCGTGGTTTTGGCCGATTTCACTAAAACTCTCTTTCTAATCTAAACCGGAAGAGGGTCTTCTCCACCGATTCTCACAATATCCACCGGAAGGAGGATCAGGACTGAGGTCAAGCCTTGTCATTCACTTATAACAGCCATTTTGGTTTCTACACTACTGTACATAAGTATTAGGAATCTAATAATTATGTAACAATTCAATGCCAAAGCCATCCTTGTAGAAGAACAGTAGTGATTGATTGATTGATTTTAATGGCATGTCAACTCATCCAGGGTTATTTTATGCTAAGCAGTAGGTTGTGACGAATGGTCAAATTTATTTTATAATCTTATCTGCATTCTTAATTAGTTTCATTAGCCTTTCCAATTTAATATAATATTTTATTACATTAAAACTTAAATACTTGCGCCCGGAGGGTGCATATTTTACATAATTATTAGATTCCTAACACTTATGTACCATTAGTGTAGAAACCAAAATGGCTGTTATAATTTGCAGCCGGTGGTCTTGAAGGATTGAGTGACTCGGCTTGACCTCAGTTTGATCTCCTTCTGGGGGATACCAGAATGGTGGAGAAGACCCTCTTCCGGTTTAGATTAGAAAGAGAGTTTAGTTCAGTATCGGCCAAACCACGAAGGTGTTAAGCTGTGTTAAGCGCACGGCCGACTCAATCTGCGCTGGTAGTCTGGTGGGGATTTCGGAATAAAATATGATCTAAAGCAAATCGTCTTGGGTTATTATCTAAAAACTACCAATGACACGGGGCTTCTGATAAAGAGAAATTCCCAATGGAAGACCAGACATGAAGTCCCCAAGACGAAGTCCAGACGCTAGAAGAAGAACGTAAGATACCAAAGATGAGCAGAAGAATAATAGAAGTAAAGAGAGTATACAACACATATATTTGCTAGTGAACATAATCGAGTAATCTTGTTGATATTTTCTAGGTAATTTATGAGGAAGTGCGTCCCGGTCTCCTGCCTCAAAAATTGCTACTAGGTGACTATCAAAATAACAACCCCAGCTCGTCGTAATTCTTGTTTATTTATCGTAATTTGTCGTAATTCTTGTTTAGATATGAAGATGGATATATAGTTTTGAATAGACTGAGATAGATAGATAAACAAACAAAATAATATAGATAGATATGAACAAATGGAGATAGATAGATATTTTCGACAAGTAAATGTATTTGGGGGGGGGTCGCATCTTTTTTTGTCGTAATTCTTGTTTATTTAAACTAAAAACAAGACATTAAACAAACATGAATAAAAGAAAATCTTAGTATTTAAAGTAATATAGATAAATATGAACAAATTGAGATAGATAGATAGATAGATAGATAGATAGATAGATATTAAGATGGATAGTTTTGAGTAGACTGAGCTGGGTCGTTATTTTAATAGTCACCGGATAGCAATTTTTGAGGCAGGAGACCGGGACACACTTCCTCATAAATTACCTTTTTCAGGGTAGCTGGATCAATGCAAGGTTTATTTTTTACATAGGAATTTTAAATGGAGCATCAAACGAGGATTCAACTCACGATTAAGTAATAATGGATCTGCGGGACTAATTTTTAAAAATCCCCGTCTACCTAGGCGACGCCGGGTAGCCGTTGCTAGTATCTAATAAGGCCTCCTCGTATGATATAAATGGTTAGAAAACTAAATCAGCAGACCATTGTTAGTAAGTTCGATTCTCAACGTGCGCCTCGTATTTATGGCCTTGAGCCACAAATAAATTAATATTAGTAAATTAAGGGGTCCTTACGTGTTGTGATGGTTAACAAGCTAGATTAGCAGACTATTGTTAGCGAGTTCGATTCTCACTGGGTGCCTCATACTTCTGACCTTGTGCCACAACTAAACTAAGCTATAGTAAATAACAGTTTATTTTTGTTGTCAATGGGTTTTCACAGTCACTTATTTTGATAGGAGTGCCTCGTTTTTAATGGTCGCGGGGGAAGTGGTTAGAGAGATCCGACAATTTCACACCTAAAAAACAGATTGTAGTATTCGATGAGCCACTATTAATATTTTTAAAACCATTAATTGTTATTTATGTCGCAAACTTTCTTTCAGATTTTAATGCCAAATAAACAATATGGCGTACGGTGTAAAAAAAAAAAGTATTGATAAAAATGTAAACATTAACGTTTAAAACAAACTTCGTAATTATTGGAAATATTTAAATGGTTTGTTTTTTAAAAGACAGTTATCGTCGACAAAAGAAAAGTTAAGGGTTAAGAATCAATTTTAAATCAATGAAGTATTTTTGTTTTGTTTTGGGTTTTTTTTTTAAAGAACGGTACAAATCCCACTTTCATTTTGAGACGATGTCGTTCGACGTTCGTAACTTAAAGCTTTTTTTAAAAATTATTTTAGATTTGTTTTTTTTTAAGTCATGTCGAAGTTATTCCTAAAGATGAATGAAAACAGTTTGTTTTTAATTAAGTCAAAGTAAGTTCAAAATTAGACAAAATTAATTGAAGGGATATTTAGAGATCTATTCAAGACAGAAAGTTTACATTGATATACATTGGAAAGCGCCCCTCTCTAGCCTTTCTTTCAAAATCTCTCAATAAATGAATAAGATTTAAAAATTATTAATACTGTAAAAAAAAAATTAAAGAAAAAAGAAAATATTTTCATGATACTCCTAAAGTTTTTCATGTAGAAAAATCCAAAATTTACTCGCGCAAAAAAATCTAACTTTAAAATCCACTAGTGGTTAATAATAAAAGTCGAATACATTACAAATAAAAATATATAATTTTATTTAAATTTCAGTATTTTAAAAAATATATCTATTGTTTTCTTTATCCCGCCAAAACACACCTTTTTTTTATATATATATAATTATTATTATTATTATTATTATTATTATAGCAATGGACATCAGCTGTTTAAGTGATTTTCTGAAATAAATAAAACAAGACTAAAATATTTATCTTTTTTTACGTAGAACGTAAAAATTCAGTTGTAAAAAAAAAGGCTCAGGAAAATCCGGTTATTCTAATTTATAACAGGACACATTAACACCCTGCGTAAATAAACTACGATTTTATCTTTTCACGAAATAATTTTTAATTTCAATTTTCATATACTGCAAATTTGTACCAGGAATGAAAATCGAAAATAAACGTAAGAATCTAAGACGACCCACTGTGTTTATATGACCATTATTACATGTAAACAAAACAACAAATCTAAAACGGTTACCTTAGTATAAAGATAACTGTAACGATGAAACAGACAAGAACTGTGACAATGGAATAAAAATTAGAATAAGTTGCTAAAACCAGCAAACTTGCACTAAGATCTTGACTGGTATTATCATTCTGCACATCTATCGCCATATCTGCTCGTTTTTGTATCACAATAACAAACGAGTAGAAAAAACAAAATCATGCTTACCTCCCCTTGGTAAGTGATTGAAACTTAATTTAAACTGTTGGAATATATATGTTATCAATTTGATGTTTCTAAGAAGAAAAAATTGGCTGAACTTGCACAAAGGTGTCAAAATTAGGGTGACCCAGAAAAAACAGAACCCACAAATTTTGTAATAAAACTGTTCATTTTAACTATGGGGGTATAGGGTTTAGGGTTAGGGTTTAGGGTTAGGATTAAGATTAGAGTTAGGGTTGGTGTTTAGGGTTAGTTTAATGGGAGAATGAATAAATAATTTGGGTTCTGTTTTTTCTGGGTCACCCTGTATACCGGTGACCCAGAAAAAACAGAACCCACAAATTTTGTAATAAAACTGTTCATTTTAATTATGGGGGGGGGTCTAGGATTAGGGTTTAGGGTTAGGATTAGAGTTAGGATTGGGGTTTAGGGTTAGTTTAATGGGAAAATGAATAAATAATTTGGTTCTGTTTTTTCTGGTCACCCTGTACCGGTGACCCAGAAAAAACAGAACCACAAATTTTGTAATAAAACCCTGGTTTTGTAATAAAACTGTTTGGTTTAGGGTTAGGGTTAGGGTTAGGATTAGGGTTGGGGTTTAGGGTTAGTTTAATGGAAAATGAATAAATAATTTGGATTCTGTTTTTCTGGTTCATCCTGTAGGTGACCCAGAAAAAACAGAACCCACAAATTTTATAATAAAACTGTTAATTTTAACTAGGTGGGTTTAGGGTTAGTGTTAGGGGTTAGGGTTAAGGTTAGGGTTAGGGTTGGGGTTTAAGGTTAGTTTAATGGGAAAATATTAAAGGCCTTCGTGCCTAAAAAGAAGTTTTCAAAAAAAAGAAATCTGAAGCCTAGGTAAAACATATAAAAGGAAAGTTTTCGCGTAGAAGTTCAGAGAGACTGACACATGCCTGGCTACTCCAAGTTGCTTAACTTAAAACTATTTGCCTGCCACAGAAGGTACAAACTTATTTTACCCTCTCTATAATTCCTGCTGCTGATATAGATGCAATACTCTCTCTTACCCTTTCTTCCTCTACAAAAACTGAACTTTTAAAAAGAAATATTCTGATGAACTTTGAATACTTCGTTTTGACTTTTCTTATTATTGTAACTTTAATGTTTTAAATACAAGGCTTATCTGTTCCTTCTTCAAATGATTTTTTTCTTCTTTTATTATTGCTATAACCTTGTATGGTTATCCACCCCTGTTTTGCTGGAAGAGTTATCTTCCCTCATGTTTCTGGTTTTTCCCCACCAGACACTCTGACTATTTAAGCAGGCAAGCGCCAAATTTGAATCTTCTTTCTTCTCCGGGACTTGACGAACACACATGGGTTAGACAGTTTGTCTACACCCTTCATGTGTGGGAGTGAAAACCCCCACTCAGACAACATAGTAAGTGACTTTGACTTATGGACTCTCCATAACATTTATACTTCCATTTTGTATCTTGTCTCATGGGGTTGGGGCTTGTTATAAGGACAGTAGGGTTGGGAAAATCATATAGGTGCTAGGGCTTAACGTAACCAGCCGATTGATCGGAGGGGGTCTCTCCGACCGCCCGTCTAGCCCAAGATTGGGCCAAAGTGGAGTATTGCAAGTCATGAACTGCTCATCCACCTGGGTTCTATCCTTAAGCATCACGGGTCGCCACCCACGGCCAGCAGGTGGCCCCATTGGGGGAGTCTTACCCCTCTGCAGAGGTGCAGTCGGTGCATTCTAACACCCCAGCCAACAGGGCGGAAGAAGTTTGGTGTTTTAAAGTTTAAAAGTTGCTGGATATCCTTGTTGCGTGTTCTTATGTTGTTGGGTTCAAAGTAATAATATCAATTATAATTGTTGTTTGAACCAACAACTCCGACCAATATAGAAAAATATATGCTAATTACCAAGACAGGACAAAGGTAAAGAAACAGGTAACGAACACAACAAGGCTGATAAAACGAAATGCATTTATCCGACAACAAGAATGTGTAACATAGAATATACAATACAATGTGTAACTTGTGATACAAATGTGTGTGTTTACAAACACGTTACAATTGAATGGTGTAGGATGTAAAGGTATGGTTTGTGGGGTTGCAAGATGATGTTTGCGTGACTTATCTGTCTCAGGTAGGAATGTCTTGCTAGCTTCGTTTGTTTGACTATACGCGTCACCGGCCCTTTCGCGAGCTGTTTCAAAGTCCCAACGTTCCTCGACATTTATGGCTGGCAGGCTTCAAAAGCACGTTGTTCCTCGACAGTAGTCGCAGTGGAAGAGGGTGATTTGAAGGTATCAACCCTTGAAATTTAGCGGCCAAACTGAGCCTCGTAACATGTGCTCTGATTGGTCGCTGACAAAGGCCCTTAGCCAATCGCATGAGGTTTCTCATCCGGTGATGGCCAAGAGACCCATGGACTCTGTGTCCGGCAATGGTCAAAGGGAGGTAACTGTTTAGGTAATAATATTTTCTACACAAAGTGGTATTAAATACAACAATAGACTATATATATATGAGCTTGTAGTATGTGGGTTATATATATTTTATATATATGTTGTACACATCTTACTAGCATTGAACATGATTCAACACAATGAAGAAATAACGAAGTCGTATTTAAAATAAACAAGCTGTATTAAATAAAGTTACAAAAATGTAGTACAAGATACCGGGTAAAGTCCTTTTTATTGTTCTTGTTTTAAAAGTTCATATTTTGTCTTCTTTCATTTTTCCGATACTAGAGCTGACTTGTTTGCGTGACGACTACTTGCTTGTCGTCCTCTTAACTCAATTCTCCTTCTTCTTGCTAGAATTCCCGCTTCTTTTTTTTCGGCGCTCAGTTTTGATTTTAGCATCTGTTAGTTCCGTTATTGCATTTTTGGAATTCTTACTCCCCCTTTTTTAAAACAATCGGCAACTGCCATTTTATTAATCATTACAAGCTCATGGAGAAGCATTTATAACAGAAATACAAATACAAGATACATAATAGATATATAAGTAAGGGAGACATGCAATAATGAAGTAACATAGATACATAAATGTACTTATAAATGATATGCAGAGTTCATGAGACAAAGTCACTTACTGACGTAGTGTTGGGGGGATGAAAACCCCCACACATGAAGGGTGTCGACCAAAGTGTCTAACCCATGTGTTATTTGAGTTGCTGAGAAGAAAGAGAATTCAAACTTGGTGCTTGCCTGCTTAAATAGGCAAGACGCCTGGTGAGGAAAAACAGAAACATGAGGGAAGATAATTCTTCCAGCCAAACAAGGGCAGATAATCCCACACTTTTAACCCCATCTTATTTGGTGGTCATGCTGAAAAGAAAGGAATTCAAGAAACAAAATAGAAAGAGACAAAGGCAGAAGGTGGTTTTATGACTTAGGCTTTATTCACCGGTCATAGTCGCCCATGCCAAGGGGATATTCCCCTGGCCGTGGTAGTGACTACACACAGTTAAGGCCCAAACTCAAATGACTGAGGGATTATCTTCGGGGCTCGGAAGTTGGTCCTTTTTCTCGCACATGTGCAGAGGATTCTTCCAGTGAAGGCTCATGTGAGTTTATTTATTGATTTATTTTTTTAATTTTTTATTTTAATCCCCCATGAACTAAACAAGGAACTACTAAGGGTAAAAAAAAAATTATGGGAATGTCTCTTTCAAGAGCCATGTTCATGCATCTAGTTCTTACCACAAAACTCAAGGAACTGAAAAAGACTCGAATAAACCACCAATTCAAAGACTTGGCTAGTCTAAAGATTGTCTAAGGAGTGTTCCTCTGTTGCTAGGCAGGTTTCAACCAATGAGTCAAGGGCTGTGACCTTGGACAAACAGGGAAGGGTCTAAACAGGAATATGGGTAGATAAACCCTGCCATAACCCCTTTGTAGACGCGGGGGCAGGTGCTGCCAGGGGGTGAGTAGTCCCTCTAGAACTAAGCTGGGTTTTTAAAAAATCTTAATGTACCTACCAACGTAAAATCTGAGAAGTCACATTTTGATCACATCATAGAAATAGGATTCTGCCAAAATGTAAATGAGTTTCAGGTGACTATCACATTCATGTGATCATCCTGTCGGCTGGAGCTATAGAATATACTGTCTGCACCTATGCAGAGAGGTAAGACCTCCACTAATGGGGCCACCTGTTGGTCGTAAGTGGCAATCCTTGATGCTTAAGGATAGAATCCTGGTGGTTAAGCAATCCATGACAAACATTCCACTTTGGCCTTTACTTGGGCTAGATGGGCAGTCAGGAGGGCCACCTCTGATCAATAGGCTGGTCATGTCAAGTCCTAGCACCTATAGGGTTGTCAAAACCCTATTGCCCTTAAAGAAACCCCAACACTTTTTATCCTATATGTGCTACAAGGCTGTGCCTGAGGGTTTTAGTGCCCTGGGTTTGACATTAAACTGAATCTAGTGGCAAAGCTCCAATTCTGGAGAACTGGGGAGTGTGGAGTAGCCCTTCATCATCATTACTCCCAGGTCGACTCTGACACGGAGTGGTAATACCTGCTAGGGTCTTATCTATGGGTTAAATAGATCATGATGATGAGTTTTAAAAATTTTAAATACCCAACAAGAATGAGTGAAACAAAAACGCCGGACCATATGACCTTAAGGCACACCTTCCGCAATCTCGACTCGTGGGGACACTTTTCTCATTCACACCGTAGAAATCCGGTTGCTTGTTAGGGGTTAGGGTTAGGGGTTAGGGTTAGGGGTTAGTTTTATAATTTAAAAAAAAACTCTAAAAGTCGTCTGTAAACAATTAACCGGATTTTGATGGTGTAAATGGAAAAAATGTCCCCACGAATTGAAATCGCAAAAGGGGTACCTTAAGGTCATATGGTCCAAAACGTCTTCGGTATAAAATAACCCAACAAGGGCTGACATGCCATAAAATACAACTGAGCAAGCAACCAAGCAAGTGTTCACATGAGGTTAATTGTTTATTTATGCCAAGCTAGTAATTTATCAATAAAGTTTAACCCTCTTGCTTTAACTTGTTAATGACAATTTTCCGGGGAAAAGTGAAAAAATACCTAATCAAAGCTTCCTTTTCTCTGACACCTAGAAAACACATTCCGAGCAACAACTCAAGTTTCTAATTCAGTGGTTCTCAAACAGTGTACCTGGGCACACTGGTGTGCCCCAGAGCTTTTTCAGGTGCGCTCCGTAGTATTCCCGAAAAATCTATCCAGATATGAAAAGCAAAAGTTACTATATTATACCATTTCTTTACGAACACTCTGCTTGTTTCGTTGCGACATTATTATGATAGTTATAAGTTACTTTTCTGGCAACTAAATAAAAAGCACAGGTTTTAAACAATTTTATTGAGAAAAATGAAATTCATTTATGGTAGTTTATTGAAAGTTAAAGAAAACAAAATTTTAATAAAAATATATATATTTACCAACCACCCCAAATGAGCAGGATGTGACACAAGGTCAATTTCTTAAGCGGAGTTTAACAGATTTGAATTCAGAGTTTTCCTTCTCCTAGACCAGTTGCCTAACCAAGGTTAAAGAGCCCAGTCTGCCCTACTATTTACCCATAGCTGGAGGTAGAGTTAATACCTTTCCCAGGGGTATTAGCGCTAAGTGAAATGCAATTACCACATCCAGGATTTGAACTTGGGGCGACGAGTTCATTTCCTATGACTTTAACCATTACACCACGCACTTCCTACAATAATTTTAATAAAAATATAAGATTGTAAATGCGTGAGATCACTGTTATGCCACTTCATCACTGTCATCATCAGTATCATCATCTTCTACATCATTGTTTCCAGTAATTTCACAGCATGTATCTCATACAGATGGCGTACAGCCATACCAAGTGATAAATGTTTTGGCATTAATGTACGTCCATTAGTCTTATTTTGTATACAGTGCACTATCAAGTATCTGTAGTACTGTAAGTGCGCCTAGACTGTATAAAGTTTGAGAACCACTGGTCTAATTCGTCGGGATGTTAAAACCACTTATTGTCAGCAATTGCTGATAGTTCAAAAGACGAAAAACTGATTCAACCCTATAATTTATCGGCTAAACTTGCAAATTGGTCAGAAAATTAAAACGGAAAGTTTTTTGGTGGTCCCCCATGATAGTTTAACTACAGTCTATGAATCAACTTTTTGCGAATTGGGTTAAGGTTTAGGAGTTTGGGGTTTAAGGTTGTTTTTAATTATGTATTGCTTTAAAAAAATTTAAAAAAACAAACAAATTAATATACATTTAATGTTGAAAAATATTTTTTTAAACCAAGTTTAATTGAAATTATACATTGCAATACTAAAACAAACAACTGAGACTAATGTGTCAACCGTTGGGTTCAATAATTAATTTCAATGGTTAATTAAATGTATAGTAATTTTGTTTTGTTTTTTGTTGTTTTTTTTTAAAACAATACATAATTAAAAAAAACCTTAATTCCCCAAACACCTAAACCGTAACCCAATTCGCAAAAAGTTCATTCATAGACTGTAGTTAAACTGTCATGGGGGACCACCAAAAAACTTTCCGTTTTAATTTTCGGACCAATTTGCAAGTTTAGCCAATTTATCTTACTTTGACTTAGCGTGTTAAAGTAAAGCCATCAAACTCGTCACTTAAGAGATAAAGATTGCGTCATCACAAGTAATTAATTTAATTAATATAAATTGACGTGGGTTTATTAAAACTATTATTTCTAATCTTATTAATATTTACGGTTCGAGAAATAATATAAATAAATAAAAATAATAATATTTGATAAATTTTAATCAAATATTTACTACAAAACCGAAACACTGTAATCAATAGCTGGAGTGTCTAACTTAAATTTCGTATTTCAGTTTTTCGTTCGGTAACGGTTTCAGCTTTTGTACTTTCCTCCAACACCGGCTTTCAGTTTTCCAAAAATGGCTTCTCCTGACGAAGTTGGATGGACTTGGTCCAAAGAAGTCGTTTATTGTGCTTTGGCCGTTTTTTTGGTGCTGGCAATTCTAATAATCACTCTTATTCAAAAATGGCAGAGCAAAGTACCACCAGCAACGGTTCAAAATGGTAAGTAGTGTCGTATAACTAAACAAAACGTTGTTGTTTTTGCGGAGTGTTACCACGCCATGTTTTTTGTTTTTTTTAGAATTCATTGTTGTTATTAAGAAACATATGGTTTACTTGTTTACATTCTCTTTAAATCGAGTAAAAAAGAAAATTTCTCAATGAATTTAAATCTTGTCATCTCTTTATCCACTGAACATTTAATTAAATAATGACGAATTATTTAGCGAATACCTCGTGTTTTCTTTCTGTTTAAGTTTAAAAGAAAAACAAAATCGCTGTTTCTTTTGGGTACGTGTGATATCAAGTCCAGACAAAAATACCCACAAAAATTATTGATTTAATCAAATTTCGTCATGTTTTTATTTAAATAAATCATTGTAAAAATATAAGTAAGTGATAAGATTATCTATTTAGTAGACATTAAACGTTAAGTACATAACTTTATTAAACTTAAGTAAATTTTTTGAGCGCCCAAATGATATTTTAATGAGTTTCTTTTAATCCAAAACTAAAATTGAATAAAAAGGGTCTTGATTGATTTTAAAATTATTTCCTCTGATATAAATTTAAATTTAATTTCTATCTTATAATATTTTATTTAGAGAAATAGGTAATTATGGACTTTTGTTTAGTAAATTAGGGTGTCCCAGCAAAAACAGAACCCACAAATTTTGTAATAAAACTTAATTTTAACTAGGGAAGGTAAGGGTTGGGGTTTAGGGTTAGTTTAATGGGAAAATGAATAATTTGGGTTCTGATTTCTTCTGGGTCACCCTGTACAGGGTGACCCAGAAAAAACAGAACCCTAAACCCAGAACCCCTTAGTTAAAATTAAGAGTTTTATTACAAAATTTGTGGGTTCTGTTTTTTCTGGGACACCCAATTTACTAAACAAAAGTTCATAATTACCGAGAATTAAATGAATTCCAGTTAAACTTAAAAGTAAAATTACGATTTAAAATTTGTGTATTATTTCTTATGGCTGACTTCTGATTTAGGTCGGAAAATGAAAACGGAAAGTTTTTTGGTGGTCCCCAATGACAGTTTAACTACAGTCTATGAATTAACATTTTGCGAATTGGGTTATGGTTTTAGGGGATTAAGTTTGTTTTTAATTACGTATTGCTTAAAAAAACAACAACAAAAAACACAAATTACTATACATTTGATGTTGAAAAATATTTTTTAAAACTAAGTTTAATTGAAATTATACATTGCAATACTAACACAAACAACTGTCTCAATAATAGATTCAATAATTAATTTCAATGGTTAATTAAATGTATAGTAATTTGAGTTATTTGTTGTTTATTTTTTTAAGCAATACGTAATTAAAAACAACTTTAATCCCCTAAAACCGTAACCCAATTCACAAAATGTTAATTCATAGACTGTAGTTAAACTGTCATTGGGGACCACCAAAAAACTTTCCGTTTTAATTTCCGACCTAAATCAGAAGTCAGCCAGTTTTGTTTAGTTGATGATTAAGACGTCTTTTAATGTTAACCATTTTATAATATATAGATAGTGAGAGAAACATTTTTTGGAAACAATTTGAAAAAAATGTGAAAATATAAATGGGGAAAGGTAGATGGATCAACACAATTCAATTCATGGGTAAAACTTAATATTTTGTCTTTAATCGACAAGCTACAAATTTGAAAATGTAGACAATTAGGAAAAGATAAAAATAAAAAAGTGGGGAGAGAACAAAGATTGAAAGAAAGGGGAGAAAGGGAGGAAAAGAAACAAAAATGTCTGGGTTTTCCCCAAGAATTGAATTGATTGTTTGTGTTGGTTTATCCACCTTTTCTATTTATATTTTCACACACGCACGCACACACACTCGCATATATATATATATATCTATATATATATATATATATTTTTGGGAGAATATGTGCTTAATTGGAGTCGTACCTAATTTTGAAAAATTAATTAATAATGAATTAGGCGGGAATGCCTATTTAAATGTATGGCTAAACAAATCGAGAAAAATCAATCTCTGTATGTACATTTCGGCCTATTAGGCCTCATCAGCAGAGCTATAGATAGGAAGGCCGCCCTGTGCTTGATTTGAAAGCTGACAGGCCGATACCACAACCCCTACACCAAACGGACTTCTTAGATTTTAAATCACACACAGATTTCAAATCACGCACAGGGCAGCCTTCCTATCTATAGCTCTGCTGATGAGGCCTAATAGGCCGAAATGTACATACAGAGATTGATTTTTCTTGATTTGTTTAGCCATACATTTAAATAGGCATTCCCGCCTAATTCATTATTAATTAATTAATTTTCAAAATTAGGTACAACTCCAATTAAGCACATATTCTCCCAAAAATTGTCGGCAAAAAGCCATTCCAAACACGCCGTGTTTACAACTTATCATATATATATATATATATAGATTGATAAATAAATAAAAGGGTATGAAAACACACTTTGTTGTTAAAATGAATATATTTTTATATCATTTTCATTGCTAATATTGACACTATTTCGATTTATAAAAAATCATCATCAGAGCAAAATGATAATTAGATCCGTTTTTAAATAAAAATGTTTTTAATCCGGACTCATCAAGAGAGAAGCAGAAAATAATTTAAATTCAAATCGGAAGCATAGTTTTTCCCAAAAAGCGTGTAACTCGTGCGATCACTTCGTCTTTGTTCCTTCACTGCGTCTCACAGTTTCGAGAACGTCATGTTCTTTCGGTATAACAGTTTTTGAAAGAAAAATAAATATTTCAAATTCAAAAATAGAAAAATTCTCTTTTTCAAAATAAATATATATATGCATACATACATACATGTAGAATTAAACAAAAGGCACGTCTCCTGTTTAACAATTTTATTAATGATCTTTTCAAGCTTTCTATCCAACTTTTTTACATTTGGATGGAATCCGTAGATTAGTCCACTGAAGTACTTGGGATAAGAACTTTGGTGGACTAATCCACGGATTCCATCCAAATGTAAAAAAGTTGGTCAGAAAGCTCGAAAATATCGTTAATAAAATTGTTAAACAGGAGACGTGCCTTTTGTTTAATTCTACATGTATAAATGAAAGAATGCTGCCCAAATACACACACACACACACACACACACACACACACACATATAATTATTCATAAAAAATTGCTACGTTTTCTTTGTAGTAGCATTATTAGTTAATCCAAAAAAGTGCTCAATATATTTTAGCATTTATACTTGTGGAAAAAATCTTTTATCTCTACCACGGTTTCAGTGTTCAAGGTACACTTTCTTCAGAATCCAAATTTAATTTGTCCCATTTTGGATTACAAAACTATTTTCCCCAGACAAAATATTGGAAAGACCCCAAGATTAATACAACATGGTCGATTTCAGCAACGCAGTTATAAACACGCGTACTGCTCTCATGATAAGTGAGAAGTTTTTTTTATTCAACTCAATTGTCATTCTCATGGACTTCCACTTACTTTTTTTTTTTTCTTCTTTTTCTTTTTTTTCTTTTTCTTCTTCTTTTTCTTTTTTTTGCTTACTGCTCTTTTCGGGTTCCATTGTGAATACACGAGAGTGATCATTTTAAAAAAAAAGTGCGTCCTAGTCTCCCGCCTTGAAAACCGCTACCCGGTGACTATCAAAATAAAGCGCTAGACAAAGGAGATTGTTTCTGCGTCTGAGGTGGAGCGCCACACCTACCATCAGCTCCTTACTTTACTGCACAGATCCCTGTGCTACTCATACGCTGAGTTGGCGAGGACCGGTATCGAACTAGGAACCTTGTGGCTGCTAGCCGAACGCTCTACCGACTGAGCTAACCCAGCCCTTATATTACCTTTAGGCACCCCTTTTTGATCTCATTTAAGAAAGGACACGTCTTTCATCTACACCGTCAATATCTGGTTGTTTGTTAGGGGTTAGAGGTTAGTTTTATAATTAAAAAAAAAAATAATCTAAAAATCGTCTGTTAAAACAACTGGATATTGATGGTGTAAATGAAAAACATGTCCTTTCTTAATAGAGATCAAAAAGGGGTGCCTAAAGGTCATATGGTCCTCACATTCTACTAGCTTGACTTCGGTGACCTTGCCCTAATAGCCCAACACATTTTCAAAAAACAAACACAATGTAGCGTTCATGTTCGTTTGTGCGCATCTCCCCTGCCTTTTCAACCAGCATCTTCATGCATTGTTCGTTCTGTTCGTCACTCGAAGTACTTGTGAAAGCTGCTATCGAGTGACAATCGCTAGTTTACCTCGTATTTTCAACTTGATTTGTACTGTTTTTTGTTGTTTTTTTTGGTAATTCATGAGATAGTGCGTCCCCGGTCTCCTGCCTCAAAAATTGCTATCCAGTGACTATTAAAATAATGACACAGCTCAGTCTATTCAAAACTATCCATCTTCATATCTATCTATCTATCTATCTCAATTTGTTCATATTTATCTATATTACTTTAAATACTAAGATTTTTTTTTATTCGTGTTTGTTTAATGTCTTATTTTTAGTTTAAATAAACAAGAATTACGACAAAAAAGAGGCGACCCCCCCCCCCAAATACATTTACTTGTCGAAAATATCTATCTATCTCCATTTGTTCATATCTATCTATATTATTTTGTTTGTTTATCTATCTATCTATCTCAGTCTATTCCAAACTATATATCCATCTTCATATCTAAACCTGAATTACGACAAATAAACAAGAATTACGACGAGCTGGGGTTGTTATTTTGATAGTCACGGGATAGCAATTTTTGAGGCAGGAGACCGGGACGCACTTCCTCATAAATTACCCACAGGCAAAAATTGGCAAAAAACAATAAGACAATATATTATTTAAGACCTGGTTTTATTCAGGAAGTCGAGAGTTGGGAGGAGAGAAATGGATGGAAAGTTCATAAGCATGATTATCTATCTATCTATCTATATATATATATATATATATATATATATATATATAATATATAAATATGTGCTTAATTGAGTCGAACCTAATTTTTTGAAAGTTAATTCATTAATAATTAATTAGGCGGGATTTAACTATTTAAATGTAAGGCTAAACAAATCGAGAAAAATCATTACATTTAAATAGTTAAATCCCGCCTAATTAATTATTAATGAATTAACTTTCAAAAAATTAGGTTCGACTTCAATTAAGCACATATTCTCCCAAATATTGTCGGCTGAAAATAGCCATATCAACAAGCATCGTATGTTTGTTTACTTCTCATATATATATATATATATATATATATATATATATGTGTGGGCCGTATGGGTAAGAGGTTTGGCGAGCGTAAGTTTGTTCGGGTCTCGAACCCGGCCAGAGGTAGCTGCTAAAATGGTATAACTGCACTGATGAGAGGTGATACCTCAAAACACATGTCTGTAGTTTACTATATATATATATATATATATATATATATATATATATGCAATAGGAATATTTATCGGGATAATTTGAATCAACATATACACATGTAAATTGAAGCAATGTATGAGGTGGTAATCTCTATAAGAATTCATGACAGAATGGGACACTTATCTTAATTTTGTCGATTTATCCGTGGACTTGCGTTTGGTAAGCTTCGCTTATTCAGTGTTTCTATTCCTGACTGGGTGGATGACTATTCTGGATCTAATTACTTCTGTCCGCATAAAGGTGATATCGGGGTTCCTACTGGCCATAGTAGTAAAATTATTCTTTTGGTTGCATGAAGATTATCATCACCTATCCTCAACGAGGTGAGTAGCCCAACTGTGTCCGCCAAGAGGGTCCGGAGTGAAAAACTGAACTAGTGATAGAGATCTCTTCCCTTCCCCCCAAAAAAAGATAGTGATGCGTATTTCCGTTCATCTCTTTGCTTCCCTACTCTCCAGAGACCGGCCTACATGACAATAACTGGTCAACAAAAATTCTGCTCCAGATTGGGGTCAGGGGCAGGGTTAGCTCAGTCAGTAGAGCGTTCGGCTAGAAACCACAAGGTTTCTAGTTCGATACAGTTCCTTGCCAACTCGGCATATGAGTAGCACAGGGATCTGTGCGGTAAAGTAAAGAGCTGATGGTAGGTGTGGCGCTCCACCTCACATGCTAAAACAATCTCCTTGATCTAGCGCTATTGAAAAGGGGATAGACTCCCGCACTGACTGGCTGATACCGACTTTAGGCCGCCCCGACGACTTTACTTCCTAGTGGGACACGTGCCTCAGCTCCGATGTCACAGAGTTTCAAGAATGTTCTGGGGTGTTCCCTTTTTAACTTTCGAGTTTCATTCTATAATCGATTTTGAGTTACTCGTAATACTTATCAAAATGCATACATTAGTTTCATTTGGGTCTATAAACATTTTGTTGTCATGGATTCCTGCCCTTATTTACACTATTTTTCCTTGACGGTAATAGGCATAAAACAGGTCCTGCTTAGATATTTACCAAGCACTATTTCTCACTTTTTATCGACAAATTAATTTAGATATTTTCCAGGCCACCTAAAACCCCTGTATAAAATACAAATAAGAACTGAGATTTTTTTTTTTTCCCAGTTGAAATTTTATAATATATTTTTACAAAACACAAACCGAAATTTCAAAACATATTTTCATACCATGTGTTCTTTTCTCTTTTGATAAGCTTTTTATCAGGAAAAATAATTTGGCTAAACTTGCAAATCGGTCGGAAAATTAGGGTGACCCAGAAAAAACAGAACCCACAAATTTTGTAATAAAACTGTTAATTTTAACTAGAGGGAATTAGGTTTACAGTTAGTTTAATGGGAAAATAAATAAATAATTTGTTTTTTTTTTTTTTCTGGATCACTATATATACAGGGTGACCCAGAAAAAAAACAGGACACAAATTTTGTAATAAAACTGTTAATTTTAACTGGGGGGGGGGGTTAGGGTTAGTTTAATGGGAAAATAAATAAATTGGGTTCTGTTTTTTCTGGGTCACCCTGTAATATGTTTTAATTTTCTGACCGATTTGCAAGTTCAGCCGATAATTTACCTATTTTTTTGTTTTACCATATTTTAGAATGCCTCCCCACCTCCAACTAAAATACAAATATGGTGCAAATTTGTGAATGTCCACTGAAATCGGCTAAACAACAATAAATGGGTCATTCCATGTCAAAACACCAGCAAAAAGTTGAAATCTGCACCCACCGACACCGAATTACTTGAAATTTGGCACAAATGTTCCCCTTCATGAGTTAGGAAAGTGTGCCAAATTATTTTGTGTTAAACCTTACCATTCTGATTTTAGAGGGGGGATATAATTTTCCTATTTTGGCTCTAAATTAAGGCCATGCGGTGTAGCAGAATCAGTGTTTTAAAAAAAATCTTTTTTAAAATACTTCCATACATTAAATATTTGTGAAATTTGGTATGTAAGGCAAATAAAGACTGTAGAATCCAAATATCCAACTATTCTAACCCTATACCTGATAGAAAATTTTATTTTGCTCACCCAAATGCATGACTCCAAAATCAACAACTTTTCACCTATGTAGCTTATGGTCAGTCTATTGAAAATGTGTCCTCTTCAATTTTCATAATATTTTTTCCCTAACATCTACTATTCCTGCCTAAGTTCACCAAAGAATTTTGTGAGTGGTTCAAGTCTACTTTTGAAGATATGAACCTGCCAAGTTCAGAGGTTTTTTCCTATGTACATGCAGGATAGTTTAAGATGTCCCTGAGCACAATATCAACATTTGAGAGTTCATGGAGTATTAGGATGATTGTCTTTAATTATAATTATGAGGTGCTCGCCTAAATAACCCCATTTGCGCCAACTTATTTAGTGTTGACTGATTCTCAGTTGAGAGCAAGTCACACTCTTTTTACTACCTCAAGATTTTGGAAACATTGTCTATTCTGACCAATAAGCCTGCTCTTTGTAAACAAAGAGAGGGCTTACTTGGTTTGAATATTATCAATCTTTAGATCTTCTCTCCCTCCCCCTTTTAGGTAAAAGAAAAGAAATTGTTCTTTTCTTCCATTTTATTTTCTTACTCGTCCCATTTACCAGTTATTCTATTATCCTCGATATTTAGCTCTGTTGAGTGAGGATCGAAACTAGTCAGCATGTAACTCGTTTTTATTTTCCCTTTACCCCCCCCCCCTTCTATTGTAAAAAAACAAAAAAAAAACAATTTTTTTTCTATACAATGAATCTTTTAGGAGGTCTTTTTAAAGCATTAATAAAGGAACTTTGGATTTGGATTTCAAAGGATTTTTTTTTACTTACACATATACACATTTTTTTAATTTTTAATTTTTTTTTTATAGATCCAAACAAAAGATATTATTTCTCTGAATGTTTGAGATGAGGCTTGATAATTAGTATTATCTGCATTATTCAGACTATTGTCCCCATCTTCATTGTTATTTGTACAACATTTCAGCTGATATGTCCTCCGTCCTTCTTCAGGTATTTCTTTTTGAACTCGGGAACTTTCTTGTCGTAATCGGGAGCCATCATTGAACTTTGAACCTATCCCTTTATTTAGTCCACGGGGGTATCCTGTTCTCATTCCGCTAACCATAGCTGGGGTAGGAGTTGTTAATTATTTTTCTATGTTACTGCCGCCACTGAGGATTGAACCCGGAATCCAGAGATAACTGTCACTTAGAACTGTCTTAACCTAACTACCTTATCCACTAGGCCATGTGTCCAATTGGACAATTGAGTGTGAATTTTGGGAACTTATGATTAATTAACACAACTCCTACCCCAGCTATGGTTAGCGGAATGAGAACAGGATACCCTCGTGGAGTAAATAAAGGGTTAGGTTCAAAGTTCTGTGATGGCTCCCGATTACGAAAAGAAGGTTCCCGAATCTGACAAGAAATACCTGAAGAAGGCCGGAGGGCATATCGGCCGAAACGTTGTACAAATAACAATGAAGATGGGGACAATAGTCTGAATAATGCAGATATGTCGGCATAAATAAAGTAACTATAAATAAGTAATAACTTTTTGCTAGTCGTTAGTACATTTATAAAGATACATAATTGAAATAAATACGTTGGGGCTTTAATCAAATAGTTCAAGTCCAGACGAGTTGGCAAAAATATTTCTCTCTAAATAGATTTTCTTTTCTGGGCAATTTGCCTTAAATTTTAGCCTGTTCCTCTTCTTTTTTTTTATTTTCTCTGTATAGAAGTGGGGGGGGGGATAGAGGGGAAAATAGATATTTGCTTCAACAAGTTCCTGAGTTCACTGTTTTCTCGCAGGCCAAACTTTCTTTTGGTCAACACAGTCTTCGACCAGCAGCTGAAAATCCGTCGCCGTCGTTGTCAAAATAATATTTTCTGACTGCCGTCTCACGTAAGCCGAAAGCTTCTCTACTTGTCACGCCACGCTCCACTTGCTTTGGTTATTTTATGGGCATATTACCCAAATATCCGGGCACATCAGTCGAACCTCGCGTCCGTCCAGTGCCTAAATCGCGTTTATGTTTGCATGCGGGAGGATGCGGGTTCGATCCCGGCAGGCAAGACAATGTCTGGCTCTTTTTCCTTTCTCGTTCTCCGTCATACTCTGATAAGATAAAGAGACAATACTTCGAAGCTGTAGCTGTGTCAGTACTACTGTATGGCTGCACCACTTGGACTCTAACAGAATGTTTAGAGAAAAAGCTAGACACGAAGTACACAAGGATGCTGTGTGACGTCTTTAACAAATCTTGGAAGCAGCACCCCCACAAGAATGCGGCTATACAGCCACCTACCCCCTATTGCACAAAACATCCGAGTAAAATGAACAAGAGATGACTGGAGTAGCAAGAACGAACTCATATCTGACCTTCTCCAGTGGACACATGGACAAACCATCAAAAATCTACATCAATTGTCTCTTTGTGGATTCTGGATGGTGTGCGGAGGACCTGCTAGGAGCAATGGCCGATAGGGACTGTTGGCGAGAATGAGTCATGGGTATCCGTACTGTTAGCACGACACCATGATAATAGACATCCACACGTCATTTCATAGAATAAATCGATTCAGTATCTTTGTTAATTTACTAATAGACAAAGAAAAACATGGTGTGAAAGATCAGTTTATATAAAAAAAAAAAAAACCAAGGAAAAAATAACTGGTATGCATGCATCTTGGCAAGTCAGAGATCGTTTTAATGTAGTATTTAAATTGTAAATGTTAGGGGTATAAAAAGGATTCAAAGTTATATTTACTTGAAGATACAAACTCCGACAAAGGTTTGATAAACAAAACATTTAACACGTATACAGCACATGGATATAACAAGATACATGTAGAAAGATAAAGACACATTCATGAATGGTAAAAAGATAAACATAAAAGCCACAGACATGAGACTAGGGATAGTCCATGCTGTGTGAATAACTTACAGTAATGTAAGGGGGGGGACGAAGCCCCAACGAGAAGGGGTAGACCTTAACTAACCCATATGTCTCGTAGTCAAACAGCCGGAAAAGAGAAAGAGAAATTCGAAGCAGCTGCTTAAATATAAAACGGCCCCCTCGCGGGAACCAGTGAACTAAACGGGCAGACAACTCTCAGGCAAATACGAAACTAACGCTACAGGGGAAATAACTCTTCCCTAACAAACAATATGACCCTTCAGTAAAAGTGTGGGTGAACAAGAAAACAAGATGGCTGCATAAGCACACACATCTAGACTGTTAATGTCTAAAACCATTTCAATCCTCCTGTACCATGGTTGGAAGGAATAAAAACAAATTGTTTGAGTCAAAAAAAAAACAGATTTTACTCTTTTTACTTTATTTTAAAAATAATGGGTAATGGGAAAATTTTTAAGTTAGTCCCGCAGATCCATTATTGCTGAATCATGAGTGGAATCCACATAAGATGCCCCATTTAAATCTGGTCACCCAATATACGGCCGCCCTGTCGGTTGGAGTGTTAGATAGAATGCACCTTTGCAGAAGGGTAAGACTCCCCCAAATGGGGCCACCTGTTGGCCGTGGGTGCTGACCCATGATGCTTAAGGACAGTCTTGGTGGATGACCTGCAATACTCCACTTAGAACCTTACTTAGTCTAGAGGCCCCCTCCGATAAAATCGGCTGGTCACGTCTAGCCCTAGCACCTATATGATTGCCCCAACCCTATTGCCCTTATGGCAAGCCCCAGCCGCTTTTTATCATATGGGTGCTAGAAGGCGGTGGCTGCAGGTCTGGGAATGACGTTAAACTCTATCTGATGGTGAGGTTCCAGTTTTGAAGGTTTGGGGAATGTGGAGCACCCCTTCATCACCATTGCTCCCTGGTTCACTCTGACCCGGAGTGGTAGTACCTGTTAGGGTCCCATCTATGGGTTAAATAGAAAAATGTATTTATGAAAAAATTGTATTATCCATTAAGAATTGATTTATTTAAAAACTTTATCGGCATTAAATGACCCACTGAGGTTGATATGCTGTAAAACAAACCAAACCAATTATAGAGAGACTTCTGGTTTTTTGATATTCTGCTTCTTTTTTTTTTTTTTCTTTTTTTTCTTCTCCAGAAGAGGAAGCTGTTGTGCGTCGTCGTGTGCCTGAGCCTGTTGACCGTCAAGGGCTGCCAGCCGGAGCCAGACACAGACAGGCAAGACGCAGGATGCAGATTGAAAGAGATTCAGGTAAGATAAAAAAAAAAAACTCAATCTGTTATCGGTAATTTTCACCTTTAGTTGTCAAAATTCCTAGCAAATAAGGCAATTAGAGTAACCTCCCTTTGAACCAAGCCGGTAGCTATTTTGAAAAGTCTCCGTCCGAAATAAACAAATCTTAGAGACTTTTTTGAAAACGATACAACTGCATGCTTTAACTTGAAATTGACCAAAACAAATCGTTTTAAATCTTTTAAAAACAAACTCCATTTGTAATGATATTTTTCTTTTTTTAATGATGGTCATTATGTTACAACTTATCATTTTAGACAAAAGTTTGACCTTAAATAATAGATTTAATTAATTTTAATTTGTTTTTAAAAACCTATCAGAAGACAAATTTAGGTAGCCATTTTGAAAGTCTCCGTGCGAAATAAACAAATCTTTTTTGAAAATAATACAACTGCATGCTTTAACGCAAAAAAATATCATAAAATGTGTTCTTAATAATAATTAAGTTAATTTCAGATAATGCGTACGCACAATTTTGTGCTAGGAATTTTGACAACTAAAGGTGAAAATTACCCTGTTACGTGCAGATACATACAGATAAAATACTAAGTACTGAATGAAAATGCAAGACCAGGTTGTTGGAAATTCATCGGAGGCTTTTGGCACAATACAGGGACAGTGCACACTACCACATCGAAGTGTGTATAAGTGGATAGAGAAGTTTAAAAGTGGCTGGACAAGTGTGATGCACAAATAGAGAGCAGGATGTCCATCAACCTCTACCACTGATGAGAAGATTCAGCCAGCTCGAGAGATGGTAATGGGGAACTGGAAAGTTATTATTGATGAGGTAGCTTATTCTTTGCAGAATAATTATGGTTCTACCTATCAAATCATCCACAATGAACTCGGCTTCCATAAAACAAGTGTGTGTATAATTTTTCATAATAATAGAGAGCGGGATGTCCATTTAAATAATAATAGAATTATAGAATTATAATAATAGATAATAATAATATTGAATTTAATAATAAATAATATTGAATTTAATAATAGAATTTAATAATAGAATTTAATAATAGAATTTAATAATAAATAATATTGAATTTAATAATAGAATTTAAATAATAATAGAATTTAATAATAAATAATAATAAATAATGAATTTAATAATAGAATTAATAATAATATTGAATTTAATATAAATAAATAATAATAAATAATATTGAATTTAATAATAAGAATAATAATAAATAATATTGAATTAATAATAAATTAATAATAAATAATATTGAATTAATAATAATAGAATTTAATAATAAATAATATGAATTTAATAATAATAGAATTTAATAATAAATAATAGAATTTAATAATAAATAATATTGAATTTAATAATAAATAATATTGAATTTAATATAGAATTTAATAAATAATATTGAATTTAATAATAGAATTTAATAATAATAGAATTTAATAATAATATTGAATTTAATAATAAATAATATAATAATTAATAATAAATAATATTGAATTTAATAATAATAATAATATTGAATTTAATAATAATTTAATAATATTGAATTAATAATAGAATTTAATAATAAATAAATTTAATAATAATATTGAATTTAATAATAAATAATATTGAATTTAATAATAGAATATAATAATAATATTGAATTTGATAATAAATAATATTGAATTTAATAATAGAATTTAATAAATAATATTGAATTTGAATAAATAATATTGAATTTAATAATAGAAATTAATAATAATATTGAATTTAATGATAAATAATATTGAATTTAATAATAAATAATACTGAATTTAATAATAATAGAATTTAATAATAAATAATATTGAATTTAATAATAATTAATATTGAATTTAATAATAGAGAGCAGGATGTCCATTTAACTCGGCTTCCATAAAATAAGTGTGTGTATATTTTTTCATAATAATAGAGAGCGGGATGTCCATCAACCTCTACCACTGATGAGAAGATTCAGCCAGCTCGAGAAATGGTAATGGGGAACTGGAAAGTTATTATTGATGAGGTAGCTTATTCTTTGCGGATTAGTTATGGCTCTACCATTCAAATCATCCACAATGAAGTAAAGTCGAAAAAGGTTTGACACGCTGACAGTAGCATTTATTATTTTTGGCAGCTTATCTGCAAAAAGGCAGACAATTAAATAATATTTATTTAAAAGACCATTTTAGATATTGACTATCCCGATAAACAGTTTTGTAGAGAAACGCTTAAAGTTTATTATTAAAGATTTCAGCAGCACCAGGTTTTCTATTTTCAGCCAGGGTACCAATAACTATAGCTATTGAGAAGGCATACTGCACGCTTGAATTAATCAAATGGAATTTGGTTGCTATTGTGCAATAGCGAGATTTCAAAAGATATTTGGGGAAATATCCGCCAACGAGACACTTTATCTGGGATTAGTATATATATTTACCAACCCCAACCGTAGGATGTGACACAAGGTCTATTTCTTAAGCGGAGTTCAATGGGTTTGAATTCAGAGTTTTCCTTCACCATAAAGTAAGTGTGTGCATAATTTTTGAATCTCTCGTATATTTATATTTAGGCCATAATCATTTAGTTGGAGTCGGAGTCAGAGGCACTAAAAATAGAGGAGTTGGAGGTTTCGTCTTCTGACTCCACTGCTCGGCATTCAACATGAACGTTTATTGGACGAGTGATAACACTTGTAGAGCAGTAAAGTAAGTCTCAGCCAAACAATGAGGGAGTCTATCCCCTTTTCACTAGTGCTAGACCAAGGAGATTGCTTTTTCTTCTGAGGTGGAGTGCCACATCTACCATCGGCTCTATACTTTACTGCACAGATCCCTGTGCTACTCATACGCTGAGTTGGCGAGGGCCGGTTGTCGAACTAGGAACCTTGGGGTTTCTAGCCGAACGCTCTACCGAGTGAGCTAACCCGGCCCCCTTTTTTTCTTTTTTTTTTTTTTTTTTTTTTTTTTTAAATCTTTTTTTCTTTCTTCTTATAATCATCTTCTTTTTTCCTCTCCCTCCCCATGTCAACAGATGAAGAAACGCCAGTCGCAGGTCAAGAGGCAGAAGAAGAGGCAGAAGAAGATATCTTCGACAAGATTGCCATGCCTGAGGGGAAGATTGGTGCAAAGAAGCTCCGAAAATTGCAAGAAAAAGCAGAAAAGCGTGCAATGCGGGAGGTAAGTCAAGCAGCCATGTTTACCCCCCCCCCACACACACACACACACACTTATAATTTTTTTTTTTTTCTAATTTCTAACATCGCATCAATACCAAATGTCTTTGGAAAACATTCTTGAAATATAAATCTTTATTATTATTATATTACTAACAGCGGCTACCCAGCATTGCTTGGGTAAAGGTGAATTTTTAAAGTTAGTCCCGCAGATCCATTATTGCTGAATCATGAGTTGAATCCTCATAAGATACCCCATTTAAATCCGGTCACCCAATATATGGCCACCCTGTCGGTGGGGCGTTAGAATGCACCTCTGCAGAGAGGTAAGACTCCCCCAATGGGGCCACCTGTATTATGCATTAAGAATGAATTTATTTCACGACTTTGTCGGCATTAAATGACCCACCGAGGTTGATACGCCGTAAAACAAACCAATCTTCTTTTTTTAGTGGCCTTTTCTTTGACCGAGCATTCACATACCTTATTTATACATATATGTATATATACACATGATCCACACTGAATACTACTGGTCTTGCTACTACATATTCAATTTACCCACATGCACACATATACATATATGTGGTTTGATTTACTACTTATGTATATAACTAACCATAGAATTATATACACACACCTACATGCACACATCTGCACTTATGCATTGTGTTATAATACGCACCTCTAACTTTTAGGCTTTAAAATGTGGTAAAAAATGTGTGCTATGAATAATTATCGTATCTATCAAGAATATCAGTCATAGAAACATGTCATCTACAAAATGTACAGTATGCATATCTAAAAAACTAGAGGTGATGATTAAAAACGGATTTCAAATCTGAATTCAGCTGCACCCCCAAATTAGGTTTAAAAAGCTATTTTTGTACTTGCCTCAATTTCATTGTAAACCTGTGTTATTGTATCTATCAAGAATATCAGTCATAAAAATATCTCATCTACTAAAATCTGAAATAATTTATTACTAAACTGTTTTTTCTTTTTCTTTTTTCTTTAGCAAATGGAAAGAGAAAGAGAAGAAAGAAAAGAACAAGTTGCAGCGTTGGAAGAGAAAAGGAAACGAGAGGAAGCAGCTCAAAAGTTGGAGGAAGCAGCTCAAGTAAGTATCATTATTTATGCCATTGGGGATGAAAGAATATAAGGACCATTTTGACCTTTAGGCACCCCCTTTTGCAATCTCGATTCATAAGGACATGTTTTTCATTTAAACCGTCAAAATCCGGTTGTTTGTTAACAGACGATTTTTAGAGTTTTTTTTTTTTTTTAATTATAAAACTAACCCCTAACCGTAATCTCTGACAAACAACCGGATTTTGACGGTGTAAATGAAAAACTTGTTCTTATGAATCGAGATTACAAAAGGGGTGCCTAAATGTCATATGGTCCGAATATAAAACGATAAAAGAAAAATAATTCAAAGAAAACTCTAGACAGTGAGTATAATGTAAAAGTTATGTATTAATAATTACATACACACATTTGAGAAATTAAAATTAAAAAGTAAAGAGGAGTTCAATATTCTCTGATAACATAGGGCAAAAAAAAAATTAATTCTTGTACCTTTCATGGTTAACAGAATGAGAACAATCTATTCCAATGGATTAAACAAAGGGTCCAGATTGAAGTTGAGTGTGGAGGGTCCAGATTGAAGTTGAGTGTGGAGGGTCCAGATTGAAGTTGAGTGTGGAGGGTCCAGATTGAAGTTGAGTGTGGAGGGTCCAGATTGAAGTTGAGTGTGGAGGGTCCAGATTGAAGTTGAGTGTGGAGGGTCCGGATTGAAGTTGAGTGTGGAGGGTCCGGATTGAAGTTGAGTGTGGAGGGTCCGGATTGAAGTTGAGTGTGGAGGGTCCGGATTACAACCTGGAGGTTTTATTTACTCCATTGGGGTAGATTGTTATCATTCTGTTGACCATATCCAAACAAGTGTTAAGCTATGATTATTCTGCCTTCTCACTTGTACAAAGGAATTGGGCAGGAGCTTAATCAAATGAGGATGAAAGAACATAAAACTATAAGTATTATTTGTATTATTCGGACTATTGTTCTCATCTTCATTGTTATCTGTACAATGTTTTGGCAGTTGTGTTCTCCGGCTTTCTTCAGGTATTTCTTGTCGGACTCGAATAAAAATTTAAAAAAACACCCAATATGAGTCCAGGTAAAAAATCATACCCAAGTAAATAGGTAGATATTTTAGGCAAAACAAAACATTAGATTTCTAAGTTCCCAAAATTCACACTCAATTGTCCAATTGGACACCTGCTCTGTCAACTGCGGCATTAGAATGCACCTCTCGGGCGGACGGAGAGGCCCACTCCAATCAATCGGGTGGTCACGTCAAACCCTAGCACCTATATGATTGCCCCAACCCTATTGCCCTTATGGCAAGCACCGACCCTTTTTATCATATCGGTGCTAGAAGGTGGTGGCTGAGGGTCTACATGTCTTGGAAATGATGTTAAACTCTATCTGGAGGTTTGGGGAATGTGGAGCACCCCTTCATCACCATTGCTCCCTGGTCCACTCTGACCTGGAGTGGTAGTACCTGTTAGGGTCCCATCTATGGGTTGAATAGAAAAACATGAGTTTATAAACAAAATTGTATTATGCATTAAGAATGAATTTATTTCAAAACTTTGTCGGCATTAAATGACCCACCGAGGTTGATCTGCCGTAAAACAAACCAAGACCAAACTTCATTTATGTAGCTAATGTTCAGATTACCTCTCACCTTTGTATACTTTCTTTTTTTTTATACTAACTTTCTTTCTTCCAATGTTTATTCCAGGCAGAAGAGGAACGCAAAAGAAAGGAGGAAGAGGAACGCAAAGAATATGAAGAATATTTGAAGCTCAAAGAAGAATTCACTATTGACGAAGAAGGAGAACAAGACGATGCTGATCTTGATGTTTGTACTATTTTCTTAGAATTTTATTTCTGGACAACTTTTTAAAATCTTTTTCTCCAGACAGTTTTTTCTGTGTTTCCAACTCTCACAAATATACTGCAGCCTTTGCATTTATGGCATCATCAGCGGCACAAGTAGGATGTGACACCTGTTCAATTTAAAACAACCCCAGCTCGTTGTAATTCTTGTTTATTTATCATAATTTGTTGTAATTCTTGTTTAGATATGAAGGATATATAGTTTTGAATAGACTGAGATAGATAAACAAACAAAATAATATAGATAGATATGAATAAATGGAGATAGATATTTTCGACAAGTAAATGTATTGGGGGGGGGTCGCTTCTTTTTTTGTTGTAATTCTTGTTTATTTAAACTAAAAACAAGACATTAAACAAACATGAATAAAAAAAAATCTTAGTATTTAAAGTAATATAGATAAATATGAACAAATTGAGATAGATAGATAGATATGAAGATAGATCTGAAGATGGATAGTTTTGAATAGACTGAGATGGGTCGTTATTTTAATAGTCACCGGGTAGCAATTTTTGAGGCAAGAGACCGGGACGCACTTCCTCATAAATTACCCAATTTAATAATGAAATTTATTGTGTACAGTGCTCAGGTGCACCACAACTCATCAAAGTCGCATGTCTAGTACACAGAATAATGTATTGGTGTCAGGAACATGAATAGCGTACAGTAATAATATACATGTATGTGTGCATGTGTGTGCAGAGAGAAGGGTATCAGGTATAGTGTTAGCAGACTACAGGAAGCATGGAGGTTTTGAAAGATGCAGTGTTTCGGCAGCCTACAACAGATGCAGGCAGCTTATTCCATGCCTCGGCAATTCTGAGCATGAAAAAATGTTTCCGAAAGTCATGTGAGCTATGCTGTTTTCTGACTTTGTAGGCATGCCAACGTGTGTTAGAAACATGGAGATCAAAAAGGTGCTCAAGGTTGCTGTTGTTAAGATGATTAATGACCTTATGAGCATTTACCAGGTCAGTTGCCAGACGCAGGAGTTTCAACGAATCCATTCCCAGGGCAGCAAGACGTTCAGAATATGGCAGATGCCTGATGGAGGGTATTCGTTCTTAAATGGAGATTAACAAGTTTTTAAATCTATGATAGATTTCACACTTAGTGTATGCATTTACTCAACCTGTCCACCACAAGGTCTATTTTACAGCTGGAGTACAGCTGGTTTTGAATTCAGAGTTTTCCTTCTCCTAGACTGGTTGCCTAACCAAGGCTAAAGAACCCGGTGTGCCCTACAATTTACATATAGCTGTGAAGAGAAAAGAAGGATATTGTTATATCCCAAGATGTAGGAATAACAAATGATTAAAAAAACGGTGAAATATGTTTAACATATAACAATATATGTTTTATTTATTCTCACCGACCGGGAATACAGAGGGATGAGTTTGGATAGAATTCAACTGTGTTTTCATCACATGTGGCTAAGTCGTTGTCTGATTTTTGTCTCACTACTATTCAGTGAGTATATCCGATCGAATCGTTAGGGGGAGATAACTCTCCCTAACAGATATATATATCTTTCATAAGGGCATTAGCAAGAAGTGAAACAAAAACAATCTCGTGTCACATTTGAACTTTAGTCTCAGATTCCATTTCCTGCAGCGATAACCATTACACTCAGTGTGGCTCTGAAATAATACTAGATATATATTTACCAACCCCTCCATAGGAGCAGGATGCGACACAAGGTCAATTTCTTAAACGGAGTTTAACAGGTTTGAATTCAGAGTTTTCCTTCTCCTAGACTGGTTACCTAGCCATGGTTAGAGAGCCCAGTCTGCCTTACAATTTACTCATTCTTGGAGGGAGAATAGTTGGATTCATACCTTTCCCAAGGGTATTAGTAGTATGTGAAAGGCAAAGAGCTGGGTCCAGGATTTGAACTTGTCTCGCTGTGTCCATTTCCTTACACCACAGGTGTCTCCACTTTCACAAATAACAGGCAAATATCAAAATCTGAAATCAATAAATTTGCAATTACAGAAAAAAGGGTGAAATCGAACTTGATGGACCTAAATTCCACCATCGTATGTCACCCCACAGACAGAAACAAAATACTAAAAATCAGGGAAATATAGCACCTATATGATTTTCCCAACCCTATTGCCCTTATGGCAAGCCCCCAACGCCTTTTTATCATATGGGTGCTAGAAGGCGGTGACTGAGGGTCTACATGTCCTGGGAATGACGTTAAACTCTATCTGATGGTAAGGTTCCAGTTTTGGAGGTTTGGGGAATGTGGAGCACCCCTTCATCACCATTGTTCCCTGGTCCACTCTGACCCGGAGTGGTAGTACCTGTTAGGGTCTCATCTATGGGTTGAATAGAAAAACATGAGCTTATAAACAAAATTGTATTATGCATTAAGAATGAATTTATTTCACAACTTTGTCGGCATTAAATGACCCACCGAAGTTGATATGCCATAAAACAAACCAAACCAAACGTAAACAATGGGGAACCACTTTTGACTGATAAATTATTTATTTATTGATCTACTAGGAAAAAAGAAGCAAAGTTAGGGTTTAGGGTTAGTTTAATGGGAAAATAAATAATTTATCAGTCAAGGGTGGTTCCCCTTTGTTTATGTTAGACTTATAGGAAATAACCAAGTGACTGAGTTATGAAAGTCAACATTAAAATTTGGAATGGTTAGCAATAAACTTTATTACTTTTATACAGGAAAATATAACGAGAATAGGAATTGCGGTAATTTATGAGGAAGTGCGTCCCGGTTTCCTGCCTCAAAAATTGCTACCCGGTGACTATCAAAATAACAACCCCAGCTCGTAATTCTTGTTTATTTATCGTAATTTGTTGTAATTTTTGTTTAGATATGAAGATTGATATATAGTTTGGAATAGACTTAGATAGATAAACAAATAAAATAATATAGATAGATATGAACAAATGGAGATAGATATATATTTTCGACAAGTAAATGTATTCTTGTTTATTTAAACTAAAAACAAGACATTAAACAAACATGAATTAAAAAATAAAAAATCTTAGTATTTAAAGTAATATAGATAAATATGAACAAATTGAGATAGATAGATATGAAGATGGATAGTTTTGAATAGACTGAGCTGGGTCGTTATTTTAATAGTCACCGGGTAGCAATTTTTGAGGCAGGAGACTGGGACGCACTTCCTCATAAATTACTGGAATTGCAGAACAAACGCACAGTTTGTACATTGTAGTAATGGCTAATGTATTGTTAGCAAAGGCTAGCTACTAATCCTCGTGTGGTTAGTATCTTGATATTTATGCTTTGTCGAATGAGTCCAACTTGGAGGGAATTATTCCCCTTCATAACGAATTTTGTTGGCATCCTTCCATCGACTAAAGACGATGGCATAGTGTCCACTTTTTAATTTTTAATTTTTAATTTTTAAAATTTTTTATCTGCAACTGCACAAGTGGCTGAACAGACCACTTTTTGAATGGCAATCTCTGGTGCAGTGATTACAAACAAACAGTGATGCTTGCTGGAGATGCTTTTGTCTCTCCTTCCTTATGACTCTCTTTTCTGCGACTGCTTCTTTCCTCTCTTTTTCACTCCTTTTTGTTCCTTGTTTGACGAGGAGGCGTCAGATCGTACGGTCTTCTGCATAAGCCTCCCATGTGTTGATGTCGATGTGGCATGTCTTCATCTCCCTCTTGCAGACATCTTTAAAGCGCAGGTATGGTCCCTACCGGTAGGGTGCCCTCTACTAATTCACCATATAGTAGATCTTTGGGGATGCGGGCTCTGTCTATCCTCCTGATGTGACCGAGCCAACGCAAGCGTCTCTTGCAGATAATGGCGGACATCTATTAATAATGGAGATTCGCTTCCGGTTTTTATCTGTAACAAAAATTACATCACTGCTTACGTTACATTACCCAAAATCATCATAACATAGAATAAAAACACTGAAAATTTGAACATGCAACATTAGACAGTCCTCATTGTTTTTTTAAAACAAGTTTTAATAAATACATGACTGGTATTATATATCTATATATAGTTTGTTTTATTTTAATACATATTTAAAGTTTACATTTCAAATTGTTTTATTTTTTAATCCTTTAATGAATTTGATGATTTTACTTACTTAGGGTACAAACTCGCTGACAATTGAATTTTTAACTCCCACCCCCCAGGCAATATGTTTCAAAAATTTATTTTTAAATCGCCCGGAGGGTGTTTTTTATTTTGTACTCGTGCTGTTAATGTTTGCTCGTTCCAGCACGAAGTATTAAAAAAAAAAGTGTCGATTTTAAAGGGAAATAATCGCAGAATTATAAGTCGTTAGTTACCTCCCTTGTCCTGAATTTGAAACTTTTTCTTAACATTAATTAAACTAGCAAATATATGCACCCTCCGGGTGCAAGTATTTAAGTTTTAATATAATAAAATATCATGTTAAATTAGAAAGGCTAATGAAACTGAATAAGAATTCAAATAAAAATATTTGGAACAGAGGGGTATAATCGGAAAATAGAACAACTTTGAAACTAACTGTTACACCATTTTCCCTTACTCCCGTCTTTCATTGGTAAATTTCCCTAATTTAACTATTTAGTTAAAATAGGAAGAAAATAATAAAATTACAGTTATTTCTTTATGTTAATAGATTTCTGTTAAGATTTATCCCCGAGATTTTTGCTCATATTTATTAAGATAAAACCAAACAATTAGAAATCAATAATACTAAGCATATATTTATTAAAATCATTTTTTTAAAGATCAATATGCAAATTAGCCTTCCCATTCACACTGTAAATCGCTATTTCGTTGAATATATAAATATAATTGCATGTTATTAGTATGTAGATATTGTTAACAGTCTTAATGATGTAAAACAATTTTACTAATAATTGAGGTTTAAATAAAAAATAAAATCATGGAGAATGTGATGTAAATAACAAAGGGAATTGTGACTTGTATAGTAATATAGTTTCGGTTACAGACAGACAGACCCACAATCTCCATTATAATAAGATGTAATTCTTATTTTATAACTAGTTATTACTGATGAAAAATGTGTCAAATATAGTTGAGTTGTTGTGAGAACTTTTTTGTTTTTGTTTTTTAGAATAGAAACAAAAAATATAGTTTTTTTTTGGGGGGGGGTTGTAAGGGGGATTGGGTTTTTTTTTTGTTTTTTTTTTTCAAGAATAGAAACTAAAAATATATAGTTTTCGGGGGCGTTTGTTTTTTAGAATAGAAACTAAAAATATATAGGGTTTTTTTTTGGGGGGGGGGGGGGCGTTTTTTTTTTTTTTTTTTTTTTTGCATTGAACTTGGAGAACAATGTTTGGTTATTGTTTGTTTGTATTTTTATATCCCCAAAATTTGATATTTTTACTCTCATCAGAACTTAAATTCTTTTTCTTCCCTTTGTGATCCTGGAAAAAAAACCCCTAATAATCCTGCATTTGTAATTATAGAGAGATTCTACTAAAATACTAAAAAAAACAATTGCAAAGTCTCGTCTTAATCTTAAAAAAATAAATTTAACTCATTTAAATGACTCCCTTTCACTGTTTTAGCTATCAATTTTTCTATGATACATTTTCTTTTTATACCAATTGTATCCATGTGTATGTGTGTGTATATATATATATATATATATATTATATATATATATATATATAAAAGCAACAACAGCCTTTTGACATTTTACTTACATGAAAATGCTTGAATTTGATTTAAAATTTGATTAATTTATTTTCTTTTTCTTCTTACAGTCTGAGTCCCTCTTGCAACAATTCATCGATTATATAAAAGTAGGTTATTAAATTTTTTATATGAAAATGTTTTCCTATTTAATTAATAGGCATATATACCCACTTATTGCTCTCTCTCTCTCTCTCTCTCTCTCTCTCTTCTTTCTTTCTTCTCTCTCTCTCTTTCTTTTTCTTTCTCTTTCTTTCTTTCTCTCTCTCTCTCTCTCTCTTTCTCTCTCTCTCTTCTCTTCTCTCTCTCTCTCTCTCTTTTCTCTTTCTTTCTCTCTCTCTCTCTTTCTCTTCTCTTCTCTCTCTTTCTCTCTTCTTTCTCTCTCTCTCTTCTCTCTCTTTCTTTCTCTCTCTCTCTCTCTCTCTCTCTCAGGCTATCATCAGGAGAAAATTTCTTGTGAAAAAAATTGTTAGTATTATCTGCGTTATTCGGACTATTGTCCTCATCTTCATTGTTATCTGTACAACGTTTTGGCCGATATGCCCTCCGGCCTTCTTAGGTATTTCTTTCCAGACTCGGGAACCTTCTTTTCGTAATCGGGAGCCATCATGGAACTTTGAACCTACTCCTTTATCCAATCCATGGGCATATCCTGTTCTCATTCTGCTAACCATAGCTGGGGTACAGGTGTTAAGCTGTGTTAATTATTATTCTATGTTAGTGCTGCCCTTGGCCAGGATTGAACCTGCAGTCCAGAGATAACCGTCGCTTAGAACTGTCTTAACCTAACTCCTTTATCCACTAGGATACATGGCCTGGAAGGTTCCCGGGTCCAACAAGAAATACCTGAAGAAGGCCGGAGGGCACATCGGCCGAAACGTTGTACAGATAACAATGAAGATGAGGACAATAGTCCGAATAACGCAGATAATACTAATCTTCAAGCCCCATGTCAAACATTCAGAGAAAAAAAATTGTATTAAAAGTGGCAAGTCCATCTGTTCAGTGAAAACCATCTTCTGGTTAAATTCATTTGAAATTTCTTTTATGTGTAATTGAGGAATTTTTGAAAGTTACATATATATATCTATTAATAATGGAGATTCGCTTCCGGTTTTGTCTGTAACAAAAACTACGTCACTGCTTACGTCACTATACCCGAAATTGTCATAACAGAATAAATACACTCAAAATTTGAGCATGCAACCTTAGACAGTCCTCATTGTTTTTTAAAACAAGTTTTAATAGATACATCCCCAGTATCATATATTTATATATAGTTTGTTTTTATTTTAATAGATATTCAAAGTTAATAGAACTTAGTTTCGATTTCAGATTGTTTTATTTTTTTTTTTACTCCTTTAATAAATTTGATGATTTCATGATTTATGGTTCAAATTCTCCGACATTTAATTTTTAACTTCCACCTCCTCAAGCAATATCTTTCAAAAATTTATTTTTACATTGCCCGGCGGGCGTTTTTTTTATTTTGCTAGTATATATATATATATATATATATATATACAGATTAAGGCGAAACTTCTTCCAAGCCGTAGTTGTATTAGTGTTACTTTACAGCTGCACTACCTGGACTAACAAAGCATCTGGAGAATAAGGTAGATGGTAAAGTAAGTAAAAAGTAAAATTGTCGGGGCGGCCTAAAGTCGGTATCAGCTAGTCGGCGAGGGAGTCTATCCCCTTTTCAATAGCGCTAGACCAAGGAGATTGTTTTTAGCATCTGAGGTGGAGTGCCTACCATCAGCTCCTTACTTTACCGCACAGATCCCTGTGCTACTCATACGCTGAGTTGGCGAGGGCCAGTATCGAACTAGGAACCTTGTGGTTTCTAGCCGAACACTCTACCGACTGAGCTAACCTGGCCCTTTAATGCTGTTTGCAATATTAAACAAGACATGGAAACAACACTCCACGAGAAAACAGCTGTATGTCCACCTGCCCTATCATTATGTGTCCGGGCTTGTCACCGTGCCTCAAAATTCATGGCACTAAAAATGTATTTGTTGTATAACAAAATACCAAAGTGTCTTTGAGGCAAACTCCAGAACGATATATGTAGCCAACTCAAGCCCCAGCAGCAGTCGTCATAAGTAGATAAAGAAGTCACAACAGACACGTAAGTTATATAGTAACAAGGGGCTTAGCATTTATTTTAGGCTCGTGTCGTGGGCTCTGTTTCAGAAAGAAGGAGAGAAAGAGAGAGAGGACACTGTTAATTTACTCTACCTTCTAACATTGTCCCAATACTAGGGACCAGCAGCCCTGTCTGAACCCTGCTACAGCCGAAAGCGAAAAGAGAACGATTTTCCTCTTGCTCATTGCTCGTCAACACGACACTTCCGCTTCTGGTCAACACCCAGAACTTCCGGGTTTTAGCTTTCAATTCCTCTTCCGGGGTCATTCTTCAGTCAAGTTACCGGGAACCTGTTGTGTGTCCACTCCTTCAAATTTTAACCTTTATTTTCTCTTATTTCTTCTTCCTCTCTTTCTCTAACAGTCCGCACACTACTTTATTACCACTCTCAAACTCCGGTAGACCCTAATAATTACCGGAGTGGTAGTACCTGTTAGGGTCCCATCTATGGGTTAAATAGAAAACCCAACCAACCAAATCAAACCTAATAATTACACTACACTATCTCACACAAACCATCGATGTGAGGCGAACAAGACATGCTGGGCCCTGCTGGAGAAGCAAAGACGAACTCATAAGTGATGTTCTTCTGTGGAAGCCAACACATGGGCATGCCAGAGTAGGTTGCCCAGCAAAGAAGTACATAGATCAACTCTGCGCGGATATTGGATGCTGCGCAGAGGACCTCCCAGGGGCAATGAATGATAGGGAAGGATGGTGAGAGAGTGTCATGGATATCCATGCTGCCAGCACACCAGGATGATGATGATGATGATATACACACACGTGTGCGTATATCTATGGTGAGGGCATGTGTGTGTGTGTGACATTATTTTAAATTTACATGTGAAAATGATTTGTCTTAGATAGGAATACCTGGTATCATAACTGTGCCAAGAAGAATTTAAATGTACAATGAATGTGATTCCCTAACCTCTAGGCATAAAATAACTCTAGACAGGTTGTTAATGTAAATTAACAGCGTTGATCCTTGGGGGCTATCCCCCCAGGCAACACCTGCCCCCCTTGATTTAAAGGCACCTCAGGTACTGGGCAATAAACCCAGCCCTGCCCCGAGTTCAAATCCTGGACGTGGTAATTGCATTTCACTTAGCCCTAATACCCCTGGGAAAGGTATGATTCCTACTCTCCCTCCAGCTATGGGTAAATAGCAGGGCAGACTGGACTCTTTAACCATGGCTAGGTAACCAGTTTAAGAGAAGGAAAACTCTGAATTCAAACCTGTTGAACTCCGCTTAAGAAATTGACCTTGTGTCGTATCCTGCTCGTGCGATGGAGCTGGTAAATATATATTCAGTATTAATAGATCTGTGAGACTAGCTTTACCGCACAGATCCCTGTGCTACTCATACGCTGAGTTGGCAATGACCGATATCGAACTAGGAACCTTGTGGTTTCTAGCCAAACGCTCTACCAACTGAGCTAACCCGGCCCCTTATTAATGTAACTTAACGTAAACCTTACGCTCTTTCTTTACCTTTTATTCCTCAATTGGACTCAACTCAACTCTTTCTTCCTCTACAAAAACTGACCTTTTACAAAAGTATATTCTGATGAACTTTAAACACTACATTATGACTTTTCTTAGTGTAACTTTAATGTTTTAAATACAAGGCTTAGTTGTTCCTTCTTCAAATGATTTGTTTTCTTTTGTTATTTCTATAACCTTATAGTGTGTTTGTTGTAATTAATAATATATATATAAATACAATACTTCACCCAAGACCAAACCCATAAATTGACAACCACTTTAAACTGGTTAACCGATGAATCTCTATAAGCACTTTTATTTCAATAGATCTCACGACAAAAAAGATTGTGACATTAGATAGATACCCCACCAATTCTTGACAAGTTTTCAGTTCTGCATATTTAGGAATTTATGTTTGGTACTTATGATATTAGTACTCAAGTAATTATTGGCAATTCGTATTTGATTTCTAGTTGTGAGTCTCTTTTATATTCCATTTGAACATTTGGTGCCTTTGTTTTAAAATTCTTTTGTCATTTCTGATGTGTTTGACTTTCAGGAACTCAAGGTTGTTATGCTCGAAGATTTGGCTTTACATTTCAAGATAAGAACACAGGTAGGATGTTTTTTTTTTTTTAATAACCATAAAGTGCAACCATTTAATAAAAACTCCAGTTAGTGCACTGAGAGGAAATAAGAGAAACAAACAAAACATTGTCCGAATTTTAATCTGAGCTGATTCCTTTTAAGATACAGTGCTACCTTGACTTACGAGTTTAATTTGTTCTGCTTGTAACTCAATTTCCTTGGATATCAAATCAATTTTTCCACCCTGTCGGCTAGGGCGTTAGAATGCACCGACTGCACCTCTGCAGAGGGGTAAGACTCCCCCAATGGGGCCACCTGTTGGCCGTGGGTAGCGACCCGTGATGCTTAAGGATAGAGCCCAGGTGGATGAGCAGTCCATGACATGCAATACTCCACTTTGGCCCTATCTTGGACTAGACGGGTGGTCGGAGAGGCCCCCTCCGATTAATCGGCTGGTCACGTCAAGCCCTAGCACCTATATGATTTTCCCAACCCTATTGACTTTATGGCAAGCCCCAACCCCTTTTTATCATATGGGTGCTAGAAGGTGGTGGCTGCGGGTCTACATGTCCTGGGAATGACGTTAAACTCTATCTGATGGTGAGGTTCCAGTTCTGGAGGTTTGGGGAATGTGGAGCACCCCTTCATCACCATTGCTCCCTGGTCCACTCTGACTCGGAGTGGTAGTACCTGTTAGGGTACCATCTATGGGTTATTGTACTATGCATTAAAAATGAATTTATTTCACAACTTTGTTGGCATTAAATGACCCACTGAGGTTGATATGCCACAAAACAAACCAAACCAATTTCCTCCGTTGTGATTGTTATAACTCTAGCATTAGAGTTAACATAGTGTTAAGGATAGGGAAAAAATTGAGTAAGCAAAGATACAAGGTGAACAGAGTAATTAGCAATTGCTAGGTTGTTGCCAGACATTATTTACAGGGAAAACAGACGATTACATTTTCATTATTTAGATACTATGAGAGAGAAATAAACTGAAATGCCATTAATCCATTCCAGCCGATCCAAAAACACTCATTTTTTTGTTATGTTTTTTTTAAATGAGAAAAATAGCACTATATTGAATTTTCCTCATACAACGTGTGATAGCACGTACGATACCCTGCCCTCATCAGCTGCCAACTAGGAGTGATAACACAGTTTCGGTAGCTAAGGCAGGACTGCCACTTCCTAGCGCTACCAAGCAGCTTTCGCCATCGGAAAAATAAAAAAAATAAGATGAAATAATGCAGAGAAGAACTTATAAGATCCGTTCATCTGAGAAGTTTTATCAGTGCAGTTTTTTATTTAAAAACACGTTTGTTTTCGGCCGTTGACTTGATTACGTGATTGCAGATATTATGTAACAACACAGGAATGCTGATTCCGCGCGCATATCATTCGTGCTGAAGACTTTTAAACCTCTACCAGATCCAGCTAAATGCATTTTGCACCTTGGTCTGAAGAAGATGTGAGGCAATTTTCAAACAGTGGCCAGTGATTCCTATTTTTGAAAGAAACGAAATGACTGAGTGTCCTAGAAATCCACGACACCCAACCTCAATAGGAATAACATGGCATGTCCAACCCTTTTCTACACAGTCAGCACGCAGTGACTCATACCGGTTCTTTTTTCGCTCGTGTACTTCCTCCTGGTTTTCTTCCCACGGTACGGTTAATTCAACGAGGAGGACACTCTTTTTTTGTGTCAGACCACGCTACAATATCTGGGCACTTATCAGTTTGAAGTATGTGAACTGAAAATTTATAAAAACATAATAGAATGTAATGAATTGTTTACTGTAATGTTTTAATATTTATTTTTTATGAATAATTTTTTTTTTTTTGCGTGATGAATTTGGAAACTTAAATGTTTTTAGTGAACTTATTAAAACATAATCATATCTGAAGCTCTCTCGTACCTAAAATTTTTGTTCTCAACACAAAGCAAAAAATCGACCCGAGAGACAGCTCGTAATTTGGAAAACTCTTAAGTTAGAGCACTCATAAGTGAATGTACCACTGGATCTAGAATTCATTTTAGGGTTATTTCCTAGAACTCCAACCTAAAAAAGGGGAACCACTCTGAATGAATTTTATCTGTTTAATGTCTACCCATTATTTTCCCATTAAACTAACCCTAACTTCTTTTTTCCTAGTAGATCAATAAATAATTTATCAGTCAATCAGAGTGGTTCCCCTTTTTTAGGTTGGAGTTATAGGAAATAACCCATTTTATTTATTTATTTTTTTCTTCTCCACTAAATTTAGTTTCATTGAAATTGAATTTTCTTGTATTTTGTGTATTTGTTTTTCAGATCTTATTTATGCCATTAAAAAAATGAGACAAATATTTAATTAATTTTACAATTTATTTGTCTGAATTTTTTAGATGAGGCTTGATAATTTGTATTATTTGGACTGTTGTCCTCATCTTTATTGTTACATACACATTTTGGCTGATGTGCCCTCCAATCTTCTTCCGGGGTTTCTTGTCAAACTCTGTAGGTTGCTGGTTCAATCCTAACCAAGGGCAATAATAACGTAGAATACTTAACATAGCTTAACACTTGTACCCGGTCATGGTTAATAGACTCAACTCCACTAAAAACTATTTTCTCAGCATCACCTGGTCACGTGATCCTCTAAGCCAATGACAGGCTGCTCCAGATAAACCTGAGTTCAAGGCTGTTACCAGTCAAACTTATGTAAACTTATAGTGATTCTCTACTGTTTTACCATTATTTAAAATTACTCTACACTACTTACTAAAAATGATAGGCTTTGCCTATCCATTATGTAGCACAATGATTTTTAGGGATATGACACGTACCTTTTTATAACAAATTTAAAGACAAATTTTTAGGATTTTCATATGTAGATTATGTGGTGACAGAGATGAAACAGTTAATCACATATTAAGTGAATGCAGCTAACTGGCACAAAAGGAGTACAAGACTAGGTATAGACTGCATAAGAAAAGTTATCTACTGAGAATTGTGCTAGAGATTAAAATTTAGGTAATCTGAACATTAGCTACATAAATGAGAGTAACCTCCCCTTGTTTTCCAGTTTGAGGAAGCTGTCTGTTTTGGTCGACCATTTTCATTTCATCGTAATCAATACAACTGCATGTTTTAACACAAAAATATCATAAAATGTGTTCTTAATAACAATTAAGTTAATTTCAAATAATTTGCAAGCACAATTAAGAACACATTTTATGATATTTTTGTGCTAAAACATTCAGTTGTATTGATTTGAACAAATTCATATTTTCAGTATAGATTTATGGTGAAATGAAAATGGCTGACCAAAACATACGGCTTCCTCAAAGAGAAAGAAACAAGGGGAGGTTACTCTCGTTTATGTAGCTAATGTTCAGATTACCTAAATTTAACCATGCTGACAAATAGTATATGCACAAACCAGAATCTGTCCTAGAAAATTAGACTCATAAAATTCTCTGGGACTTTGGGATACAAATGGATCACTTAGTTCCAGCCAGAAGACCAAGCCTCATGTTAATTAACCAAAAAAAAAAAAAAAAAACTTGTCATTTAGCGGATTTTGCCATTTCAGCAGACCAGAGAGTAAAAATAAAAATAAACAAAAAAGGTATACAAATACCTGGATCTTGCCAGAGAGCTGAAAAACCTGTGTAACATGAAAGTGACAGTCATTCCAATTGTAGTTAGTGGCCTGCAAAAGAGACTTGGGGAACTGGAGACCGAGAGAAGAATCCGGATCATCCAGACCACAGAAATGTTAAAATCAGCTAGAATACTTAGAAGACTTACTGTCACTCAGACTTTTAAAGTTAAAACTGGTGTGAAAATAAGAATAATGTATGATAAAATTAACCAATAAGAATAATGTCTAATAATAATTTCAATCTCACTTCTCTTCCAGGATTCTATTGACCGAATCAATACCCTCATGGGTGAAGGTAAACTAACCGGAGTGATGGATGATCGAGGAAAATTTATCTATATCACAAGGGAAGAAATGGAAGCTGTAGCCAAATATATCCGACAGAGAGGCCGCGTTTCAGTCTCGGATTTGGCAAAGTCCAGCAATTCATTGATTAACCTCAATCCAGACAACGAATTGGCTCAGAGAAGACTTTTGACTGAGGTATCTTAGTTTAAAAACGAATGAATGAGTGTGTGTGTGTGTGTGTGTGTGTGTGCGCATTGGAAGCAGCTCCTTATCAAAAATGGTATCGAGCCAAAAATGAATGAATGTGTGTACTTTGGGGGGCATGTCCTTATTAAAAATGCTATCTAACTACAAATTAATGAATGAATGTGTGTGTGTGTGTGTGTGTACTCTAGAAGCAGCTCTTTATTAAAAATGCTATCTAACTACAAATGAATGAATGAATGAATGTGTGTGTGTGTGTGTGTGTGTACTCTAGAAGCAGCTCTTTATTAAAAATGCTATCTAACTACAAATGAATGAATGTGTGTGTGTGTACTCTAGAAGCAGCTCTTTATTAAAAATGCTATCTAACTACAAATGAATGAATGTGTGTGTGTACTCTAGAAGCAGCTCTTTATTAAAAATGCTATCTAACTACAAATGAATGAATGAATGTGTGTGTGTGTGTGTGTGTGTGTACTCTAGAAGCAGCTCTTTATTAAAAATGCTATCTAACTACAAATGAATGAATGAATGTGTGTGTGTGTGTGTGTACTCTAGAAGCAGCTCTTTATTAAAAATGCTATCTAACTACAAATGAATGAATGAATGTGTGTGTGTGTGTGTGTACTCTGGAAGCAGCTCCCTTATTAAGATGGTAACTAGCTAAAAATAAATGAATGAATGTGTGTGTCTACACACTGGAAACATCTCCTTATTAAAATGGTATCTAGTTAAAAATGGATGAATGAATAAAAGTGTATGTTTGAATTCTAGAAGCATCTCCTTATTAAAATAATATCTCGCTAAGAAATAAATGAGTGTGTGTTTGTACACACTGAAAGCAGCTCCTTATTAGAGTGTATACTCTGGAAGCTGCTCGGTTATTAAAATGGTATCTAGCAAAAAATGAATGAATGTGTCTACTTTGGGAGCAGCTCCTTATTAAATATGGTATCCAACTAAAAATGTGTGTGTGTGCTCTAGAAGCAGCTCCTTTATTAAAAATGGTATCTCTAACTACAAATTAATGAATGTAAGATGGTAACTAGCTAAAAATAAATGTATGTATGTATGCATGCATGTGTGTGGAAGCATGTCCTTATTAAAATTGTATCTAGCTAAAAATGAATGACTGAATAAATGTGTATGTTTGTACTCTCTCTAAGTAGCCCCTTATTAAAATAATATCTAGCTAAGAAATAATTGAGTGTAGTGTGTGTTTGTACACGCTGGAAACAGCTCCTTGTTAAAATAATAAATTGAAAATTTGATTCTACATTTTTTAATTGCATTTTGATCTGTAGATTATATATATATATATATATATATATATATATATATACAGTGACATTCCTTATTTCAAATAAAACACAATACTTTCTATTTTTGTGGTATATTTCTTGCTAAATACAGTAAGTTAAATGATAAAGTAGTTTGTATAAAGAAGATATATTGGTAATCTGAACATTAGCTACACAAATGAGAGTAACCTCCCCTTGTTTATTTCCCTTTGAGGAAGCCATATGTTTTGGTCAGACATTTTCATTTCACTGTAATCAATACAACTGCATGTTCTAACACGAAAATATCATAAAATGTGTTCTTAATAACAATTAAGTTCATTTCAAATAATGCGCAAGCACAATTAAGAACACATTTTATGATATTTTCGTGTTAAAACATGTAGTTGCATTGATTTGAACAAATTTGTATTTACAGTGAAATGAAAATGGCTGACCAAAACATATGGCTTCCTCAAAGGGAAATAAACAAGGGGAGGTTACTCTCATTTGTGTAGCTAATGTTCAGATTACAGATATATTGCCTAACTTAAACTATTTTATTCTTCCTTCAAGAGTAAATCTTCAACTATGTAATTTGGTGGTGGATTTTAAAAAATACAAGACTTCTTTCTTTCTTTCTTTCTAACCAAAAAACATTTGAAATCTCTTCACAGCTTTAATACACCTTGTCTTTACAAGAGTTAACAAAAAAAAAAACATAAAAAGACCCAAGAAAATGAAAAGAGCACTTCCAAGTCCCCCCCAAAAGACGATTGGATGCAGAAGAAGTCCGCCCCTATACACTTGGTACAAATGGCAAAATTGTGCATGAAAAACAAAAGTTATGATTATTGAGAATTGCTTGCAAGCAGCAAGGCTGTCTGTTCAGAAGGAAAAATAAAATAAAACAATTTTTTATAAACAAAGTCTTTCATTTTATACTTAATGTGTGAAAATCTGGGGGGAAAAAAAAGTTCTATTAGTCCAGGTAAAATGTGCAATAAGAGTAACCTGTTTACTACAGGTAGGATGGGACACAAAATCGCAAATATGGGGCATATATATCCAGTGGTAATGAATCTGAGAGACAAGCTTGCTTAACCATTGTACTATGATGGGATGCCCCAAGAAGCCTTGAAAACTGTTTATTAAATTAAGAAAAATCTGTGTGCATTTAAATGTTAGGATGGAACCTTTAGTCTTGTCCTCTTATAACCAAGTGTTTTGTTTTTTTTTTCATCTATTGGGCAAAAAATGGAGAATTTGAAATATTTCAATCTTACCTTCCCACTTTTTTTTTTTGTTTCAGCTTTACTTACAAATGTCTTATCTAATTAAAAACAAATCAAATAACATCACAGATTTCTTTATACAGTAATAAGGTAATCTGAACATGAGTAACCTCCCCTTGTTTGTTTCACTTTGAGGAAGCCGTATGTTTTGGTTGGCCATTTTCATTTCACCGTAAATCTACACTGAAAATACGAATTTGTTTGAATCAATACAACTGAATGTTTTAACACGAAAATATAAAATATGTTCTTAATAACAATTAAGAATTAACAATTAAGTTCATGTCAAATAATGCGCAAGCACAATTAAGAACACTTTTTTTTAGATTTACGGTGAAATGAAAATGGCCGACCAAAACATAAGGCTTCCACAAAGTGAGGCAAACAAGGGGAGGTTACTCTCATTTATGTTCAGATTACCTACCCTGCCCCCATCAACCGCTAGCTAGGTGTGATAACACAGTTTCGGCGGCTAAAAGCAGGACTGCCACATCTAGTGCCACCAAGCAGCCTTTTGGCCACTGGACAGGATATTGAAAAGAAAAAGAAAATCCAATAAAATAAATAGATGAATAAGTAAATAATGTCCATTCAATTTCTCTGAATGTTTGAGATGAGGCTTGAAGATTAGCATTATCTGTGTTATTCGGACTGTTGTCCCCATCTTCATTATTACTTGTACAACGTTTCGGCCGATATGCCCTCCAGCCTTCAATCCTGAGTGAAAGCAGTTAGAAAAATAATTAACACAACTCCTACCCCAGCTGTGGTTAGCGGAATAGGATACCCCCATGGAATAAATAAAGGGTTAGGTTCAAAGTTCCGTGATGGCTCCCGAGTTCGAAAAGAAGGTTCCCGAGTCCGACAAGAAATACCTGAAGAAGGTCGGAGGGTATATCGGCCAAAATGTTGTACAAGTAACAATGAAGATGGGGACAATAGTCCGAATAATGCAGATAATACTAACGTCCATTCATCTTAGCAGTTTCAAGTTGAATGTATTTTGTGATGGGCAGCCATTGACCGACCAAAATGTAAAAAATATTTAATAAAAACAAATCTAACATTATTTAAATGTAGTGGCCTAAGATTTCTTCTTTTTTTCAATTAGATAAAATCTAAATTGAAATTGTTGCAGATGACTTTCATTATTATATAATAATAAATCCAAGAGATTAATTTTTCTTTCAACTGAATTTGAATAACCAAGAATCCCTTGTAAGGAATTTAAAACCCTTCTACAATTGTATATTCTAAATAAAATATTCATTGTTTTCTTTAAATATTAACAAATTTATTGTCTTTCAATTAAATACAACACAATAACAAAAAATTAACAATTTTAAACACAGCAACTAATCAACATCACTGGACAATAATTTCAGGATTTTCATCTGAAAAAGAAAAGAGAAAAAAAGCAGATTAATAAAATCAGAATTTATTTTTATCACTTATTTTTTTAATATATAACTTCAGAATAAATGTCAACAGATACGGTAATAAAAAAAAAAATATAGAAATGCAGTTGTTCAAGTTGTCCAGCATGGATTCAAGAGGCAATTAAATCACCTCTCCAGTGAACAAACTCCTAGCAGCTTTTATGGAAAAAGGTGAGCCCACTTTTAATCTGCAGGTGGGACAAGGGGATTCAACAACATTGACTAGCCGAGGATGGGAAGTTCAATCATTTTATGCTGAATAAAATGATATGATAATAATTAAATTATTGCATACAGTGCTCAGGTGCACCACAACTCATCAAAGGCTCATTCATGTATAATACATAGAATAATGTAATAGTGTATTGTCATAATATACATATGTGTATGGAGAGGGGATATCAGGTATAGTGTTGTTAAAATACAGGAAGCATGTGTTATATACCTACATTGACATCGGACATTGTGTATATGAACAAGAGATCGAAACTTAGTTCTGACAACTTATATATAATATATATAATATATATATATATATATATTATATATAATTAAAATAAAACAAAGTATATATAAACAGGGCATGTATTTAGTAAAACTTGTTTTTAAAAAAAAAAACTGATGATCGTCTAAGGTTGCATGCTCAAATTTTGAGTGTATTTATTCTATGTTATGATGATTTTGGGTTAATGTGACATAAGCAGTGACATAGTTTTGGTTACAGACAAATAGAGACCTAATCTCCATTATTTATTAAAAAATTGCAATAGTGATGGAACACTGACAGAAATTAAAAAAACAAAACTTCAATTTTCAGAAGATTTATTTTATAAAGCAATTCATTTTTTTGTTTTATTTCTTTTCTTTTTTTTCAATGTCGTTATGGGTTGTTTTCAGATTCTAATTATAAGATTATTTAATTACAGGATTACTTGGCTTTTTAACTTTTTTTTTTTTTTTTGTTTCATTTAATACTTTTAGAAAAATGTCATTGAAAAGCTTTCCACCTACATAATTATTCAGTTTTTCTTTATGCTCCAATAAAATAACCTGTTCAATCATTCTAAGGATTTTAAAAAAAAAAAAGAATCAAGGACAACCCTCCTATAGTTGGATATTGTGAATAAAGAAGTTCTCATTTGCACTTAAAATGTACATGATTGTATATTCATTTTGATTCTAACCATCTCTTCTGTCTCCACAAAGGATTTATTGTCAATATCAGGGAAATGTCCTTAGCAACAAAAAAAAGAAGAAAAAAAAGGAATTAAGGAACATAAGAATCTCTAACATTACAACTATTGATTCTTTATTTTTCTAATAAAATTACAAACTATGAAGCATTTATAACGTATGCGGTGCAGCTAAATTGACCCAAAGGTTTTGTGGATGTTACAAATAGTAATACCACTCTACAAAACCACTTTATACGAGAAGGGTTTCACAACAACTAAAATACTGCATTATGTTATTATAATAATATTATGTAAGTTGAAAATGGAAGCGAATCCAACGGTATGTTGAAATGAAAAATAAAAGAAAGAAAATGCTGAATGGATAAAATAGATTTGATTTTATTTGATTTTACTGACGTGTTTCGGCCAGGTGTTTATCCCTGTACACATGTACTCTATCTATTATTATTTTAAATACAAAATAAAATAACAATAATATTTGTAGTTTTTATTTTTATTACTCTGTTTAAAATTTAATTTAGCCCGTAGTGAATGTTTGTTAGAAAATATATTCATTTTAATGTATATTATGTGAGAAAGGTTTAGTTTCACTTAGTTCTAAAGTGGGGGTTCGATTTACAATGTAAACATTGTAATAAACTAAACCCTCATTTTATCTCTGTCTTTTTTTCAATATAATTCAACCAGATAAAATTTAGTTTATTTAAAACTACAAATATTATTGTCATTTTATTTTGTATTTAAAATAATACTAGATAGAAACACATGTCAGTAAAATAAAATCTATTTTATCCATTCAGCATTTTCTTTCCTTTATTTTTCATTTCAACATAACATTATGGACAAATGTGAAAAAGAATATGAGAGAAAAATTGTCCCCCCTGAAAATCAGACAGGTATATTGAAACATTTTTGGAGAGAGAAGGGCACGTCACTTTTGGAATAAAAGTCCATTTAATTAAGAGGAAACACAGTTTTGGGAAGGGAGAGAAAATGAAAAATGACAGCATATCTACATCAGTTTGTTAACTGGTCAAATTTTCAACAGTGTGGTTTTTCTTTGCTCAACAGGGAAACATCCTGTGTATAAATTATAATAACTTGAATTTATGTGGGTGGTGATGGTTGCTGGAACAAACCAATCCAGTTGGTATATTAAGGTACAATTACAGTGTATATAAAATAAGATGAAGATACTTCGAACCGGAAGTGAATCTCCATTATTAATAGATGTGTATCAATAAATACTGGTGGTTGACCCTCACCCACCACCTTCTAGCACCTAGAGGGTTGGGGTTTTGCCATAAGAGCAATTTGAAGAATACAGTCAGGACAATAATATGAGTTGCTAGAGCTTGACATGAGCAGCTGATTGATCGGATGGGCCTTCTCCAAGCACTCATCTAACCCAAGTAAAGGCCAAAGTGGTGTGTTGCATGTCACAAGGCTACTCAGTACCCAGGTCAAAAGACAGCTTAGCCACCATAATCCACATTCCTGTTCTCAGGCATTACAGGTCACCACCTAGAGCCAACGCGTGGCCCCACGGGGGGGGGGGGGTATCTTACCCTCTCTGCAGATGTGCAGTCAGTGTATTCTACATCTACAGCTGACAGAAAGAAAAATAGAAATGTTTCGAGGGCCAAAAAATATAAGTCCAGTAAATAACTCAAATTTTCATTAATAAAACTAACTTAAAAAAAAAAAGATTTTGTATACAACTCCCTCCACAACACCCATACACATACTCCTTCCACAACACTAATATCAAGTAATCTTCTTGTGAACGTGATCTGGGTATTACTGTCAGCAGTGATTTACATTGGACAAGGCACATCTCTAAAATTGTCAAGAAGGCCGAGGGTGTCCTGGCGTCGCTCGGCAAGACCTTTGTCAGCCGCTCACCGGCTATCTATTTAAAGCTGTACAAAGCTATGGTGCGGCCACACTTGGAATTTGCATCACCAGTCTGGACACCCCTATCTCGCTCAGAACATTAACCTCCTAGAAACTGTACAGAGACGTGCAACCAAACGAATACCCCCCATCAGGCATCTGCCATATTCTGAATGTTTTGCTGCCCTGGGAATGGATTCATTGAAACTTCTGCGTCTGGCAACTGACCTGGTAAATGCTTATAAGGTCATTTATCATTTTAACAACAGCAACCTTGAGCATCTTTTTGATCTCCATGTTTCTAACACACGTGGACATGCTTACAAAGTCAGAAAACAGCATAGCTCACATGACTTTCGGAAACACTTTTTTATGCTCAGAGTTGCTGAATCATGGAATAAACTCTCTGCATCCATTGTAGGCTGCCGAAACACTGCATCTTTCAAAGCCTCCATGCTTCCTGTAATCTGCCAACACTATACCTGATACCCCCCTCCATACACATACATGTATATCATTAATGTATACTATTCATGCTCCTGACACTATTACATTATTCTATGTAGTAGACATGAGACTTTGATGAGTTGTGGTGCACCTGAGAATTGTACACAATAAATTTTATTATTCTAAACAATTAAGAAAATGAGTATAATTTTTTGGTTTGTTTTGTTTTACGGCATATCAACCTCAGTGGGTCATTTAATGTGATAAAGTTTTGAAATAAAGTCACTTTTAATGGATACTCATTTTTTTTTTATTAATACATTTTTCTATTTAACCTATAGATGGGACCCTAACAGGTACTACCACTCCGGGTCAGAGTGGACTAGGGAGCAATGGTGATGAAGGGGTGCTCCACATTCCCCAAACCTCCAAAACTGGAACCTCACCATCAGATAGAATTTAACGTCATTCCCAGCACATGTAGACCCTCAGCTACCGCCTTCTAGCGCCCATATGATAAAAGGGCTGGGGGCTTGCCATAAGGGCAATAGAGTTGGAGCAATCAAAAAGGTGCTAGGGCTTGACGTGACCAGTCGATTGATCAGAGCGGGGCCACTTCGACCACCCGTCTAGCCTTAGAAAGGGTCTAAGTTGAGTGTTGCATGTCATGGACTGATCATCCACTAGGGTTCTATCCTTAAGTATCACGGGTCGCCACCCATGGCCAATAGGTGGACCCATTTGTGTGTGTGGGGGGGGGGGTCTTACCCCTCTGCAGAGGTGCAGTTGGTACATTCTAACACCAAAGCTGACAGAAAGAAAAATAGAAATGTTTCGAGGCCCAAAAAATATAAGTCCATTAAATAATTCAAATTTTCATTAATAAAACTAACTGTTAAAAAAAAGATTTTGTATACAATGGATTAAACAATTAAGAAAATGAGTATCTATTAATAATGGAGATTCGCTTCCAGTTTTTGTCTGTAACAAAAATTACGTCACTGCCTACGTCACATTACCCAAAATCGTCATAACATAGAATAAAATTTATTCTAAGATTTTTGGCATGTTCAAATTTTGAGTGTATTTATTCAATAAAAACACTGAAAATTTGAACATGCAACATTAGACAGTCCTCATTGTTTTTTTAAAACAAGTTTTAATAAATACATGACTGGTATTATATATCTATATATAGTTTGTTTTATTTTAATACATATTTAAAGTTTACATTTCAAATTGTTTTATTTTTTAATCCTTTAATGAATTTGATGATTTTACTTACTTAGGTTACAAACTCACTGATATTAAATTTTTTACTCCCACCCCTCAGGCAATGTGTTTCAAAAAATTATTTTTACATTGCCCGGAGGGTGTCTTTTTATTTTGCTAGTAATAATAAAGGAATAGATAAGTACTTGAAAATATGTGTTAATGTCAATGAAACCTTCAAATCTGAGATATATTTTTAGAACCCAACTATAAATTCTAATTCATTTATAACTTTTCATGTGTATTATTAGTAAAGTCAGTTAATTTTATGTGGGAATATTTCAATCTATTTATAAATTCATTTCACAGTAAAAGGAAATCTTGGCATTGGATTTATTTCTGTGTGGGAATACAAACATCTATTTTTACTTTTCTATACAAATGAATTTTTTATCATGAATAACAATTGACATGACTGCGAAATGGCCAAGATGAAATGTCTTTTATCATCATTACTTCAAAACTTTTAATTTAAAAAAAACAAAAAACCTATCCTCTAAAATAAGAAATGAATAAAAATATGAGACAAGATAAAAATAAATGTTTCTCGAAATAGATATTTACACATACTCTAAAAAATAAGGAGATGAATATAAAAAAGAAAAATGAACTGATTTTTAAGACTCATCAAAGAGTTTTCCTAAATTATATATTACTAGTACAAAATGAATTAAAAAAATAGAGTTTTGAAAGATATTGCCTGAAGGGATGGGAGCTGAAAATTCAATGTCATAGAGTGTGTACTATAAGTATGTAAAATTGTCAAATTTATTAAACGAGTAAAAAGAAAGAAAGAAAGAAAGACAATTTGAAATGGAAACAGTTCCGATAACTTTAAATATTATATTAGAATAAAACAATTTATATATAAATATATAACGCCGGGCATCTATTCATTGAAACAATGAGGATTGTCTAACGTTTCATGCTCACATTTTGAGTATATTTATTCTATGGTATGACGTTGGATTATGTGTTGGGCAGTGATGCAGTTTTTGTTACAGACAAAAACCGGAAGCGAATCTCCATTATTAATAGATGTGGATATAAAAGGTACCATATTTGATAGCATATAAGACCCCCCACCCCCATTTCAGCAGGTCAGATTCAGGAAAAAAAAGTTTTTAGTGTATTTAAGCATATATTGTTGAAAACAGTCTAGCTGTGTATTACACAAGCGGAAACATAGCTGTATAAAAGCAATTTGGCAGTACAGGCAAGCAATAAGCATACACAAGATATCTCAATAGCAGGAAATAATAATAATAATAAAATTAATAATAATAATAATTTTAAAAAAACTTCACCTACAATATATAAGACACAGAGCAATTTTTTGAGCCAAAATTTTGGAAAAAAAGTGCGTCCTATATGCCGTCAAATACGGTATATGTCTAGGTTATATTTTTCGGTTTTGATTTCTTTGTTTAATGGCATATCAACTTTTGTGCTTTATTTGATTCTAAAAGCCATCCTTGTAGAAGAACAGTAGTGATACTATTTAACCCATAGATGGGAGTGGCGGTGGCGGTGAAGATATTCATACCTTTCCCAAAAACCTAATAGCACAACTAGAATTTGAACTTGCTTACTATGATCTTGTAGTCCAGCACTTTAGCCACTACACCACATTTTTCTACTCCATTCATCCTTTACAGATGAATAACAGAAATTAAAGTTTAATAATAACATTAATTGTCTTTAGTTGATTGATACAGAAAACTAAATGTATATGATTCAATCATTTCTGAGTTGCTTCCCCTTAACATTATATTTGTAAATGCTTATCATAAACTATTTGATCTCATTGATTTGAGAATAGAAAACTGCCAACACCTTTGCCAAAAGTAAGACAAGTCTGAATGACTTTTGTGCTCGAATTCACACTTGAATCCTATCTGTATATTAAAAGATAACAATAAAGAATGTCACTAAATGTGAGGTATTCTGCTTGTTTGGACAGGATCAAAAGAGACGAGTAGCTGTGGTCATAACGTTATGCTACCTCTATCCCATAATAGTTGTTACATTTGCCTATCATACACTAAATATAGAAACTATAATGAACGAGACAGAGGTAGTATCTTTTTATACTGTACAAGTTTTTAAATTCTTGGGTAGATTCAAATGCAAGCATATATGTGTGTGTGTGTGTGTCTCTCTCTCTCTCTCTCTCTCTCTCTCTCTCTCTCTCTCTCTCTCTCTATATATATATATATATATATATATATATATATATATATATATACTAGCAAATATATGCACCCTCCGGGTGCAAGTATTTAAGTTTTGATATAATAAAATATCATATTAAATTAGAAAGGCTAATGAAACTGACTAAGAATGCAGATAAAAAGATCTGCAACAGAGGGGGTATAATCGAAAAATAGAACAACTTTGAAACTAACTATTCCATCATTTTCCATTACTCCCCTCTTTCATTGGTAAATTTTCCTAATTTAACTATTTAGTTAAAATAGGAAGTAAAGGATAATATTACAGTTATTTCTTCTTGTAAATAAATTTCTTTTAAGATTTATCCACGAGATTTTTGTTTATATTTCTTAAGATAAAACCAAACAATTAGAAATCAATAATACCAAGCACATATTTATTAAAATAAAATTTTAAATATCAATATGCAAATTAGCCTTCTCGTTCAAACTGTAAACCGCTATTTTGTTGTATATATAAATACAATTACATGTTTTTATTCGTAGATATAGTCAACAGTATTAATAATGTAAAACAATTTTTATTAATAACTGAAGATTTAAAAGAATGAAATCATGGAGAATTTGACGTAAATAATTAAGGGAATTGTGACTTGAGTTGTAATATAGTTTCAGTTACAGACAGAAAAACACACAATCTCCATTATAATAAGATGTGTGTGTGTGTGTGTGTGTGTGTGTGTGTGTGAGGAAAAAGTGGAAGTGAATCCGACAGTATGTAATATTATGAAATAATGAAAAACACAAGTCCATAAACATTTTTGAAATCTACAACACGCGTTCCTTTTCGGCGTCTCTGTATACATTTTAAAAAAGCATTTTCATCAACAATTTCAAATAGACCTACCGACCACCAAACAAAAGGGTCTTGAAGATTTCTTATTTTTCTGTGATATTTTCCCTCAAATTAACGAAAGCCCTGATGAAGATCTATTGAAACAGATCGAAACACTGCAGCATAGGCAAAATAAACTTTACACGTTTATGAACTTGTGTTTTTCATTTTTTTTCATATTACACACTTACTGATCAAAGGGGAGCAACTCTATTTTTGTTAGGTCTACCTAACAATTATTAACATTTATTTAAAACAAAACAAAGAATTTAAAAATATGAAGTCAGGAAAAAATAATGAAAAATGTCATTAAAAGAATTTGTTTCACAACAAACAAATCTTTTGTTTTTTTTCTTTTTTTTTTAAATTCTTATTGTTTAAAAATATAGTTTGTTTTAATTATAGATTGTTTTGTTAGCTTTTTCCTATTTTTATTCATTTATTCTATTTTTACTTTGTGTTTATTTTTATGAGAATGATACAGGTATTTCAGGTGGAAAACCATAACGAAATTAGAAGTAAAAACATGGGAAAGTCTCACAAACAGCTGTTCTCTGTGTGTGTGAAAGAGACACAGAGAGAGAGAGAGAGACTACAGATAGGATAGCGTAAATCTTATTATAATGGAGATTGTGTGTTTGTCTGTCTGTAACCGAAACTATATTACTACTCAAGTCACAATTCCCTTAGTTATTTACGTCACATTCTCCAATTTCTATTTAAACCTCAATTAATAATAAAACTGTTTGACATTATTAATACTGTTGGCCTTACCTAAATACTAATAACATGCAATTCTATTTATATATACAACAAAATACCAGTTCTCAGTGTAAACGTAAGGCTAATTTGCATATTGATATTAAAAAAACTGATTTTAATAAAAATGTGCTTGGTATTATTGATTTCTAATTGTTTGATTTTATCTTAATGAATATGAGTAAAAATCTCTTCAATGAATCTTAAATAAAATTCATTAACAAGAAGAAATAACTGTAATTTTATTCTTTACTTCCTATTTTAACTAAATAGTTAAATTATGAAAATTTAGCATTGAAAAACGGAAGTGATGAAAGAGTAAGTTTCAGTTGTTCTATTTTCCGATTATACCCCCTCCGTTTCAAATCTTTTTATCTGAATTCTTAATTAGTTTCATTAGCCTTTTTGATTTAATCTAATATTTTATTACATTTAAACTTAAATACTTGCACCCGGAGGGTGCATATATTTTCTAGTTCATTAAATAAATATATTAATAACTTTTGTTTTACAGAAATAAAAACAATCACTATCTAAGTAATTCATTAAATCTTTTAATATATTTGTGTTTTATTTATGCAGTTCATACTATCACTCCAAATGTTGTTTACTAAAAATGGGCTGTTTGTTACATAAACGTAAAAATCAAAATGTCTCACAGGGTATCAACTGGAGACATTAGAATTTTGACCTTTTTCTTTAAGGGTAATGGAGAGAAGTATAATCTGTGGGGGATGTACTAATAACACTTGTGAACTTATATTATAGAACAGGGGTTATAGCAAAGTAAATTCATGAAGGAAAAGGTCTTGATAAGTAAATACCTTAAGGATGTCATCAACAAAGAAATTTATAAAAGTACATATCACACCAACAACATCCATTGATCGTTGTCATAATCTGAATGATTGTCAATAAAAAAAATCAGAAGAAATGATGCCTTTTGATTGCATATCTGAACAAATACATTTTCCAGTGAAAAACAAACTATTCTTATTTCTAACCAACTAATGAATAAAAAGATCTCATCAACTTTTTTTTCTGAATGTCCAATTGGACACATAGGGTAGTGGATATAGGCGTTAAGTTAAGACAGTTCTAAGTGACAGTTATCTCTGGGCTGCAGGTTCAATCCTGGTCGAGGGTGACAGTAACATAGAATAATAATTAACACAGCTTAATACTTGCACCCTAGCTATGGTTAGTGGAATGAGAACTGGATACCCCCATGGATTGAATGAAGGGTTCGGTTTAAAGTTCCGTGATGACTCCCGGGTTTTTAAAGAAGGTTTCTCAAGTTTGAGAAGGCCCCCAAGTCCGACAAGAAATACCTGAAGAAGGCCGGAGGGCACATCGGCCAAAATGTTGTACAGATAACAATAAAGATGAGGACAATAGTTCAAATAATCAAAATAATACAACTCATCAACTTTAATTTTATATTTGAGCTCCAAGATTATCATTTTCAAAGCATATCTGTGATGGGACGAAATAATCATAGTCCACTATAATGTTCAAAGGTTATGACAAAGTCATAACTCGTTGGAACGCAAACAAACTCCGACACAAGTTGAGGGACAAAACATTTTATATAACAGCACAGAATAAACAGGGTACATAATACATAGAGGTGTACATAAACATACATACATAAGTAATATAAAGTTACATGTAAAAGGCATAAACATAAAAGCAACAGACATGAGACTAAGAATAGTCCATGCTGTATAAATCACTTACAGTAATGTAAGGGGGGGGCCAAAGCCCCAACAAGAAAGGGGTAGTCATAAGACTACCTCATTGTGTCTCGTAGGTCGAGCCGCAGGCCAAAAGAAGAAGAGAAGTTCAAATCAGCCACTTAAATACATGAGGACCCTAGCGGGAACCAGCGACACTATACGGGCAGACAACTCCCTAGGCAAATCCGAAAATAACTCCTACACCACTATAAATATTAGCATAACTAACATCTAACAAACTTTTTTCTTCGATTTAGAATATCAAATAATACAATAAAAAAAAAGGGGGAAAAGAAAAATAAAGCCCCCCCACCTGGCTCTATATCAGCAAAACTTTAATGAAAGCCATTCCAGACATTACCAGGTGGGTGACCTGGAGGACCTTTTTGACCCAAGGTCAATGCGAAGGACATTCCTGGATTCCTGAAAGAGGTAGGATTCTACAAAAGAAAATATAAATACTCTACCAACTTTCTCCAAACTGTTCTACAAAAATATGCTAACAAAACTCGACCGTTCCTACAAAATGTTCCTCTAGAAAGAATGCTAATAAAACCAAATCTTTCAACCAAACTATCTTTTTACAAAGACTGATTATTCCAAACAACTATACTGAGACACCCAAATTATAAACAGAAACATCACCTGAAATAATATACCCATAACAGCATAAGCAACAACCATATCCCACAAAGAAGGAATAAAACGTCTTTGTCATAAAATATTTTTAGTGTTGACATGCCATAAAATCCAAACAACCAAATTGATAATAAATAATCACTAAATATTGGTCATTCTCAAATATTCATCTATTTTAATGATACTGAAACTCTAGTTATTTTGGTTTGGTTTGGTTTGTTTTGCGGCATATCAACCTCAGTGGGTCATTTAATGCCGATAAAGTTTTTAAATAAATCAATTCTTAATGGATAATACAATTTTGTTTATCAACTCATGTTTTTCTATTTAACCCATAGATGGGACCCTAACAGGTACTACCACTCCGGGTCAGAGTGGACCAGGGAGCAATGGTGATGAAGGGGTGCTCCACATTCCCCAAACCTCCAAACTGGAACCTCACCATCAGATAGAGTTTAACATCATTCCCAGGACATGTAGACCTTCAGCCACCACCTTCTAGCACCCATACGATAAAAAGGGGTTGGGGCTTGCCATAAGGGCAATAGAATTGGGAAAATCATATAGGTGCTAGGGCTTGACGTGACCAGCCGATTGATCGGAGGGGGCCTCTCCGATCGCCAAAGTGGTCTAGTTATTTTATACTAAATGTCTGGAGGTGATGGTACAATGAATTCACTCTAGGTTAAATCTGTGGGAGACTACTTTTCTTATCAGAGATATAACAAAGTAAAATTCTATTTTGAAAAGTCGTATAGATATTTAGAGTAGTGATCCCCAACCTATGGGCCACATGCGGCCCTACATCCTACTTTGAAATTAATCAATGTTAGACACCTCTGTGCACTTTTTGAAAACAAGTTGATGCATGTTGATAAAAATGCCTGAAACTTATAACATATTAATTGTATTGTAATAATCTTTGTTTCATTTGTCTATTAATAATGGAGATTCGCTTCCGGTTTTTGTCTGTAACAAAAACTATGTCACTGCTTATGTCACATTACCCAAAATCGTCATAACATAGAATAAATACACTCAAAATTTGGATATGCAACATTAGACAGTCCTCATTGTTTTTTTAAAACAAGTTTTAATAAATACATGACTGGTATTATATATCTATATATAGTTTGTTTTATTTTAATACATATTTAAAGTTTACATTTCAAATTGTTTTATTTTTTAATCCTTTAATGAATTTGATGATTTTACTTACTTAGGGTACAAACTCACTGACATTGAATTTTTTACTCCCACCTCTCAGGCAATATGTTTCAAAAATCTATTTTTACATCGCCTGGAGGGTGTTTTTTATTTTGTACTAGTATTAATAATAATTGGAGAATTATCTCTCTCAATCAATATTGAAACGAATTCTTGATTTGAAGAGTGGTAGATACCACCAACTTTCCCTGTGAAATTTATCCCCGCCCCTATATTTAACACAATAAAACTTGCATAAAGATTAATACTATCTTGAAATAGTTGTTTTCTAATATATATTCAGGGAAATATTTTTTTTACGAGGTCTTCCCCTCCCTATTTTATTTTATGAAATTTGAAAAAATGAACCGACAATATACGATTTTTACTTTTTTTCTATAAAGATAAGAGTCTGAATAATTATATCAGAAGATTTTTATAAGTCTCAATGCGTTATGTGTAAGAAGAATGACAGGAAAAAAATTCCGATTGGAAAATGATGTCAAATGTATAAAACCACAGATTTGGTTTTTACTGTAAAACATAGTTTTCATCAGGTGTCCCAAAACTGTGCAGCCATTATCCCCAACTTTCAAAATGTTCTCTTCATCTTTTTGATGTTAACTCTAAAGAAATAACATTACAACTGCAGATGAGACTCATTGATCTTCAGTGTTCAGAAGATTTGAATTCCAAATTTTTTGCTTACCCCACCCTCAATTTCTATAAGAACCACATTCTTCTATTTAGATGATTTCCCAACTTTATCTCCAACACCCAGCAAATAAGAGAATGTTCGGCACTACATACTGCTGTAAATAGTTGTTTTCCAAAATGAAGCATGCCAAGTGTACACTGCATTTACAACTATCAAATAGCCACTTATTTGATTCACTCCTTTTATTAACTTTTATTAACTTCACTTGCATCACTGGTCTGGACACCCCTATCTTGCTCAGAACATTAACCTCCTAGAAACTGTACAGAGACGTGCAACCAAACGAATACCCCCCATCAGGCATCTACCATGCTCTGAACGTCTCGCAGCCCTGGGAATGGATTCGCTGAAACTTCGGCGTCTGGCAACTGACCTGGTAAACGCTCATAAGGTCATTAATCATCTTAACAACAGCAACCTTGAGCACCTTTTTGATCTCCATCTTTCCAACACACATGGGCATGCCTACAAAGTCAGAAAATAGCACGCTCACGTGACTTTCAGAAACATTTTTTCATGCTCAGAATTGCAGAGACATGGAATAAACTGCCTGCATCTGTTGTAGGCTGCCGAAGCACTGAGTCTTTCAAAGCCTCCATGCTTCCTGTAGTCCGTCGACACTATACCTGATGCCACTCTCCACATACATATGCACACACGCGCACACATACATGCATATTACTACTGTAAACTGTTCATGTTCCTGACACTACATTATTCTGTGTACTTGTCATGAGACTTTGATGAGTTGTGGTGCACCTGAGCACTGTACACAATAAATTTCATTATTATTACTAGCAAATATATGCACCCTCCGGGTGCAAGTATTTAAGTTTTAATATAATAAAATATCATGTTAAATTAGAAAGGCTAATGAAACTGAATAAGAATTCAAATAAAAATATTTGGAACAGAGGGGGTATGATTGAAAAATAGAACAACTTTGAAACTAACTCTTCCATCATTTTCCCTTACTCCCGTCTTTCATTGGTAAATTTTCCTAATTTAACTATTTAGTTAAAATAGGAAGTAAAGAATAATATTACAGTTATTTCTTCTTGTCAATGGATTTCTTTTAAGATTTATTGAAGAGATTTTTGCTCATATTCAATAAGATAAAACCAAACAATTAGAAATCAATAATACTAAGCATATATTTATTAAAATCATTTTTTAAGATCAATATGCAAATTAGCCTTCCCATTCACACTGTAAACCTCTATTTTGTTGTATATATAAATACAATTGCATGTTATTAGTATGTAGATATGGTCAACAGTATTAATAATGTAAAACAATTTTATTAATAATTGAGGTTTAAATAAAAATAAAATCATGGAGAATGTGATGTAAATAACAAAGGGAATTGTGACTTGAATAGTAATATAGTTTCGGTTACAGACATACAAACCCACAATCTCCATTATAATAAGATTATCATTTAACCTTGATATTATATCTTTTTGTGATTGCAAACATCAGACATGTCATTAATAAATCATGTCTGATGTTTGCAATCACAAAAAGATATAATATCAAGGTTAAATGATAATCTTATTATAATGGAGATTGTGGGTTTGTATGTCTGTAACCGAAACTATATTACTATTCATCTTTTTGTGATTGCAAACATCAGACATGTCATTAATAAATTGTGATTGTTACTCGTACTTTAACCGTTTTTTTTTTTTTTCTTTTTTTTTTGTTCTTTTAAAATCATTGCCTTGGAAACTCTGGAGTTAAGCTTTGTGGCCCTTGTGCTAAAAATGTTGGAGGATCCCTGATTTAGAGGAAACATAACTAAAAATCTTTATTTAAGATTTGACATAAAATGTATTTCTGAAATATATCTATACATATATAAAGGGTAGTCGGTGTGTGTGTGTATGTATGTATGTCTGTCTAGATGAAACTACGAAAATAAAACAATTAACGATAATGTAAATATATATACAAATTAGATATCACTGGTTTCTACTTTTTGTGCAAAAATTATGAAGATCTGATTTATATTTGACGATATTTGAAAATTAAAATATACATAGAAATAGCATTGAAATTCTACTTAAAAATGTCCAGCATTTGTAAATCTCAAGAGTAAACAAATTAATACCCCAGCCCCCCCCCTCTACCCAGGCATCATTATAGATGGCACTTCTAGTTTAGAATAAAGATTATTAGTATTACATCATTTAAGATTTTCCTTTTATCAAATACCTTAAAAGGCATCAGGTAATTTCATGTCAAATCATCCAGGCCATGTCCCCACCCCCTTCAATTTTTCTTAAATTTTGTCCAAGTATGGATTATGTTAAAGTTAGACAATCCCCAAAATTTGAGCTTCCAATTTCAAAAATTGGTGGAGTTATGTCGATTTTTAGCTCTCCAAATTTGAGGGGGGTTCGCAAAAAATGGCAACTTTTTGTAATCTATTATTGTCTGTAAAATGAGTTTGAGAGCTTCCCTACTCCTAAAAATTGGTTTATAAAATCATTTTCGCCCAAGGAATCCAAGAATGCTATCATAAAAGTCTTAAAGTCAACCAATTTTAAGTTATTAATGATTTTTTATTTTTTCATAGCAAGATCAATATCCCGATGTGGCACTGCATCCATGACAAAAGTGTTTTCTATTATTATTTCACATATATTGAACATTATTTGTACCAAAAAGATAATTTGGTTTTTGCTCAGAACCGAGGCTACAACAACATGATTCCCATACTGTCAAGTTCACAATTTCACTCAGCTTTAATAAAAGTCAAACACTGACCAATGTCACAACTGAAACAATTCAAATGCATGTTAGTAATTTTACAAAGAGTCTATTTTTAGTAACAGGTTTCTATTTTGATCTTTTATGTCTATAAACAGAACAATAATGAATTGTTCACACAAAGACAGTGACAATCAGGTAGGAATTTCTCACAGTCTCAGGTGCATTAAGAACATATCACATTTGATTATTAAATGATTCAACATTCCAATATTTTCTTCGTTTTAAATAGTAAATACCACAACTGTTTATGAACGACAAAGTTACTTTTCTTTCAAAGTCTTAGGAGTCGTCCCTGTGGCATAGTGGTTAACATACTGGACTGTAATATTGTAGTAAGAAAGTTTGAACTCCAGTCACACTATTACATTCACTTTTAACCTAATACTCTTGGGAAAGGTATGAATACCCTTATTCCCACAGCTATGGATTAAATAGTACCACTACTGTTCTTCTACAAAGCAGGGGGTGTCCCCATAGCATAGTTGACTGCAACATCGTAGTAAGCAAGTTTGAACTCCAGTCACAATATTACATTCACTTTCAGACTAACACCTTTAGTAAAAGTATGAACCACTTCCATTCCCCCAGCTATAGGTTAAATAGTACCACTACTGTTCTTCTACAAGGATGGCTTTGGTATTAAATAACCCATGAGGGTTGCTATGCCATTAAACAAAGAAACAAGTGGTGTAATGCTTACTGTTGTAAGAAATGGATACGGTATGATAAGTTCAAATCCTGGACGCAACTGTTTGCAATTTCACATAGCACTTATATCCTTGAGAAAAGGTATGAATCCAACAATTCTCCCTCCAACTGTGGGTAAATAGTAGGGTAGACTGGGCTCTTTAACCTTGGTATGGCAACCAGTCTAGGAGAAGGAAAACTGAATTCAAACCAGAGGAGCTCTTTTCTTTGAGAGTTTCTTCTCCTACAATTAACTTAAATTGAATTGGAAATCAGTTTTATTCTAAACCAAACCAAAGACTTCATATTTTTTTTCTATATTTGAATTCATAAATCCCAATTCCCTTCCGCCCTGTCGGCTGGGGCATTAGAATGCACCGACCGCACCTCTACAGAGGGGTAAGACTCCCCCAATGGGGCCTCCTGTTGGCCGTGGGTGGCAACCCGTGATGCTTAAGGATAGAGTCCAGGTGGATGAGCAGTTCATGACATGCAATACTCCACTTCGGCCCTATCTTGGGCTAGACGGGCAGTCTGAGAGGCCCCCTCCGATCAATCGGCTGGTCACATCAAGCCCTAGCACCTATATGATTTTCCCAACCCTATTGCCCTTATGGCAAGCCCCAACCCCTTTTTATCATATGAGTGCTAGAAGGCGGTGGCTGAGAGTCTACATGTCCTGGGAATGATGTTAAATATCTGATGGTGAGGTTCCAGTTTTGGAGGTTTGGGGAATGTGAAGCACCCCTTCATTACCATTGCTTCCTGGTCCACTCTGACCCGGAGTGGTAGTACCTGTTAGGGTCCCATCTATGGGTTAAATAGAAAAATGTATTTATAAAAAAAATTGAATTATCCATTAAGAATTGGTTTATTTCACAACTTTATTGGCATTAAATGACCCACTGAGGTTGATATGCCGTAAAACAAAACAAAACAAACCAATCAAAAAAAAACAAAACAATTCCTTTATTCATCTGAATAAAGATCCATGAACCTCAAAACTTTCTGTCCGCTATTCAAATAAACAATCAATACTTTTTTTTTTGTAATGTTACATCCTAAATAAAATTCAAATCTCACCATGACCCCTTTCATCTCTGCTAAAAATAAAAGTGGGTCATATGGGATCATAGATATATTGGTAAGCAAGTCATGTGACCAAGGACTAAGTTTTTTGGGGGGGCCAGTCAGAAGGCACCTCAGACTGACATAGTGAAGGCTTCTACAATCCCATCAAAAACATATAAATAATGCCCTAAATTCTACAGTCAGCAGTTCTTTTCACAGACCCCCAGGCATCTACCACACATAGCAGTTTCAATACTCACCCCACAGACTTAGCCACTACACCTGTCTCACACACACACACACACACACACACACACACCTCACATATGGACTACAACAAATAAGATTATTCTTTAATGATTACTGAGAAATTTATTATCACAGAAACAGACATTCAACAAATGTAACTTCATTTGCAAAATTTATTTTACAAAACAAAATTGCCCTTGTAGATTTCAGTATATAAATTATATATTTTTTGTTGTTACTACTTACTTATTTCTTTTCTGCATCTTCCACCCTTGTCTGAATGGTAAGTAAAAAAAAACTTTAAAAAATCTACCTTACCATATGCACTGATACAACAGTAAAAAACCTCATCTAATCAACATCAAATATAAATAATGATATATAAACAAAGGATCATTGCAAAATTACAAATTTTATAACATTTCTTCAAATCAGCATGGTGATTATGAAAAATATTAAAAAGAATATAAAAAATTAGTATTATCTGCGTTATTCGGAATATTGTCCTCATCTTCATTGTTATCTGTACAATGTTTCAGCCGATATGCCCTCCGGCCTTCTTTTGGTATTTCTTGTAGGACTCAGGAACCTTCTTTTCAAACTCGGGAACTTTCTTGTCGTAGTCGGGAACCTTCTTGTCGTAATCGGGAGCCATCACGGAACTTTGGCTCCCGATTACAAGAAAGTTCCCGAGTTTGAAAAGAACGTTCCTGATTCTTACAAGAAATACCAGAAGAAAGCCGGAGGGCATATCAGCCGAAACGTTGTACAGATAACAATGAAGATGAGGACAATAGTTCGAATAACGCAGATAATACTAATCATCAAACCTCATCTCAAACATTCAGAGAAATGATATAAAAAAATATCAAGAAGAATATCAAAAAATTAACTTCAGTGGATTTGTTTAGTTTTTGGTTTATTCTATTCATTTTTTTAATGGCATATCAACCTTTATGGGTTATTTAATGTCACCATGTGAAATGCAAACAGTTGCATCCAGGATTTAAACTTGTCATGCTGTGCCCACTTCCTACAACGGTAACCATTACACCAAATGCCTCCACTTGTTTCTTTGTTTAACGGCATATCAACCATCGTGTGTTATTTAATACCAAAGCCATCCTTGTAGAAGAACAGTAGTGGTACTATTTAACCCATAACTGGGAGGATGTAGGAGGACATACTTTTCCCAAGAGTATTAATCCCCGAAAGTGAACATAATAGTTTCGACCAGTTTTGAACTCACTCCAATATCACAATCCAGCACATTAGCCACTACGCCACAGAGATTCCCCTGACTTGAGTGGATGAACCATTTACAATCAACTACAATCTATAATAATCTTTGTATAACCAATAAGACATTGAATATTCAACATAAGTTAGATTAAGGTTTTACCCCCTATCTCACAAACCATCCGAGTGAGACGGACAAGACGTGCAGGACACTGCTGGAGGAGCAAGGATGAACTCATAAGTGATGTTCTCCTGTGGAAGGACATGCTAATGTGGACCACCCAGCAAGGACCTGCATTGACCAGCACTGCATGGGTACTGGATGCTGCGCAGAGGACCTCCCTGGGACAATGAATAATAGAGAAGGTTGGCAAGAGATTGTCATGGATATCCATGCTAATTGCACAACATGATGATGATGATGATGATGATGATAAAAGTGTTTATGTCAGCTTTAAAATCATTATTCAAGTGAACTACTATTGAACAAAATATTACCAAGGCATTTACACTTACAGTGAATTAACCAAATAAAATGGTATTAAAGAAAAAATAGTTTTCTTTCTTATGTAATACAAATAATAATTGAAGGCAAAAATATTGGACTATAAACTAGATGGAAATAAGCCAGGAAGGGCACTAAGTGCAAATGACAAATTTATGTCACAAACCAATCAGAGACAATCTTCAGGAAAATCTATAATACAGTTTTTTGTTCCATTTATAAAAATGTAAGTATGTGTATTAAGATTTTCAGCAAAAGTAGAAAAAATATTGTAACTATTTTTTAATTGATCAAGAACTGACACAATATTTTGATCTAAAAAAAAAAAAATCTTTTTAAAAAAAAAAAAAAAACAAAGAGTATTTTTTCTCACTACAGCCTAAAAAAGCAAAAAAAAAACCCTCTAAAAGATTTTATCTTATTTAAACAAATAAACATTTTTAATATCAAAATAAAAACAAACAGGTCTGATTCATTGTGATCCAAAAATCATAATATTGGAATAAGAAAGTGATTGATTGATTTTAAACAGTATGTCAACCAATCATGGGTTATTTTATGCCTTGAGGTTAGGGAATCTTATTCATTATACATTCATATTTACATTTTTTGTAGGTGTTTTTTTTTTTGGGGGGGGTGCACAGTCCTATTGAATACAAATAATTTTTAAATAGATCTATCTGACCCATAGATGTGACCCTAAGGGATACTACCACACTGGATCAGAGTTGACCTGGGAGTAATGGCAATGAAGGGGTACACACTCCCAAGAGGTTCAGAACTGGAGTCTCACGATCAGCTGCAATTTAATGTCATACCCAGGGCACCCCTTTTTAGGGAGGGTCTAACCCCTCAGCAGAGGATATACAATGAGTGCATTCTAAGCTCTGTCAACAAGTGAAATAAGAAAGTAAGAAGCTAGGTAACTTGGGACAGTGTGCAAACAATCCGAGAGATAAAGCAGTCCAATTTAGGGTGGGGAATTATTGCCAGTAATTATGACAGGTCAATTAAACAATAAAAATACTAAGAAGAAAGAATACAAACAGAATGGATTTTTCTTTTCTTAAATCTGTTAGTGTTATAAAGTTCTGTTATTCTCCAGACATTGTTGCCAAGATAATAAAAAAAAAAACTCACAGAAAAATAACATCTGATAAGTTAAAATTCAAGTGCATATTTCAGAGCTAAGGTGAATAAATAGAAAAACAGAAAATTGTTATATCAGCGTAACAAAACCAACACAGATTTGTAAGATGTAGGATTGTAAAAACTTTAGAAAAATCACCAAAGAAACATTTCCCTGTACCATCAGATGGTTAGTTGGATTTTATGGCATGTCAACCCTTGTTGGGTCATTTTATGCTGATGGTGTATTGTCTTATTCATTCTTGTTGGGTATTCAATTTTTTTTAAACATCTTTTTGTTAAGTTTTTAAATGCCATCCATTAGAATTAAAAAAAAAGGTTAAATCCTACTTAATGGACATAAATTCCACCATCGTATGTATAAGAAAAAAAAATTACTAAAAATCAAGGAATTAACCGAATTTAATGAAATTTTCAGTGTTGATATATTAATGAATAACAGACATAATGTACCAGTTATTTTATTTGAAAACTCTCACATTTTTTCAGGTCAGTTAACTTTGAACCATGTATCTTTGAGGCGTAACACAGATTCACAAACACACGTAGTTCAAAGTTAATTGACCTGAAAAAATGTAAAAGTTTTTAAATAAAATAACTGGTGCATTATATCTTTTATTCATTAATGTATCAACACTGAAATATTCATTAAATTTGGTTAATTTCTTGATTTTTAGTATTTTTTTCTTTCGGCAGGGTGACATACAATGGTGGAATTTATGTCCGTTAAGTAGGATTTAACCCCCAAAAATGAATATTACCTAATATTCATTACACATATATCCTTAGCCCTTTTATGACTATATTTTCCAATTGTTTCCCAGTGATGCTTTCTTTCAGAAAAAAAAAACAACTTTTTAAAAAAAATTATTTGTGGGCATCCCATCATGGTGTAATTGTTAACAAGCTAGTCTCACAGATCCATTACTACTGAATGGTGAGTTTAAATCCTTACTGGATGCTCTATACTTCTAACCTTGTGTCTTATCCTAATAATGGCAAAAATCAGTTGGGTAAATATCTATTCATTAAAAAATAGTTGAATCTAGTATCAATATAATGAGAAATTTCTCAGTAAAATTTGCTAGCTGGTGGCAAATACAGACCAGCAAATTGTATGAAATTTGTCTATACAGCAATGAAAGGATGAAATTAATTCTATATATCTAAAAAAAAATAAATAAATAAAAAATCATAATTAAAAAATGAATGGCTCGATATCTTATTATAATTATATTAGTACTCAAGTCACAATTCCTTAGTTATTTACATCACATTCTCCATGATTCTATTTCTATTTAAACCGCAATTAATAATAAAACTGACATTATTAATACTGTTGGCCTTACCTAAATACTAATAACATGCAATTGTATTTATATATACAACAAAATACCAGTTTTCAGTGTAAACGTAAAGCTAATATATTGATATAAAAAAAACTGATTTTAATAAAAATGTGCTCGGTATTATTGATTTCTAATTGTTTGGTTTTATCTTAATGAATATGAGTAAAAATCTCTTCAATTCCTAAAAGAAATTCATTATCAAGAAGAAATAACTGTATTTTATTCTTTACTTCCTATTTCAACTAAATAGTTAAACTAGGAAAATTTAGCATTGAATAACGGAAGTGATGAAAGAGTAAGTTTCAGTTGTTCTATTTACCGATTATACCCCTCCGTTTCAAATCTTTTATTTGAATTCTTAATTAGTTTCATTAGCTTTCTGATACCCGGAGGGTGTATATATTTGCTAGTATAAATAATATAGTTTCCTATATTCATAAATAAAGAGTGATAAGATAGATGTAAGAGTGATAGATATCTCCCTTAATTACATTATATAGAGTGATAATACCCTTGGCAAAAGGTATGAATCCAATTCTCCCTCCAGCTATGGGTTGTTAGAATCTTATATGGGCCATCCTGTAGGCTTTAAGCAACAGCGCTTGTCCAGTGGAATTGGATCCTTGGGTAATCCTCTGGTAAAGAGTCCTGGGTATTGTAAGTCCCTCCTCACTGAGTGCTAGTAAAACTATGGCCAGTATCAGTGTTTAAGTAGTGTATCAGCCACGCAGTATGGCTAGTGATTGACGAAGGAATAAACCATGTGACCATGGCTAGTCTATAAATTCAGGTGGGGAATTTGAGCACACCTTATAACCACAAATATTCCAACATGGGTAAATAGCAGGGCAGAGTGGACTCATGGCTAGGTAACCAGTCTAGGAGAAGGAAAACTCTGAATGCAAACCTGTCAAACTCTGCTAAAGAAATTGACCTTGTGTCGCTTCCTGCTTGTGCAAAGGGGTTGGTATATATATATATATATATATATATATATATATATAGAGTGATAGATATAAGAATGATAGAGCATATATTCTAAGTTCTGATTTTAAAAAATGGACCATATGACCTGCACAGGAAACCTAGGGTCTTCCAAGACTGCATTGCCAATAGATAAACTATATGGACTATATGACCTTTAGGAACCCCTTTTGCGATCTCGACTCACAAGGACACTTTTCTCATTTACAGTCAAAATCCGGTTAGGGTTAGGGTTTAGTTTTATAATTTAAAAAAAAACTCTAAAAATTGGCTGTTAACAATTAACCGGATTTTGACGGTGTAAATAGAAAAAATGTCCCCACAAATCGAGATCGCAAAAGGGGTACCTAAAGGTCATATGGTCCAAAAAAATAAACTTCTAATGAAAAGATTTCAATGCAGCCACTGCACAATCTAATGAAAAACATTACCTTATTTAACCAGATTATTCGGCTACATACTGGTTATATTTGATTCCACCAAAACATTGCTACTTTTTGTCATATCTGTTTATTCTAACAATTTAGTTTCACTGACCCTTGAACAGCTTTCATCTAGAGACGGTGATCACAGTGTTCAAAGGCAGTTTTTGTAGATACGCTCACTGTTATTTCTTTCTTATTTCAACCCACAACCAACTGTAATGTAAAGGTATCGGGTTGTAGTAATGTCTCTCGTCAAAAAAGAAGGCATGTTGTACTAGATATGCAAGCTAACTCAGGTTACATGCCTATCTATATGTATTGAGTAGCTCATACACAAGCTTCCTGGGCAAATAGAGTCAGCAATTTTTCAGAAAGTCAGAGAGAGAGAGAAAGCAGTGCACTTGCTTTCAACCCCATTAATATAAAAAGAATAAGCAGTTCTCAGAAAATGAGATACAGGATCTAAAAAGCATGTAAATATTATTAAAAAAAAATATCTTCTTTGTTTTGTTTTGTTTTACGGCATATCAATCTCAGTGGGTCATTTAATGCCAATAAAGTTTTGAAATAAATCAATTCTTAATGGATAATACAATTTTTTTATAAATACATTTTTCTATTTAACCCATAGATCGGACCCTAACAGGTACTACCACTGCGGGTCAGAGTGGACCAGGGAGCAATGGTGATGAATGGGTGCTCCACATTCCTCAAACCTCCAAAACTGGAACCTCACCATCAGATCAAATATCTTCTGTTCTATACATCTATAAAAGGTAGTTGTGTGTATGTCCGGAGGAAACTTCAAAAATAAAACAATTAATGACATATAGTAAATATATATATATACACATTAAATAGCAGCAGGGCTTGGTTTTTGTGCTAAAATTATAAAGATTTGATTTATATTTGTGAAAAGGATTAAAAAATAAAATTTAAATGATAACAGAATGGAATATTTTTTTGCACTTAATATTTTGAGTAGTAGACATTAACGTTTATTTTCAGAGTGGCTGGATCAATGGAAGGTCTTTTTTTTTAATGGGGCATCGATGAGGATCCAACTTACGATTTAGTAATAATTTAGTAATATTTTTTTGCACTTAATATTTTGAATAGTAGACATTAACGTTTATTTTCAGAGTGGCTGGATCAATGCAAGGTCTTTTTTTTTAATGGGGCATCCGATGAGGATCCAACTTGCGATTGAGTAATAATTGATCCGCGGGACTAACTTTTAAAAATCCCCCCCCTTTACCCTAGTTTAACAATAAATTAAACTATTATCATCATATCCTATCACTTTTAAACTAAGAACTATAATAAAAAATGTTCCATATTCGAGATAATAGAGTAGTGCTTCATTGTAAATCTATGCTATGAAAACACTTTACAAATGTCAGGTGTCTGCAGGTATTTGCCTCATACCCCACTTGTATGGGCTGGGCACAATGCCTCGTTTTAACGTGGGCCCACCCACAAGCCGAAGCTCATGGGTGGGAAAAATTGCGTTGATCCTGTCGGCATTCCTCCTCAAGGGGGGCGCTGGGCAATAAACCCAGCCCTGCCCCTTTAAGTCAAGGGGGCAGGTATTGCCTGGGAGGATAGCCCCCTGGGACGCTACTAACTTGTAAAGATCCAGGGTCGAAGCTACTGGACCCCCAGCCCGTTGGGCGGGTCTACATGAAAAACAAGTATGACCAAATGTTATGCATAAAAATTGCAGTTATAATAAAAAAAAAAAAAATAATAAAGCAAGAGGTTAGTTGCCCACAAAATTGAAGAACATTGGAAAGGTGTAATAACAAAATCAATCATGGCAAACCATATATATGGAGAGAAAAAAGTAACCCACTATGAAACGAGGTTGAAATAAGAGACAAGAAATCATGATGGAAACTATGTAATTAATGATTTTAACAGCATGTCAACCTATCAATAGATTAGGGAATTGTGTTCACATTTACATTTTGTGTAGTTTTTTTTCTTAAGAGGTTTTTTTTTGGGGGGGGGGGTTGCACATGGTCCTAGCTAATACAAATAATTTTTAAATAAAACTATTTGATCTATAGAGGGCACCCTAACTGGTACTACCATTCTGGATCAGAGTAGACCTGGAAGTCATGGCACACTCCCCAAGTCTCCAGAATTGGAGCCTCACCACCAGATGCAGTTTACTTTCATACCCATAAGCCTTCCCTTCGTCTGGGGAGGCTCATCCCTCTGTAGGAGATACAGTTAGCATATTCTAACCCCCATCAACAGGACTAGGAACTATATAAGGTAAAAGGAACTAGACTTAGATTTGTCTAAAAGAACAAACTTGTAACCAAACCAAATGTCTGCCAATGTTTCTCTTATTAGGGGTTAATGTTAGGTCAATCCTTTGATAATGAAATTCCTGAACATTCTGCTAGTAGGAAATTGTGGTACTCAGTTCCATGACTGTTAAACAACGGTCTTCTTGCTGAGAGTATTAAAACATACTAAGTGACTTCTAATGGCTACTAGAAAAAAAGTTGTAGGGGCACTAGATCAAGGAGATTATTTTAGCATCTGAAGTGAAGCGCCACACCTACCATCAGCTCCCCACTTTACCTCACAGATCCCTGTGCTACTCATATGCTGATTTGGCAAGGACCGGTATCGAACTAAGAACCTTGTGGTTTCTAGCCGAACGTTCTACCGACTGAGATGTGACATAAAGTCAATTTCTTAAGCGGAGTTTAAATTTGAATTCTGAGTTTAAATTCAGAGTTTTCCTTCTCCTAGAATGGTTGCCATACCAAGGTTAAAGAGTTCAGTCTGCCCTACTATTTACCTATAGCTGAAAGGAGAATAGTTTGATTCATACCTTTCTCAAGGGTATTAGCTCTGTATGAAATACAAATAACCTTGTCCAAGATTTGAGGGCCAGTATTGAACCAGGAACCTTGTGATTCCTAGCCAAATGCTCTACTGACTGAGCGAAACCAGACTATTGTAACTACTAGAAGAAACATACATTTGTGGAAGACCAAAGAATTATTTACCCAACCTGTTCACAATAGGTAGAATTTGATACAACGTCACAAGTATTGGACATCCAGTAAGGATCAAATTTTCTCTAATCAGTCATAATTAATCTGTGAGATTAGCTTGCTAACCATTACACCATGATAGGACCAAAGAATACACCAATGAAAATGTGAAGTATATTGGAAATGCCCCATGTTAAAATTTTAGAAAACAATTTATGGAAAATAGAAATGATTATTTGTATTATTTGGACTATTGTCCTCATCTTCATTGTTATCTGCACAACGCTTTGGCCAATGTGCCCTCCAGCCTTCTTCAGGTATATCTTGTGGAACTCGGGAACCTTCTCGGACTCAGGAACCTTCTTGTCATAATCAAGAATCATCAATTAGCCACATAGCCTAGTGTTTGGTTTGGTTTGGTTTGTTTTACGGCATATCAACCTCAGTGGGTCATTTAATGCCGATAAAGTTTTGAAATAAATCAATTCTTAATGGATAATACAATTTCGTTTATAAACTCATGTTTTTCTATTTAACCCATAGATGGGACACTAACAGGTACTACCACTCCGGGTCAAAGTGGACCAGGGAGCAATGGTGATGAAGGGGTGCTCCACATTCCCCAAACCTCCAAAACTGGAACCTCACCATCAGATAGAGTTTAACGTCATTCCCAGGACATGTAGACCCGCAGTCACCACCTTCTAGCACCCATATGATAAAAAGGGGTTGGGGCTTGCCATAAGGGCAATAGGGTTGGGAAAATCATATAGGTGCTAGGGCTTGACGTAACCAGCTGATTGATCAGAGGGTGTCTCTCTGACCGCCCGTCTAGCCCAAGATAGGGCCAAAGTGGAGTATTGCAAGTCATGAACTGCTCATCCACCTGGGCTCTATCCTTAAGCATCACGGGTTGCCACCTACGGCCAACAGGTGGCCCCATTGGAAGAGTCTTACCCCTCTGCAGAGGTGCAGTCGGTGCATTCTAACGCCCCAGTCGACAGGGCGCATAGCCTAGTGGATAAAGGAGTTAGGTTAAGACAGTTCTAAGTAACAGTTATCTCTAGAATGCAGGTTGAATCCTGGTCAGGGTCAGCAGTAATATAGAATAATAATTAACACAGCTTAACACCTGTACCCCAGCTATGGCTAGTGGAATGAGAACAGGATACCCTTGTGGACTGAATAAAGGGTTAGGTTCAAAGTTCCATGATGGCTCCCGATTACGACAAGAAGGTTCCAGATTGTGACAGGAAGGTTCCCGAGTCTGACAACAAAATACCTGAAGAAATTTATTCAAATTATCAAGCCTCATCTCAAAAATTCAGAGAAAAATGTTCATCTACATGCATTGATGGATTGACAAAAATAGAAAGGATTAATTAAGATAAAACTGATCAGATTTGTAATGGAAACAGCCAATCCCCCCAACTTAAACGATATAAGATCTCCTGTTCTGTGCACATAGCATAGGTAGCAAGCATGAACAGCATGAGTTTCACAATTTGCATAACAATTCCACCAACCAGTGGGTAATCATCCAAACCGGGTCACTTTGACTGACCCCCCCCCAATCCTACAAGGAGGAACGAGAGAAAGAAGGAGAGAGAGAGAAAGAGAGAGAGAGAGAGAGACTTGCAAATAGATTCAGAGACAGGCAATGTTGAGAGGATGAAGGACAAGAAGCTCTGAACAGGATTAATGATGCGTGCAGTCTGCATTTCAACCTACACAGATCACCCACGTCTGCTTCACTCGGCCTTTTTAATGAATACAGCTACACAAACATTTTTACAAGATTTATAGGGCCGGTTTAGCTCAGTCGGTAGAGAGTCTGGTAATTTATGAGGAAGTGCGTCCCGGTCTCCTGCCTCAAAAATTGCTACCCGGTGACTATCAAAATAACGATCCCAGCTCGTCGTAATTCTTGTTTATTTATCGTAATTTGGTAATTTATGAGGAAGTGCATCCCAGTCTCCTGCCTCAAAAATTGCTACCCGGTGACTATCAAAATAACGACCCCAGCTCGTCTTAATTCTTGTTTATTTATCGTAATTTGGTAATTTATGAGGAAGTGCATCCCGGTCTCCTGCCTCAAAAATTGCTACACGGTGACTATCAAAATAATGACCCCAGCTCGTCGTAATTCTTGTTTATTTATCGTAATTTGTCGTAATTCTTGTTTAGATATGAATATGGATATAGTTTGGGATAGATAGATAGATAGATAGATAAACAAACAAAATAATATAGATAGATATGAATAAATGGAGATAGATAGATAGATATTTTTGACAAGTAAATGTATTGGGGGGGGGGTCGCTTCTTTTTTTGTTGTAATTCTTGTTTATTTAAACTAAAAACAAGACATTAAACAAACACGAATAAAAGAAAATTTTAGTATTTTAATATAGATAAATATGAACAAATTGAGATAGATAGATAGATGTGAAGATGGATAGTTTTGAATAGACTGAGCTGGGTCGTTATTTTAATAGTCACCGGGTAGCAATTTTTGAGGCAGGAGACCGGGACGCACTTCCTCATAAATTACTGAGCGTCCACCAAGTAACCACAAGGTTCCTGGTTTGATACCGGCCCTCGTCAACTCAGTGTATGAGTAGCACAGGGATCTGTGCGGTAAAGAAAGGAGCTGATGGTAGATGTGACGCTCCACCTCAGATGCAAAAACAATCTTCTTGGTCTCGCACTGGTGAAAAGGGGATAGATTCCCTCACTGCTTGGCTGATACCAACTTTAGGCCACTCTGACGACTTTACTTACTTATATCAAGTGATATAATGTCTGTCTTATTATAACCATTGATAATAATATATGTAGTAGAAGAGGTAAAGCAAGGAGCTGATGGTACGTGTGATGCTCCACCTCAGATGCAAGAAACAATCTTCTTGGTCTCGCACCAATGAAAAAGGGATAGACTCCCTTGTTGTTTGATGGTAGGTGTGACGCTCCACCCCACATGCAAAAACAATTTTTTTGGTCTCGCACTAGTGAAAAAGGGATAGACTCCCTCGCTGTTTGGCTGATACCAACTTTAGGCCACCCCGATGACTTTACTTACTTACTTATATCAAGTGGTATAATGTCTTATTATAACCAGTGATAATAATATATGTAGTAGAAGAGAGACACAATATTCCTACCAAATTATTCAGTAAAGTTTTCAGTTTATGTTATCTATCAATATGTTGTTTATGGAAACAACAGAAATTGTACTCAACCGAATTTATTTAAAAAAACAAAAAAAAACAAGGTACAAATCACTTTTAATTAAACTAGTACAAAATAAAAAAAACCCTCCGGTCGATGTAAAAATAGATTTTTGAAACATATTGCCTGAGGGGTGGGAGTAAAAAATTCAATGTCAGCGAGTTTGTACCCTAAGTAAGTAAAATCATCAAATTCATTAAAGGATTCAAAAATAAAACAATTTGAAATGTAAACTTTAAATATGTATTAAAATAAAACAAACTATATATAGATATATAATACCAGTCATGTATTTATTAAAACTTGTTTTAAAAAAACAATGAGGACTGTCTAATGTTGCATGTTCAAATTTTGAGTGTATTTATTCTATGTTATGATGATTTTGGGTAATGTGACATAAGCAGTGACATAGTTTTTGTTACAGACAAAAACCGGAAGCGAATCTCTATTATTAATAGATGGACATTAAAAAGCTAATTACCAAACATACATTTAGCTATCACACATACGTAGGAATTCTACATTAGCATCTGTTTTATCAAGCATGTTGGGATTATCTTCCCTTTGACTAGAAGAGTTATCTTCCCGCTGGGTTTCCGAACCAACCACCAGGGGACCTCTGTTATTTAAGCGCGGGTTTTGAAACTCACTACCTCTTTTGTACCTCTTCTCGTAGGTACCCACATGGGTTAGACACATTGTCACACCCTTCTCAGTGGGGGCTTCTGCCCCCAATGCTATGCAACTCTCCTGGGGGCTTCAGCCCCCCATCACTAGTAAGTGATTTTTAATGTATGTACTCTCCAGTCCTTTAATCTCTACTGTTGTATGTTCATGTACATGTATTTCATTGTTACTGTATCTTGTCGTATAAATGTGCTGTTTATTATATAAAATGTTATGTAACGAACGTGTCGGAGTTTGTTGCGTTTCAACAAGTTATAACATTGTTATAACCTTGAACCTTACAAGCATAATAATGAATAAATTGGAGCAGATAATAATTAATCTGTAAACAGAACAATAAATGTCTTTCTCCCTAATGTAGATGACACTCCTATGCTTATAAAATCAAAAAGCATCCAAACAATATTTCATCATCATCATGTCGTGCTTGCAGCACGGGTATCCATGACAATCTTTTGCCAACCTTCCCTATCATTCATTGCACCTGGGAGGTCCTCTGCGGAGCAGCTAGCATCTTCGCATAGCTGGTCAATGTAGGTTCTTGCTGGGCGCCCCACACTTGCATGTCTATGTATTGGCTTCCACAGGAGAACGTCGCTTATGAGTTCATCCATGCTTCTCCAGCAGTGTCCTGCATGCCTTGTCCGTCTCACTCGGATAGTTTGTGAGATGGGGGTCAGGTGACTGTACAGCTGTTTCTTTGTGGGGTGCTGTTTCCACGACTTGTTCAAGACTGCATGGTGCATTCTTGTGCAGCTCCATCCAGCTTATTCTCAAGATGCTTCGTTAGGGTCCAGGTGGTGCAGCCATATAGCAGCACCGACACAACCACAGCCTGGAAGAAACGTCGCTTCAGCTTGTCAGGGAAATCGGATCTCTGTATGACTGATAATCTATTTGTGTCCAACCATGCCTCTGCTATCCATGTATTAACATCGCTCTCTGTGGAGGAGATATTACCACCCAGGTATGTGAATTGCTTTACTGGCTTAAGAGGCTTGCCGTTGAGTGTGGAGATGTTTCCTTTATTTTTACACATTTATATTTACACATATTTCATTTCATCAATAATAATTTCAAAGCAGACGGCTTTGAAATAAGAGATTGTAGACTTTTTAGATTTGAAAATAACAAAAGGTCAAGTATTTACCGCAAAATATACACACACACATACACATATTTCTAAATCCATGTTGTTTTATATCACAAAATATCATAAGTGAAGGTTTTATATAACAAGAGTTTGCAAAACATACAATAACAGGTTTTGGCTTTCATTTCTAACCACTTATTTCCCTTATTTAGTAATTCTATCCAGTTTTATCAAAGTCGCCTTTGTTTTATTTGAATCTAATGTTCAGAGGTTAACAGGAATAAACATATTAACAAATCACTCAGGTTTCTTAATTAAATATCATATTAATAATGGAGATTCGCTTCCGGTTTTTGTCTGTAACAAAAATTACGTCACTGCTTACGTCACATTACCCAAAATCGTCATAACATAGAATAAATACACTCAAAATTTGAACATGCAACATTAGACAGTCCTCATTGTTTTTTTTTTAAACAAGTTTTAATAAATACATGACTGGTATTATATATCTATATATAGTTTGTTTTATTTTAATACATATTTAAAGTTTACATTTCAAATTGTTTTATTTTTTAATCCTTTAATGAATTTGATGATTTTACTTACTTAGGGTACAAACTTGCTGACATTGAATTTTTTACTCCCACCCCTCAGGCAATATGTTTCAAAAATCTATTTTTACATCGCCCGGAGGGTGTTTTTTATTTTGTACTAGTATGATTAATATACATACATTGCTCTTAATAAACATTCAAATATTGTTTTTGTTTTTTTAGTTATAATCCTGACTTACACTCATATTTAGTTGATGTGTATTACTAGGTTAGCTCAGTCGGTAGAGCGTTCGGCTAGAAACCACAAGGTTCCTAGTTCGATACCAGCCCTCGCCAACTCAGCGTTATGAGTAGCACAGGGATCTGTGCGGTAAAGTAAGGAGTTGATCGCAGGTGTGGTGCTCCATCACAGATGCTAAAATAATCTCCTTGGTCTAGCACTAGTGAAAAGGGGATAGACTCCCTCGCTGTCTGGCTGATACTGACTTTACGCCACCCCGATGACGATGAATTTTTTTTATTACTAGATTCAAAAGTTTTTCAATATTTTGTGAGGCACGATTTGGTAGCTCTGGATGAAATGCCAAGGCTTTGATAGGGATGAACCACACTGGATTGTGAGATGCAAAGTGTGCCTGATACTCTCTGAGTGCTACTCACCAGATTTGCCTCTATAGCGTGGGGTACTGCCTCGGAATCCATGGTTTTAGGCCTACCTGATCATCAAAGTTCTTGCAACACAAGTGACATTTATTGAACCCCCTGATTACTGTACTGCACCTTCACCTTTCACACAACAAAAGTTTTTTGTTTGTTGCTGCTGTGCTATGGCCTAGTTTGAACTCATAAAGCAAAAGTTCCTGAATTAGACTACTCTACACATTCATCTGAGTGGCTTATTAAATCACACATATAGCATGGAGCATGACCTTGGAATCCATGGTTTTAGGCCGACCTGACCTTGCAAAGCAAGGGTCTTGCAACCCAAGTGAAATTTCTTTAACCACCTGTTAATATATTGTGATTAACTGCACCTTCACCTACAGCTTTTGCACAACAAATGTTTTGGAACATATGACCTTTAGGCACCCCTTTTGCAATCTCGTTTCATAGGGACATTTTTTTTCATTTACACCGACAAAATCCGGTTGTTTGTTAACAGATGATTTTTAGAGTTTTTTTAAAAAAATTATAAAACTAACCCCTAACCCTAATCCCTAACAAACAACCGGAAAAAAATGTCCCTATGAAACGAGATCGCAAAAGGGGTGCCTAAAGGTCATATGGTCCAATGTTTCCAGTTACTTCCACAGCATTATGGTCCAGTTAGAACTCATAAAGCATAACCTTGCTGAATTAGACACAGGGGCCGGGTTAGATCTGTTGGTAGAGCGTTCGGCTAGAAACCACAAGGTTCCTAGTTCGATACCGGTCCTCGCCAACTCAGCGTTATGAGTAGCACAGGGATCTGTGCGGTAAAATAAGGAGTTGATGGTAGGTGTGGCGCTCCACCTCAGATGCTAAAAACAATCTCCTTGGTCTAGCGCTAGTGAAAATGGGATAGACTCCCTTGCTGACTGGCTGATACCGACTTTAGGCCGCCCTGTCGACTTTACTTTTTTTTTTACACATTCACCTGTGCTGATTTCAAATCATACATGGTGTGAAGCAATGCACAACGTGTCAGCACACCATCTACCATAATGTTACCACTTCCACAGCTTGAACTGCTTTTGTCACATTATATATGTGCCACAAATTAGCATGTACCAAAATATGGCAAAAAATTTTGACTCACCCTAGTAAATCTTATTATAATGGAGATTGTGTGTTTGTCTGTCTGTAACCGAAACTAAATCACTATTCAAGTCATAATTCCCTTAGTTATTGACGTCACATTTACCATGAATTTATTTTTATTTAAACCTCAATTATTGATAAAATTGTTATACCTTAATAATACTGTTGACCATATCTACCGACTAATAGCATGTAATTGTATTTATATATACAACAAAATAGCGGTTTACAGTGTGAACGAGAAGGCTAATTTGCATATTGATATTTAAAATTTGATTTTAATAAATATATGCTTAGTATTATTGATTTCTAATTGTTTAGTTTTCTCTTAACGAATCTGAGCAAAGATCTCGAGGATACATCTTAAAAGAAATCCATAAACAAGACGAAAGAACTGTAATTTTATTAAATACTTCATAATCTAACTAAATAGATAAATTAGGAAAAATAAAAGACGGGAGTGAAAGAAAATGATGGAAGAGTTAAATCTAAAGCTGTTCTATTTTTCGATTAAACCCTTCAGTTTATCATTTTCTAAATAGTTTATAATTTGATACAATATTTTATAACATCAAAACCTAAATACTTGCACCTGAAGGAAGGTGCATATATTTGCTAGTATGATTAATATTCATACATTGCTCTTAATAAACTACCCATCTACCTGAGGTATAAAAATCTTTTATCTCAGTGTAAAAAAAAAAAATTTTTTAAAATTAAAAATTAAAAAATAAAAGGTAAACTTTTTTTACCATATATTTTTTGTTTTGTTTTTTGTTTGTTTTGTTTTACGGCATATCAACCTCGGTGGGTCATTTAATGCCGATAAAGTTTTGAAATAAATCAATTCTTAATCGATGATACAATTTTTTTATAAATACATTTTTCTATTTAACCCATAGATGGGACCATAACAGGTACTACCACTCCGGTAAAGAGTGGACCAGGAAGCAATGGTGATGAAGGGGTGCTCCACATTCCCCAAACCTCCAGAACTGGAACCTCACCATCAGATAGAGTTTAACGTCATTCCCAGGACATGTAGACCCGCAGCCACTGCCTTCTAGCACCCATATGATAAAAAGGGGTTGGGGCTTGCCATAAAGGCAATAGGGTTGGGAAAATCATATAGGTGCTAGGGCTTGACATGACCAGCCGATTAATCGGAGGGGGCCTCTCCGACCGACTGTCTAGCCCAAGATAGGGCCAAAGTGGAGTATTGCATGTCATCAACTGCTCATCCACCTGGGCTCTATCCTTAAGCATCATGGGTCACCACCCACGGCCAACAGGTGGCCCCATTGGGGGAGTCTTACCCCTCTGCAGAGGTGCAGTCGGTGCATTCTAATGCCCCAGCCAACAGGGCGGCATATTTTTTTCTATTCATTTAAATTTGCAATCTAATATATAATGTATACCACTTAATACTAGGTATGTTAACTTGTACAATAATATTACATTAATATATTAATGTATTATTCAACTCTACTGTCAAAGTTTTCCTCCTTAATTATAAAGGTATTAAGAATTATAAAGACATGAAAGTTCGTAAATAATGGTTTACTATTTCTTTATGTAAGTTTTTATTACATTGGTAGACATATGAAATCTATAAATGTGTCAATCCACTCTCATTAATTCCAAAATGCATCTAATTAGTTGTTGTCAACAATAAAAAATAAAAGTAAAGACAGTCTGTATATATAATGTGCTGACAAATTAACTAGTCTGTTTGTAAGTCTGACTTCTAGTTACTTCATTATTTGTAGATACATTCTATTGAAAAAAGGAAGTACTTCAAAGTAATGTCTGCCTAACTAACTTCAAAAGGAAGTACTTCAATGTAATGTCTTCAAAGCTTCAAAGTAATGTCTGCCTAACTAACTTCAAAAAGGAAGTACTTCAAAGTAATGTCTGCCTAATACTTCAAAGTAATGTCTGCCTAACTAACTTCAAAAAAGTACTTCAAAGTAATGTCTGCCTAACTAACTTCAAAAAGGAAGTACTTCAAAGTAATGTCTGCCTAACTAACTTCAATACAAATCAACAAATTTCTAAAGTTTTCAAGAAGGGTTACTATTTTATTAAAAACTAGCTTAAAAGCCACCCTATCGGGCAGCAATTAAGCTAGCTCCTATACAGGCTCTTGATTGAGCTGTATTAAAGTATTGCATTAATATCAATTCTTCTGTTGCCACTTAATTTAAAGACAATTTGATGTACGTAGATCCTTACTTTCCATACAAACCATTATTTCTATTTCATGGGTGACTTTTGCTGGATTTCCCAATTAATTTTGATTATTCCCAAATTTATTTCCAAGTTATAAAAATTGTTATCATACAAAGAAATTGATGTAATGAATATGCATATACCTGGGTTCCTCCTCACAGCAATATGATTGGCTACTGTCATCCATAAATACTGAACAATGTAGAGGTACAATTGCCTCTCTGTCACCGAATCTCCTCTCTTGATGGAGGTGCGTGGTCTAATGTTTAGAGTCACAAGAAATGGACTTGTCGACCCGAGTTAAAATCCTGGATGAAGATATTTGACTTCACATAGCGTTAATACCCTTGGGAAAGGTATGAATACAACTACTCTCCCTCCAGCTATGGGTAAATAGCAGGGCAGACTGGGCCCTTAACCTGGCTAGGTAATCAGTCTAGGAGAAGGAAGACTGAATTCAAACCTATTAAATTCTGCATAAGAAACTGACCCTGTATCGCATACTGCTCGTGCGGAGGGGTTGGTGTCTGTGTGTGTATATATATATATATATATATATATATATATGAGAAGTAAACAAACAGATGATATGTTTTGATATGCCTTTTTTTAGCCGACAATTTTTGGGAGAATATGTGCTTAATTGAAGTCGTACCTAATTTTTTAAAATTAATTAATTAATAATTAATGAATTAGGCAGGAATACCTATTCAGATGTAAGGCTAAACAAATCGAGAAAAATCAATCTCTGTATGTACCAGCAGAGCTATAGACAGGAAGACCGCTTTGTGTATGACTCGAACCCTGACTGTCAAGCTGACAGGCAGAGACTCTAACCATTACACCAGCAAGCCCTTTCCAGATTTTTCGTTTTATTTAGAAGTAGGTTATATTCCACTTTATGGTGACTTTTACTACACAACAATATGAGAAGTAAACAAACAGACGATGTGTTTTGATATGGCTTTTTTTAGCCAAATATATATATATATCCGATGTTGGGTATATACGGCTATACAACATATGTACATGGATGTGAATGCCTGTGTCCAGGAGTAATCAAAAGGTTAGCTAAACGAGTTAGGGAGGTCAGCAGATTTTAATAGATGATAAAATAGAAAGAGAAGGATTTTTTGATAAAGACGAAAGGCTTAGTTTTTTAATGTCCATAATAAACTCAAGTCTTCGGCGCTAGTACAGTTAGGTCAATAGGTCAGTAGACAAGTGTAACATTTTTTAAAGTACTTTATTTTTTTGGAGGGTGGGGGTCACACACAGGAAATTTCCAGAATCCTGGTCTGCATATATTCAAGGAAGTAAAAAGGAGGAGATCAGATTAGTTGTGTGGCAGATGATTGGCAACCCAACCCCAGTGACAAAGGTTGATTGTTGGACTAGGATGTTGCCCAGCCAATATTAGTGGGTCATAAGAGGAACATAAACAGCAGAGTTAGGTATTGGCTGTCTAACAGAATAGGATAGAAAGCTCATCAAATCTTCATCTGCCATCCATATAAAGAAAAGGGATCAGCCTCCAAGCCCATATTACAAAGTGTCACATGCTCCCCCCCCCCCCACCAGGATAAACCAGAAGAGAAATTGTCATCAATAAAGATGACCATTCTGAAATTGTTTTTTGCATCATTTTCTTTCTTTGTGGAACTGACATATAGCTTGTACAGTTTCAATCAAACCCGGTAACTAATAGATCTCCTTATGGAAACGATCACTTGGAGGGGGAGAGACTGACCAGCTGACAAGACTGGATAGGTTTTGACAATAATTGCCATAGAAATTCAACTGTACATGACAGAACTGATGGTGGTTTGCATAATCCCTTTAAGCTTTTCTTTCATGCAAGTTATTTTTTTAATTTTTTTTTTTACCAACGCCTCCGCACGAGCAGGATGTGACACAAGGTCAATTTCTTAAGCGGAGTTCAGCAGGTTTGAATTCAGAGTTTTCCTTCTCCTAGACCGGTTGCCTAACCAAGGTTAAGGAGCCTAGTCTGCCCTACTATTTATCCATAGCTGGAGGGAGAGTAGGATTCATACCTTTCCCAAGGATATTAGCGCTAAATGAAATGCAAGTTATTCCATTTCCTCTTGAGAAGAGGGAGGCGTGTCCCTGTGGCATAGTGACTAACATGCTGTACTGTGATATCATAGTAAGTGAGTTCAAACTCTAATCACACTATTATGTTCACTTTCGGACTAATACCCTTTGAAAAGGTATGAACCCCCTCACCCCCACCTATGGGTTAAATAGTACCACTACTGTTCTTCTACAAGCATGGCTTTGGAATTAAATAACCCATGAAGGTTGATATGCTATTAAACAAAGAAACCAAAGAAACCATCCTCTTGAGAAAATAAAAACATTATCAATGATATTGATAGAGAGGGTTGGTTTAGCTTAGTCAGTAGAGCATCTGCCTAGGAATAACAAGGTTCCAGGTTCAATACAAGCCCTCACCAACTCAGCGCTGAGTAGCACAGCTTGGGTAATTTGATCTGTGTAGTAAAGTGGGGAGCTGACTATAGATGTGGCACTCCACCTTGGACACAAAAACAATCTCCCTGGTCTAGTGCTAGCAATAAAAAGGGACAGACTCCTTTGCTGTCTGGCTGATATCAACAATAGGCCACCCCGCCAACTACACTTTACTACTTGGAACATTGAACATTTTATACAAACATATTTCTACTAAACTGAACTTAGTACAATTATGAAGCATCGATTGAGTTTTGTTATATGGCATATCAACCTCAGTGGTTCATTTAATGCCGATAAAGTTTTGAAATAAAGTCATTATTAATGGATACTCAGTTTTTTTTTATAAACATATTTTTCAATTTAACCCATAGATGGGACCCTAACAGTTACTACCACTCCAAGTCAGAGTGGACCAGGGAGCAATGGTGATGAAGGAGTGCTCCACATTCCCCAGACCTCCAAAACTGGAGCCTCACTATCAGATAGTGTTTAACGCCATTCCCAGGACATGTAGACCCTCAGCCACCACCTTCTAGCACCCATATGATAGAAAGGGTTGAGGGTTGCCATAAGGGCAATAGGGTTGGGGCAATCATATAGTTGCTAGGGCTTGACGTGACCAACCAATTGATCGGAGAGGGCCTCTTTTTCTATTTGACCCATAGATGGAACCCTAACAGGTACTACCACACTGGGTCAAAGTGGACCTGAGAGCAATGGTGATGAAGAGGTGCTCCACATTCCTCAGAGCTCCAGAACTGGAACTTCAACATCAGATAGAGTTTAACATCATACCCAGGACATGAAAGCCCTCAGCCACCACCTTCTAGCAAATATATGATAAAAAGGGTTAGGGCTTTCCATAAGGGCAATAGGGTTAGGACAATCATATAGGTGATAGGGCTTGATGTGACCAGCCGATTGACTGGAGGGGGCCTCTTCAACCATCCGTCTAGCCTAAGTAAGAACCAAAGTGGAGTGTTGTACGTCATGGACTGCTCAGCCACCAGGGTTCCATCTTTAAGCCTCATGGGTCACCACCCACGTCCAACAGGTGGCTCCATTGGAGGATTCTTACCCTTCGCAGAGGCACAGTCAGTGTATTCTGACACGGCAGGAAATGTTAGAAAAGAAATCTCTCTAGTAGGCAAATGATTGGTACCTAGCTGGAAAACTTTGCAAGCAAAACATTAAAAAATTAATAAGTGCCTAAAAAACAGCCAAAAATCAGAAAATAAAATGTAAAAAAAAATTTTTTTTGAGATTTCTATTTTACTTATTTCGATAATTATTTAATTGGCTATTATCTTATAAAAGAAAAAGTTATACATCGATATTTTTTCTGCTTAAATGGGGCGCGGGGGTCTAAATTTTCAATAGATTTTTTCTTCAAACTTATTATTTATTGTTTCTAAAAAAAAAAAAAGGTTTGCATTAAATAGATATTAAAAAGAAGCATTTTATTGTGTTGACAATGATGACCTTCTTCCAATTGGTGAATGGGCATCTGTTACTGTCAATCAATTTTTACAGTAAGTTTATTGCTTACCTGAATTATTTCTTATGTGTTTTCTTCTTGAACATTTTTTCTCTCATTGATTCCATTTCAATCTTTGTTTGACTTATTACTTTTAGAATCTGATCAACAGCCCAATCCTACAATGAAACAAAAAATGAATGAATGAAACACCTTGTGGTGCCGTTATAGTATGTTGCCTACCTTTTTGATTCTGTTATATTATGTGGCCTATTCGGTTTGAATGTGTCCTAGCTCAGTAAGAATATATTAATAGATATAACAGGGTTCCCACGCATCCTGGACAACCTGGAAAATGAAATGTACATTTTCCAGTAATGGAAAACCTGGAAAAAGGGGTGGGTTTTTTTCAAAAATCCTGGAAAAATTTTGAATTTTGTCCTGGAAAATTTCAATTATCTGAGACAAAATTAATGTTATTGTTACCATTAACAAATATAACTAGTAAAATAACAAGGACGCTTTTTTATTTATTTTTTGTTTTGTTTTTGCTCAATGAACCTACCCAACATTTCTCAAACTGGTCATGAATATTCATTAAACAGTAAAAATGCTTCTGACTGGCTATTTTGAAGTTTCGCTTTCATCATGTAGCAATATTTTGATTTATTTTTATACGACACTGAAGAAGACAAGAATTTGTCATCAGACTAAAGATAATGAGGTATTTGTTAAAGAAAGGTTAAAAAAATAAATTACGTTTTACAAAACTGCCCCTCTACCTCATAAAATTTAGAACATTTAAAAAGAATTTTCTGTACTTGTATAGAATAGCACACATGCAAAGTAGGCAATTTATTGAAACTGATTATTTTTCACATATATTCAATTTCAAGAAATGCAATTCACTCATAAGCTGTATATAGTAATTAAGAATAATTAAAAAAGAATCGATCCATAATTTACATGAATCAGAGATCTATTTAATTCTAAAATATTCTAAAATTCTGAAATAGGGTTAGGATTAACAGTTATTATTATAACCTTATAATATACTTTTTATGGTAGGCCACATACTATAAGAGAGACAGGATTTCGTAGGCCACATACTATAATGGTACCCACCTTGTTGAACATCAAAAGCACTTAACAAAAACAGTTTGTTTTTTTTAATTACCTATATGAAGCTTTTAACTGGAGGTGCAGGTGTAATGGTTAGAGTCATAGGAAATGGACTTATTGACCCAAGTTCAAATCCTGGACGAGATTGTTTGCATTTCACATAGCATTAATACCCTTGGGGAAGGTATAAATCAAACAACTCTCTCTCTCTCTAGCTATGGATAAGTAGTAGGGCAGACTGGGCTCTTTAACCATAGCTAGGTAATCAGTCTAGGAGAAGGAAAACTCTTAATTTAAGCCTGTAAAACTCCTCTTAAGAAATTGACCTTGTGTCACATCCTGCTTGTGCGGGTGGGGGTGGGGGTAATATGGAGCTTTTAGGACAAGAAGTTTCTATCCCTAAAATTTGGAATAAACTTGTTTGGGACCAATCTTCAGTGATGGTCATGGAAGATTTAGGGTCTTATTAGCATCATATCTGTAGATTATGAGTTATCTCCCTTGGACTGTTTCAGATCCCTGGTAGATCCCTTGACCAAAAGTGGAGCATCTATGCTAAAATTGCTAGAGGTACTTGATACATCCCAACTTAAAAAAGAAAAAAAAAAAAGCTGCAATGTAGATTATGAGTTATCTCCCTTGGACAGTTTCAGTTGAAGGAACTCTTTAGCAAAAGAGTTAGAAAGTTAGTTGGCAACAGACTACATATATGACGATCATCTACCATTGGAGTGACTGCCATTATACTGCCTATTGACAATATCTTCTCACCAAGGTGACTTGTCCCACTCTTGAACAAGTGACATCTTACAACTATATAGTTGGAGGGCAATACCAACACCCAATCAGAACCAGAGAAGTTCCTCCCATTATACTTTCCCCTCCAGGGCACATAAAAAAAAAGAGCCTGGGCAAGATGTATGGAGGCACTGGATTGCCCAAGTAACAGGGCCCCCCTCTCTGCCTCAATGGCGTGATCCAAAGGAATGGTGAACCAATACATTCGGCATCAGTTTGACTGCAGGAGTTGCCAGATAGTGTTTTTTTTTAACACAGAGCTGATGGATGTAAGTTTTTGCTGGTCAGACAACACTGGTGTGTCCATATGTAGGAGTCCATTGGAGAACATTGTTTATGAGTTCATCCCTACTTCTCCAGCAGTGCCCAGCAATTGTTAATTTTACTTGGATGTTTTTTTGTGATGGAAAGTAAGTGTCTATACAAATGCTGTTTTGTGGGGTGCTGCTTTGAGGATTTGTTGATATAGCATCCTTGTGTCATTCCTATTTAGCTTTTGCTCCAAGCGTTACAATCCCCCCAACCCCCAAACCTCAGATGCCAAGAAATACTCACCACAACACTCCAAGAACCTAATAGCTTATAGGAAAAAAAAAGAGGCGCGTGGTCTAATGGTTAGAGTCATAGGAAATGGACTCATCAACGTGAGTTCAATTCCTGGACGAAGCTGTTGGAATTTCCCATGGCGCTAATACTCTTGGGAAAGGTATGAATCTAATTCTCCCTCCAGCTATAGGTAAATAGCAGGGCAGACTGGACTCTTTAACCATGGCTAGGTAACCAGTCTAGGAGAAGGAAAACTCTGAATTCAAACCTGTTAAACTCCGCTTAAGAAATTGACCTTGTGTCGCATCCTGCTCGTGCGGAGGGGTTGGTAAATATATATAGGAAAACAGCCACTCATTCTATCTGATACTGATTACTTTTCCAGTTTCTAATATCAAAACAAAACCAATTGAACAACAGCAACACTTATTTGTTACTCTTATCAATTATAAGATTACTTTCTCAATACCAATCATTTAATATCTTAAACATCAGAAAGCAAAGTTAGAGATGTGAACTGAGGCCTTGGTGACCAGCTTTTGCAGTTGCACCTTTGTATCTGATTTTTCTGTAAAATAAAGTTGTTTTTTTCTGGGGAAGTCAGACAAACAAATACTACTAGTATGAATTACAATTTGTTTTCTACTCTCTATCAAATCACCATTCATTACTTAAATGCCTAAAATCAACATAAGATATCTTATTGAAAACTGCAACTAAATTTCTTAGTAGAATCATTCAAGCTCTGCTGTTTTCTACAAGAATCAACATGCACAACTTTGTATTTATATGGAGGTATATTCAAAAAGTATTAAGACAGAAATAAAAAAACGAATGGAACGTTTTTTTTTTTTCTTTAAAATACTCCCCTTTGGCATTCAACACTTTATTCCAGTGAGTCAAATCATTTCTGGAAATCTTCTTTTAATATAACATAAAGTTGCACCATTGTATTTCTTTTTAATATTACCAAATATTAATTTTGAGATTAATAAAAAGTCAAGTGGTCTACGAGCGATCCTTTGTCTCACGCTCCACAGGGGGTTCGAAACAAGACAGCGACGGCAAAATCCCGCCTGTCGCAGATGTCAAGTCGGTTGGCCCGTTTGCGCACGCCATCACGTATGCAATGACGACAAGCCACACCCAACGGAGATGGCAAACCGCCATGCTGAACACAACAGCCGCCACTACTAGCAACAGACGACTGCTATGGCAGGTTCCAGCGGAACGAAAAGAGACGTCTTTCATAATACCATGGCAACACCAGTCATGGTTCCGGCTTAGAGGCTTTCAGCCGTTATCACGTGGAGGCAGCTTGGCACCGCCGCTCATTCGAGCGAGCACGCGAACCGTTGCTCTGATCTTGCGGTTCCTCTCATACTGGACGAGATAGCCGTGGCCACTGCCGACGTAACACACGTGCTGATCGGTAGAATAAAACTAACTTGTCTCACGACGGTCTAATCCCAGCTCACGTTCCCTGTCAGTGGAAATAAGAAAAAGTCACATAGAGCTAGATGTGGTGAGTATGAAATGAAGCTGCATTTGCACAATCCTGTGCTTTGCCAAAAATATTTGGGGTTATTTCCTATAACTCCAACATAAAAAAGGGGAACCACTCTGATTGACTGATAAATCATTTATTTATTTATTTATTTATTGATCTACTAGGAAAAAACAAAATGGGGTTAGGGTTAGGGTTTAGTTTAATCAGAAAATAGATAAACAATTTATCAGTCAATCAGAATGGTTCCCCTTTTTTAATGTTGGAGTTATAGGAAATAACCATATTTTGTTCAAAACGTATCAAGACTGACTTCATTTTTTTTTCTCTAAATTGACATTAACTTGTCTAGACATCAGTTTATTACATGAATAGCTCAGCTGTACAAATCTTCATATTGTAGAAGTTATCCCCCAGATATAGAAACAAAACAATACTCACAGTCGCAGTAGGATTCTAACTACCGTCGAGTTAGCAGACAAGAACAACATGCAAGCTGTAACTTAAATACAGTCCTTGCATGCTGCCGGCACAGTGCAGACTGAAGGCTGAAGAGTGGATACTTATCCATATCATTACTCACCCTGAATACCATCAGCCAATCAAAACCCAGGAAGTGAACTTGCCAGAGTTCATAATGGAATAACCCAAAGGTGTATATAAACCACTCTAGAGGTGGTTTAGAGTTCAACTTGTAACAGAGATGAATACTTGATAAAATCCAACACATATGAATTTTTAAATTATAATTTAAAAAATTTAAAGCTTCAGAATCAATAGTTTTTGATCACACGTTGAATTTAAATGAATCTTGACAAATTTTAACCAAAGTTAATTTTTGATATTTTGAATCTTAAAAACTAATAATTCTTTTTTCAACATTATTAACAATCATTTACATGAGTTAAATAATAGATTGGCAAAATCTATCATTAGCATGAAGTTAAGTTAGTTTAAAATGGTGCAAAAACTGTTGGAGGTTACTAAGTATAAGTGACAGTTTCAGGTCATTTTGAGCACATGGCTTTCATTGGATGAGAAGGTCAAGTGATCATATGACTCTAGAAAGTAGAAGTTAACATATATTCATTTAGAAGGAATCACATGATGAGAGTGGTTGATATTTCCACCATGCTCCAATCTATTGTATCCTCGTGGTCACAATCGGTAATGTATACAAAATTAGTTCATTATGAATAAAGTAATATGTGCACATATAAAAATGTGTTAGAGTTGTTCTTCATTCCAATACAGAAGAATGGAAAACTGTTTGGGTAGTGACATAGACACACTGATTTGGTTTGGTTTCTTTGTTTTAATGGCATTGTAGCGTTAGTTTGTATTTGCCTGGTGGAGTTGTCTGCCCCTTTTAGTTTTATGATGCCCGCTAGGGCACCAGTATTTAAGCGCCGGTTTCAAACACTTTCGCTCTCTTGATAGTTTCAGCAACTACGAGCCACATGGGGTAGATTCTATCTAAACCCTCTCGTGGGGCTCCGCCCCCCTTACATTACTGTAAGTCCTCACAGCATGGACTATCGCTAGTCTCATGTCTGTACTCTTTTATGTTATATCTGTATCATTCATGAATGTGTTTTATCTGTATTTGTGTACCTCTTTTTATATGTACTCTTTATTATGAATGTTGTTCTACTGTTATCCATGTGCTGTGTTATTAAATGTTTGTCTATTAACCTTTGTCGGAGTTATTTGTATCCAAATATGTTGAACTTTAAACCATCCTTACAGCATCAACCTTCATGGGTTATTTAATGCTAAAGCTATCTTTTACAAATTGTATTAGAATAACTTGTGAACTCATTCAAACTGTTGCTAAGTCTAATTTATTGTTGTTCAATTCATAGGAGGCAGGGTTAGCATAATGGTTATTGTTAGAAATGAAATTGGCAAACAAAGTTCAAATCCTGGACAAGGTTGTTTGAATTTCACTTCATGTTAATGCACTTGAGAAAAGCATGAATCTATCTCTTCTACACTCACCACCACCACCCAGCTAAGGGCAAATAGTAGGGCAGACAGGGTTATTTAGTCTTGGTTAAACAACCAGTCTAGGAGAAGGTGAACTAAATTCAAATCATCTTTATTCTGCCTAGAAACTGACCTTGTGTCACATCCTGCTCATTGCAGAGGGGTTGGGTAAATACATACTAAATCCATTGCTACAAAATTGAGATGTCAGATTAAAACCAAACTAATTGAACTTATAAAGCAACAAGTTCTATGGAACTCTGACAAGACATGAAAATTCTTTTTCCTAAAATAAATACAAAATTTATTTTATTATATGGTTTATAGTAATTATTTTATCTAACTATAAATATAAAGGGGCCGGGTTAGCTCAGTCGGTAGAGCGTTCGGCTAGAAACCACAAGGTTCCTAGTTCGATACCGGTCCCCGCCAACTCAGCGTATGAGTAGCACCGGGATATGTGCGGTAAAGTAAGGAGCTGATGGTAGGTGTGGCGCTTCACCTCAGATGCTAAAACAATCTCCTTGGTTTAGCGCTATTGAAAAGGGGATAGACTCCCTCGCTGATTGGCTGATACCGACTTTAGGCTGCCCCGTCGACTTTACTTTTACTTTTTTTATAAATATAAAAATATAATACAAGGAGAACAAAAATTGTTTAATAATTTTTTTTGGAAAGATTTAGATTTTTGCAACAATTTTCATGGTATCTATTTATAGCTGAGTTTCTATTAATTAATTAAAAAGAAAAACAAAATATTTACATTTTTATGGTTTTCTTTAACCTTTGAACTTTTCTTTGCCACTTTGGCTTTAAGCCGTTCTTTGCCCATAGATTTTGGAGATTTAGGAAACTCATAGACCTGGAATGAATGAGCGGAAGAACTTGGAAACTTTTTGGAATTTTGAACAGTCTGTGAAGTTCTAATTATAGAATCAGGCTGAGTAGCAGCCTTGACTGATCTAGAATGTTTTGCCTGAGAATAACATTTTTTTTCAGAGGATGAATTTTTAGCCAAGCCGTCTTTTTTTTTACAGTCTTTGTTTTGTGAAAAATTTGAGTAATTATTTTTCCTGGTCACTTTTCCATTGGACGTATTTTCTCGTAACCGTTGTGATCTTGTTCGTCCAGTCTGTGTATTCAAGTTCGGATTATTGTCTTGACCGTTATCTTTAGACAAACTCCAAATATCAAACATATTATCATCTTCATTCCGATTGCTGTGGTTGTTATTGTTGCCTAAGCAACCAGCATTGTTTCTAATCTCTAAATGTCCATTATTGTTATTAATAAGATGTTCGCCATCCTCATCATTATCAACACTTGACTTGAAGAATATGTCATCCTCCGATTTATCTTTATTGTTCATTTGAGCATCTCCATCAATATTTTTGCAATTTTGATCACAGTTCTTCATTATGTTGTCATGGTTACGACTGTTCACTGTTGCTGATTTGTTTTGATCATAATGTTCATTTTTATCAGTTTTGTTGTTTGTCCGATTCTGAATAATCTCCGAATGGTCTTCCTGACTGGACAATTCTGAAGTGTTTACATTCGGAAGATGTTTGGGATTTTTTCTTTTATCATTGGTAAATTTTTGGGAAAATAATTTTTGAATTTCTTTATTGACCTGCGATTTGTATTTAGCTCTTTTTTCCTCCCGTTTCGCAGTTTTTACTTTTGGTTTTTCATTTTCTTTTTCCTCCTCAGGATTAGCAACTGTTTTCGTTTGATTATTGTCACAAACTCCAGATTGAGAAAAATTATCTTTATCGAAATTTTGACTGTTGAAAAGTTCAGATTTCTTCTGCTTTTTCTTTGATGTTTTCTGTGTCGACTGACTTGTCTTCTTTTTCTTGGAGTTACAGTTTATATCTTGGGATGCCCACAGGACAACTCTGTAGACCCGAGAAGCAGCTGTGTTTACCTGCGAAAGGTCTTTATCCTGGCTCTTTTGAGTTTTCAGAATGCCTTGTCCTGTATCCCATAAGTAGGTCCGTTTACGAGGAGTAGATGTAAATATTGTTCTTTGTGTCATTTTGAAGTTGGAATTATAAACGATGGCACAATGATAATCCTTCTATGGAAAATTGCTGAAACATCAAAATGAAAAAGAAAATCAAAACTAGGATTCAAACATTATACATTATTATACAGATAAACAGAATAATTAACAAAAGTGTCCACAGTTTCTTGTTAATTACTTTATGATATTTTTGCATATATGACTTAGTTTTTTAAAAAATTAGGTGAAGTTAAGTAGTTTTAATTAAAATAACATCAACATTTCATAAACATCAAATTCTTTTAACAAAAGTCCTAATTTCTAACAAACCAGAAAAAAAAGATAAAATTATACTAGAGTGAGTCAAAAGTTTTGCAATAATTTGGTAATGTGAGACACAATTTAGCAACTCCAGATGCTTTTGCAAAAGTTGTGAAGATGACGAACCACACTGAACTGTGAGATGTCATGTTCACCTGATACTCTCAGAGTGCTACTTACTGGATTTGCCTCAATGGCTTGGAGCACGACCTCAGAATCTAGTTTTAGACCTACTTGACCTTACCCAATCATCAAGGTTCTTACAGCCTGAACAAAATTTCTTGAACCATCTGGTTACTGTACTGTAATCAACTGCAACTTTATCTTTCCCACAACAAAGGATTTTTGGTTGCTTCTGTGGTGTTATCATTAAGTTTGAACTTGTAAAGCATAAGTTCCCAAATTAGACAACGTTATATTTTCATCTGTGCAGCTTTCAAACCACATACTGCAATATCAGTGCACCAACTACCAATTCCAACTTGAAATGCTTGTACCAAAATATTGCAAAATTTTTGACTCACCCTAGTAATCAAATTAAAGTAACATCAACATTGGCATGAATCTCAAATTCTTCTAAGTGACAAAACTCGGTTATTTCCTATAAGTCTGTAGAGGATTATCTTCCTTTTGACGGAAGAGTTATCTTCTCGCTGCGTTGCTGTTTGTTCCCACTAGGGGACCTCTGGTATTTAAGCGCATTCATTCAAACACTGCTTCCTCTTTTAGCTGGATCTTATCAAGAACTGCTATGGGCTAGAGTCTAACTACCCCATTTTCGGTGGGGCTTTTGCCTCCCCCCCTTACATTACTGTAAGTTCTTTATACAGCATGGACTATCCTTTAGTTCCATGTCTGTAACATTTATATGTTACGTACATTTGGGTATGTTGTTTATACCTAAATATTGTATATGTATTTACATGTTCTATTCTCCTGTACATTATGTATCTTATCGTTTCCATGTGCTGTTATATATATGAAATGTTTTGTCTCACAACTTGTCGGAGCTGTTATTCAATTATCAACTTTAAATCTTACAAGTCCAATATAAACAAAGGGGAACCACTCTTGACTGATAATTTATTTATTTATTTATTGATCTTCTAGGAAAAAAGAAGACGGGGGTTAGGGTTAGGAGTTAGGATTAGTTTAATGGGGAAATAAATAAATAATTTATCAGTCAAGATTGGTTCCCCTTCGTTTATGTTGGAGTTATAGGAAATAACCCAAAACTCCTAATTTCTAACAAATTAACAAGTTTTATATTTTTTCGTAATCTCTATTTGGCTGAGAAATCCTGCTTCCTCGTGTGAAACATCTTGCCACATAGAAATGTATACAAGAACAATACTTGTATTATTAGTCTTTCAAGAGTTATGTTTACAATCTTCTATTAATCAATTAATATATAAAACATAACAAAAGCTAACGGCAAGAATAGTAACTAGTGCAATAACTGGTAACAAAGCACAAAGCTTGTTATGTTTTTTAACTGCTATTAACCACTGACTGTCATGACATTGTTTCTGATGTTGAGGATCCCAAGATATTCATCTTTACACGCAAATATACCGTTCTGTCCAGACACAAATAATCATAATAATTAGATATGTCTAAAATGTAAACAACAACAACTAGAGGTAATTATTTAGGATAAAAACATAATGTTGTTGTTACAATAGTAGAAAAGTAATAGTTTTTAAAATTCTAGTTTCTAAAAACGTATTACGTGAAGCAGGAATTTTTCAATTTGGTTCAAGGCAAAATGAATGGAGAAAGTCAGTGAGAGAGGAAGATAAAACTGCCAGTTTTCTTATCTCTATTTTTTTTTTTTTTTTTCATTTTTTTACTTAGTCAATATGGGAGAAATGTGAGGAGGTTAATCCGACAGTATGTGGAGAAAGGTAGACAAACACGGGATCTTATGGAAACTGGATGTTTATTGTCGATGATGCAACGTTTCGGTCTCTTAATTAGACCATCTTCAGGACTGGATATAGTAGCTGCTTCAATGATGAACATTCTCAAAATGCTGAAAACGGAAGGTCATCAGTAGGGAGAGGGTGGTTGGGGGTGGTTAGTGGATTTTCTTCTCACTAGATGGGGAGTGTTAGAATGGTGGATGGTGGTACCACAGGTGTTGGTCTAGAAAGTTGGATTGTTGAGGATTGGTTAACTGAATATGTGTATGTGTGTGTGTGTGTCTGTTTAATTGGGGTTTTGTTTATATGTGTTGGGGAACTGGATTTGTCGTTAAGTTATATGTGTGTGGTTGATATGTTAGATTTTTTTGTTTTTTTTTTGTTTTATAGAGGGGTATAGGGTAAGATTTGTTGAAATTGTAAGTGAGCATCTTATTATAATGGAGATTGTGTGTTTGTTTGTCTGTAACCGAAACTATATCACTACTCATTAATAAAATCGTTTATCATTATTAATACTGCTGGTCATTTCAACAAATTAATAACATGCAATTGTATTTATATATACAATAAATAGCGGTTTACTGTGTGAACAGCAAGCCTAATTTGCATATTGATATTTAAAATTTGATTTTAATAAATATGTGCTTAGTATTATTGATTTCTAATTATTTGATTTTATCTTAATGAATATGAGCAAAAATCTCGGAGATAAATCTTAAAAGAAATTTATTAACGAGAAGAATTAACTGTAATTTTATTCTTTACTTCCTAATTGAACTAAATAGTTAAATTAGAAAAGTTTAGCAAGGAAAGACGGGGGTGATGGAAGAGGAAGCTTCAGCTGTTATATTTTTCGATTATACCCCTCTCGGTTTCAAATCATTTTATCTGCATTCTTATTTAGTTTCTTTAGACTTTCTAATTTAATATAACATTTTATGACATTAATACTTGCACCCGGAGGGTGCATATATTTGCTAGTATGTATAATGTTGTATACTATTATTATCATTATTATTATTGTTATTAATAGTGGCGGTATTATTATTGTTGTTGTTGTTGTTATGTATCATATGTATTATAATATTTATCTGGTTGTCTTTACTCTTAATATCATCTGTGTCTGTTTATGGGTAATCTGTAATCTTATAAAATATAGAGAAAATTACTAAAATGGTAAACACAAGGTGGTAATATATTTTAAAAATTAATAAAAGCAAATATAGAAAAATAATGAGATCTTTAAAATGGCACAGTCATCTCATAATTATCATTATAAATAAGAATATACATGCACACAATACACACACACACACACAATTCCAAGTTAAGGAAAAAACATAACCTTTATATGGAATTGTAAATGTTTCTCTGTATGAAATGATATAATTGTCATGCATTGAGCTCACTAGAGGACTCAAAAGAATCTTCATACATGTCTATCTGTGCACGTACAAGCAAAAAAACATTCCACATCACATAAACACGCAAACACAAGAATACAGTTAAAAAAAACGCACACATTTGACCATTTACACCATTTCTGTCATTTTCAAAGGAACTGTTTCGTTTACCTGATGAATGCTTTCAGCAGGAAACCATTGGTTGTAATATCATTCTGAAATAAATAAATAAAAGCTAAAACTTTTATTTGTTACTTCATTGAACTATATATATATATACATATACATATATTATAAAAAAGAAGGTCCGCAAAATGGATTATGTTTTTTTTTATAGAAATTTTTTATTATCATTTTACATTTGCGACACACGTTTTAGATCTTCTGATATCTTCTTCAGGCATTAATTAACCATATTCTAATGAGTAGAACCAGAATATGGTTAATTAATGCCTGAAGAAGATATCAGAAGATCTGAAACACGTGTCGCAAATGTAAAATTTTTTATAAAATATTTAATTTTCTCCTGTTGGACACATAACGACCCTTTATATATATATATATATATATATATATATATACATATATATATAAGAGAGAGAGAAAGATGCATTCGTAATTCTATGTAGGATAAAGAAGGTCCTAAATAGAAACATTCCAACCACTAATCATCTAGTCTATTGGATATATATATATATATATATATATATATATATATATATACTTATAAAATTCAGATTGTGTATAAAATAAGTAATGAACAGTTTGTGTCAAAATCTGATACAAAAGCAACAGTAGCAACATTTAAGGCCAACTTGTTATGATTTGAAATGTCATTACTAAAATGGTGTTATGACTTTGGTCTGGAGAAAGATTTTTATTTATCAAATGCCAGCAGTATTTTAAAATCAAAGTCAGCACACTTATACTACAAAATCTTTGCTACTGTTATAGTCTACAACTATAAATGTTGTTTATAAACATTCAACATTCTTTTATCTTTGTATATTGCAGAGAAATTCTTAAAGAGTCTTTAATAAACTTTATGATTAGTCCTACTCATCTTGTTGCTGGTGAATTCAATTTTAAAAATTTAGATGCTTTTCTCGATTATTTCATTAATTATCACTTAATGATTTTGAGTAAAATAATGCTTGAATATTAAAAGATTTCAAGAGAAAACTGCAAAGTTTCTAGGAGATTAAACTTTCCCTTAAATTACTAATATTTCTTTAAAATCTCATCAATACACAGATACATTAATCTTGTTATAGAGAAATGAAGATTAAATCGAATTTAACGGACCTAAATTTCACCATTGTATGTCACCCCGCCAAAAAAAAAAAAATACCAAAAATCAGAGAATTAACCGAATTTAATGAAATTTTCAGTGTTGATATATTAATAAATAAAAGATATAATGTTACAGTTATTTTATTTTAAAACTTTTACATTTTTTAAGGTCAGTTAATTTGAACCACATATCTTTGAGGCGTAACACAGATTCTCAAACGTGAAAAACCTGAAAAAATGTAAAAGTTTTTAAATAAAATAACAGGTGCATTATATCTTTTATTCATTAATACATCAACACTGAAAATTTCATTGAATTTGGTTAATTCTCTGGTTTTTTTTTTTTTTTTTTTTTTTTTTTCTTTTGGTGGGGTGACATACAATGGTGGAATTTAGGTCCGTTAAGTTCGAATTAACTGAAATGAATAATAAAACCTCATTTGAAAATCTGAGAGATCAAACCATTTAAAAGTAATTCAGTAGATGAGTTTACAGGATGATTTAATTATGTATTTACCAAACTCATCCAGATGAGCAGGATGCAACACAAGGTCAATATTTTTAAGAAGGGTTTAACAGGTTTTAATTCAGAGTTTTCCTTCTCCTAGACCAGTTGCCATACCAAGATTAAAGAGCCCAGTCTGTCCTACTATTTAACCATAGCTGGAGGGAGAACAGTTGGATTCATACGTTTCCCAAGAGTATCAGCACTATGTGAAATATAACCAGCTTTGGCCAGAATTTGAACTCGGAGTCACCATATCCATTTATCACGACAATAGGCATTATACTACCATGTTATAATTATGCAACATAATTTGAATTTAAAAATCTGTTTCAAAAGTGAAGATATTTTTAGAAAGCTGGAAAACTGTTGAAAGATCATTTCACATGAGAACTTTGGGATTGGCTATTGAAATTTAATAAATAAAGAAAGAAAAACCTCTAAAAAGCATTGTTAGGTCAGTTTATGAGAAAGTAGATAGTTGGGTTGGTAGATCAAAAAGGTGAAAGGTATTATAGGATCTTTTAACACTGATTCGTTTATTGTCAGTTTGTCAGCTGTCATGTTGTTTGGGGTTCAAACAATATAGTTTAGTGAACTTCACAAACAGAAATAAATAGGATACACTTACATTTTTTCCCTTATATAAAAGTCTTCTTATGTAATATGTAATTTTGAATAAACAGAACTGTTTATGTATATAGGTTTGGTTTCTGTGTTTAATGGCATATCACCTTTCATGGGCTATTTAATGCCAAATCCCACCTTGTAGAAGAATAGTAGTGGTACTATAGTGGTTGAGAAGGTTCATACCTTTCCCAAGGTATTAGTCTGAAAGTGAATGGTAATATCGAGACAGGGGTTTGAACTTGCTTGTAGAGCGTTCAGCTAGGAATTACAAGGTTCACAAAATCAGCGTTATGAGTAGCACAGGGTTCTGTGCGGTAAAGTGAGGAGCTGATGGTAGGTGTGCCGTTCCATCTCAGATGCTAAAATAATCTCCTTGGTCTAGCACTAGTGAAAAGGGGATAAACTCCCTCGCTGTCTGGCTGATACCAACATTAGGCTGCACCGACGACGACTTTTTACTATGATGTCGAAGTCCAGCAAGTTAGCTATTACTCCATGGGGAGTTATGTATCTAGGTAGAAGAAATGTTTCAATGTGAGTCGGTAGGAAATATTCAATTTAGAGTAGAAAAATCCAAAATGATAAATCAAAATTGTATTTTCGTTGTGTAAATATTTGTGTGAATTCTTACACTTAATAAATTAGTATATTTTCTAAATGTTGATAATCTCTATAATAATCATCAATTTGTTTTTGTTTTGTTTTGTTTTACGGCATATCAACCTCAGTGGGTCATTTAATGCCGACAAAGTTTTGAAATAAATCAATTCTTAATGGATAATACAATTTTTTTATAAATACATTTTTCTATTTAACCCATAGATGGGACATCAATTTGTGTTTATTTGTTTTCCGTTATTCTTTTCTATGCCCCTACATGATAACATAGTAAAAACAGAATTCCGTTCTTAGTTTGATTAATTTATTTTAACACTAGAAGCGGCCACCCGGCATCGCCAGGGTAGAGGGGGGAATTTTTTTAAAAGTTAGTCCTGCAGATCCATTATTACTCAATCGTGAGTTGGATCCTCATCGGATGTCCAATTAAAATCCCCATGTAAAAATAGACCTTCCATTGATCCAGCCACTCTGAAAATAAACATTAATGTCTACTATTCAAAATATTAAATGCAAAAAATATATTCCATTCTGTTAGCATCTAAATTTTATTTTTTTAATCCTTTTCACAAATATAAATCAAATCTTTATTATTTTTGCTCAAAAACCAAGCCCTGGTGATATTTAATGTGTATATATATTTACTTATAATTATCTTATGCCAAGAGGTTAGGGAATCATATTGAAATTTTTTGTTTAGTTGTTTTTAAGAGTTTTTTTTGGTGCTGTTATAGTATGTGGCCTACCTGGTTTGAATGTGTCCTACCTCAGTAAGAGTATATTTATAGATATAAGTAGTAGGCAATTTATTGAAACTAATTATTTTTCACATATATTCAATTTCAAGAAATGCAATTCAGTCATTAGCTGTATATTGTAATTAAGAATAATTAAAAAAAGAATTTATCCATAATTTACATGAATCAGAGATCTATTTAATTCTAAAATATTCTAAAATTCTGAAATAGAGCTAGGGTTAGCAGTTATTATCATAACTTTATAATATGCTTTTTATGGTAGGCCACATACTATAAGAGAGACAGGATTTTGTAGGCCACATTAAAAAGGTAGGCCACATAAATAATGGTACCGTTTTCCCCACCCTCAGGACACAGCCTTATCGAATACAAATAATTTTTAAACAGATCAATTTGACTCATACATATTACCCTAATAGGTACTACCACTTTAGATTAGAGTGGTCTGAAGTTGATATGCCATAATGATGCTAATGGCAATAAAGGGGTACTCCACACTCCCCAGATCTTCAGAACAGATGCAGTTTAGTGTCAGGTAATTTATGAGGAAGTGCATCCCGGTCTCCTGCCTCAGAAATTGCTACCCGGTGACTATTAAAATAATGTCTCCAGCTATGTCGTCTCAGCGGTGTTAGTTGAAAGAAAACAACCAACTTAGGGTGTTAAATGTATTTTAGAGGGGGGGGGCTTCTCTTTTTTGTCGTAATTCTTATTTATTTATCGTAATTTGTCGTAATTCTTGTTCATTTATAGAAATTTGTCATAATTCTTGTTTATTTATAGAAATTTGTCGTAATTCTTGTTCATTTATCGTAATTTGTCGTAATTCTTGTTTATTTATTGTAATTTGTCGTAATTCTTGTTTAGATATGAAGATGGATATATAGTTTGGAATAGACTGAGATAGATAGATAACAAACAAAATAATATAGATAGATATGAACAAATGGAGACGACATAGCTGGGGACGTTATTTTAATAGTCACCGGGTAGCAATTTCTGAGGCAGGAGACCGGGACGCATTTCCTCATAAATTACCTAGTGTCATACACAGGACACAATTCTGTGTTCTGGTGTAGTAAAAACTGCTGAATTTAAAGAATAAAAGGTTATTTCCTATAACTCCAACCTAAAAAAAAGGGGAACCATTCTGAATGAATTTTATAAATTATTTATTTGTTTATTGATCTACTAGGAAAAAAGAAGACGAGTTTAGGGTTAGGGTTTAGTCTAATGGGAAAATAATGGGTAGATTAATTAACAGATAAAATTCATTCAGAGTGGTTCCCCTTTTTCTTAGGTTGGAGTTATAGGAAATAACCAAATAAAAAATCCCAGTAATAAAAGAAAAAGAAATTAACATTTACTAATGCTGTTCAAATGACTTTCTATTGCATTTTTGATTTAAAATAAACCTGCCTCTCTTTTTGGTTTCATAAAAAAAGATCTGATAGAAATTCAAGATACAAAGGTTAGCTGAAAAGTTTATCAGCAGACCAAGATGACCAAATGAGGTTTATTTTTCAACATAGTTCCTCTTGCAGTCCACACATTTCTTCCATTGGTGTTGCAGTGCTTGTGTCCCATTGATTAAAAAAGTCATCCACAATGGATATGACGTCATCATATGGACTTTTGAGCCTACCCTTGTATATTTTTTTCATAATATATCTTCATCTACCGGATTCATTTTGTTGTCATGGTGAGACATACAATACTCTTCAAAGATTCTGTAAGCAACCCGAGTCCGTTGTTTATCAAAATGACTTGATTTGGCATTAAATGACCTGAAAAGGGTTAATATACTGTAAAACAAATCAACCGACCAAGTGTCTGTCATATTACTCCAACAATGGATTTTTTGAAAATAAAAATATAATAAAAGTTTGTTTCTCATCAACAGAACACTATTCTCCGACCTTACTGTCATGTAATTTATAAAAAAATCTATTTATATATGTTATTTCATTTCTTTTTTAAAAAGAAAAGAAAAATTATATATGTAGTGAGATAGAAAAAAAGCTTAACAGAAAAAGAATTAAGCACACATTGGTGATTATTATAGAGATTATCAACATTGAAAAACAATGGCAAATATATGCACCCTCCGGATGCAAGTATTTGAGTTTTGATGTAATAAAATATTATATTAAATTATAAACACTACTGAAACTAGATAAGAATGCAGATGAAATGATTTGAAACAGAAGCAGGGAGTATAATTGAAAAATAGAACAACTTTGAAACTAACTCTTCCATCATTTTCCATCACTCCTGTCTTTCATTCCTAAATTTTCCTAATTTAACTATTTAGGTAAATTAGGAAGTAACAAATAAAATCACAGGTATTTCTTCTTGTCAATGGATTTCTTTTAAGATTTATCCCAGAGATTTTTACTCATATTCATTAGGATAAAACCAAACAATTAGAAATCAATAATACCAAGCACATATTTATTAAAATAAATTTTTTAATATCAATATGCAAATTAGCCTTCCCGTTCACACTATAAACTGCTACTTTTGTTGTATATATAAATGCAATTGCATAATATTAGGATGTAGATAGGGTCAACAGTATTATTAATGTAAAACAATTTTTATTGATAATTGAGGTTTAAATAAAAATAAAATCATGGAAAATGTGACATAGATAACTAAGGAAATCTTGACTTGAGTATGGTGTAATGGTTATCATCGTAGGAAATGGACACAGTGAGCTGAGATGAAATCCTGGACAAAGCTGCTTGCATTTTACATAGCACTAATACCCTTGTGTGGAGGGCTTGGTAAATATATATATCTAGATCTAAAGAATGTAATTATTGTCAAAATGTTTAAGAATTAGTGATTTAGATCATTCTCTTAGCCATTGTCAAAATCAGGAAAAAGGATGGATAACTAAAAATGACTATCATTTTTAATTAAACATTTATTAATGGAAGATTACCACCTACATAGACATTTTATATAATTGTATGTATATAATGTAGAAAAGTTTAGTCTGGAACAAGACCAAATAGATTATGATATATCCACTTAAGGAAGTGTTACGTTACGGCTTCCAATTCGTAATAATGTCACGTAGTGCCTTTTCTTTCACGGCACTAAATAGGGATCTAAGTTGCGTAGTGGGTTTGTTGTTTCTTTCCCGGTATCAAATCGTGTTTTCCGTACGGTCGTTTGTTTACAACTGACACATAGCAGTAATCATCCGTGGCCCCAAAATTCTTCCACACTCCTTTCGTTTATGGTCAAGGGAAGATATCGCTTTATGCCCGCCGCATGCCCTTCGTTACGGCCAATTGATTTTATCTCAACGGGTATCCAGAGGTCAGGGGAATTTCATTGATAAAACGATTCCCCTAGTATTTTTCTCGTCGTAGTAAAAGAAGAATGATAATACTGTGTTTACTTTTCAGAAGTTTATTATATTCAAAACTTCACTATTACTTTTGAGAGAAAGAGAGTCCCTAATAATATCTGCGCTTAATAATTAATTAATTGTATTCTAACTGGATTCAACTTCGAGTTTTTAGTCCTTAGTAAACTTCTCGGTGACAGGCTGTTCTTATGGTCCTTAGCGACAACAGCTTACTAAACTCTCCGTACTTCTCTGACTGCCTCCGATCACCGACTGTCTGTCACTCCAACTCTAACTGTAACTGCCTCTGATCCCTCACTGATTCCTTAATATAGTGTCTAAATAATCTTCCAGAAGATTCTTCTTCTGGTATTTTCTCGTTCATACTCGAAACAATCGAATATTCCATTATTTCGAATCTCTCTGGTTAACTAAGGTTCATGGCCTTAAGAACAAAAGGCTCTCTTGTAGCCCAAAAGACTGGATTTTTCTTAATCATAGACTTTTTGTCTCCAATCTCTCGTTAAAAAGATTTGTATCTTTCCAACTCCTTTTTCGGTGATTCTACAAAGACCACCCAGTAATCGGTAGTACATTTTTCTAAAGGTTTTTTTTCCTAAGTCTGGCACAAGGCCACAAATATAGGTGCTGGGCGGCGATTACGTAACAGAAGTTGGGCTTGCCTGCCTGTCTGCCTAAATGCTCATAAGGTCATTAATCATCTTAACAACAGCAACCTTGAGTACCTTTTTGATCTCCATCTGCCCAACACACGTGGGCATGCCTACAAAGTCAGAAAACAGCACTGCTCATGTGACTTTTGAAAACATTTTTTCACACTCAGAATTGCAGAGACATGGAATAAACTGCCCACATCTGTTGTAGGCTGCCGAAGCACTGAATCTTTCAAAGCCTCCATGCTTCCTGTAGTTCGCCGACACTATACCTGATGCCGCTCTCCACATACATATGCACACACACGCACACATACATGCATATTACTATTGTAAACTGTTCATGTTCCTGACACTACATTATTCTGTGTACTTGACATGAGACTTTGATGAGTTGTGGTGCACCTGAGCACTGTACACAATAAATTTCATTATTATTATTATCTTATCTAAAACCTTTGCTTTTTAGCCAAGTTCAGACCATGGTTGTGTTTCTTTGAAAATTTCTTACCTTAAAAATGAGTAAATCAGATTACCAAATAACCAAGTAAATCTAACAGGATGTATGATAATTGCATTTCAGCTCTTTAGGTTGTCCGTTACATTTTTTATTAGAGATAATATCAATAAAGATAAATTCACTACCTCACCCTTAAAAATACATGGGAAGGTGGGGGAGAAAAAAGTTTATAATTGATAAGAGTACTTAAAATGACCACACAATAACTTATTTCCGCGAAACGATAAAGAATGAAATATCTTTTGTAATCATCACTCCAAATCAACAATTATTCCTTGGTGTATTCATGTTTATAATTAGGCCTTTATATATATAAACCATATTTTTGTCATAAGACAATAGCAGAGCAGGAATTTTTGTACAAATCAGGAGGAAAGATTAAGCAGAATTTTACTGCTTAACACCTGCAATCTATATCTATCTATACATATATAAAGGGCAGTTGTGTGTATATGTATGTCCGGAGGAAACTTCAAAAAATAAAACAATTAACAACAAAGTAAATATATATACACATTGAATATCACCAGGGCTTGGACTTTGAGCAAAAATAATGAAGATTTGATTTAAATTCATGAAGATATCCAAAAAATAAAATCTAAATGATTAAAAAAAATGAAGTTTTTTCCATTTAATATTGCAGACATAAATTTCTATTTTCAGAGTGACTGGATCAACGCAAGGTCTTTTTTTTACGTAGGGATTTTAATGGGGCATCCAGTGGGGATCCAACTCACAATTAAATAATAATGGATCTGTGAGACTAACTTTTTAAAAATCCCCCCTCTACCGAGGTGACGCCAGATAGCCACTTCTAGTATTAAATAAATGAATCAAGAGTTCACATTTGGTTTATTCAAAATTAGGAAACACACAAGGCATAATATAAAAATAAAAATTAAAAGTGGAATTTTATGATAGAATACTCAACTTAGTTGAGAGGTGGCATAAAATCATAGAAAACCAAAGAAAAATAATTGTTAGACGAGTTGGTAGAGCATTTGCCTAGGAATCGGAAGGTTCTGGGTTCAATATCAGCCCTCACCAACTCAGTGCATAAGTAGCAAGGCATGGATCTGTGTGGTAAAATGGGGAGCTGATGATACAAAAATAAACTCCCTGGTTTAGCACAAGTGAAAGGGGGATAGACTCCCTCACCATCCATCTGATACTGATAATAGGCCACTCTGCAGACTTTACTTACTTTTACTGAATAATAATGATATGAACTTATATGAATAAATAAGTTTGTAAAAAATTGCTGGAAAGTTATATATATATATATATATGATAGATATATATCTTCTTTACAGAAGCCCACAGTATGACTTATCTTGTATTTTCTGCTACTAGAAATAATAAACAAAATGGACCATATGACCTTAAGGCACCCCTTTTGCTTTGCTGATTCATAAGTACATTTTTTTCATTTACACCGTCAACATCCGGTTGTTTGTTAGGGGTTAGGGTTAGAGGTTAGTTTTATAATTAAAAAAAAAAAAACTCTAAAAATCGTCTGTTAACAAACAACCAGATGTTGATGGTGTAAATGAAAAAATGTACTTATGAATCAGCAAAGCAAAAGGGGTGCCTAAAGGTCATATGGTCCAACAAAATGATAACAACAGATATTTTTTTTTAAATCTTCATCATCATGATGGATATAAAAAAATTGTACTAGGATATTTCTTAAGTACAAAAGTCCCCAACTAATTTGAGATCTAACATTTAGGTCTGCAGATTCTATGACTATTTGTAAGATAAAGCCTTGAAACACCCACTGAAGAATAAAATCATAACAATGGTATGTGAGATCAGTCTATTAACAAAGCCTCTTTCTGCACATTGTATATTGCTATAAAAATTAAACAATACTGAAATATGTAATAAAAAAAAAAAGAGTACCTATAACAAGGAGTGAAAAAATGAATAAAATTCCCATTGTGTATAGAACAAGTAGTTTGAATGAAAATCCAATGCAAAAGCCCCAGTAGAAACATTTAAGGCCAACTTGTTATGATTTGAAATGTCATTACTAAAATGGCGTTAAATCCGGAGGAAGATTTTCATTTAACAAATGCCAGCTGTATTTCAAAATCAAAAACAAAACTCAGCACATTTATATTAGAAAATCTTGCTTACTGTCACAGTGTGCATTAGGGTAGGTCGATTTTTCATTCTTTTAAAAAATATCAAATTGTCCATCTATGCGAAAGTTGTATGTTTAGTATACTGAATACTGATACCAAAAATTAGATCTTTTACTTGCACTATTGTTTGAGGAAATAGCATCAAAAATCATCTACTAAAATGCACTAAAAATCCTCGTTTTCACAAAATTTAGCTTTTAAAAAACGAGGATTTTTAGTGCATTTTAGTAGACGATCTTTGATGCTATTTCCCCAAACAATGGTGTAAGTAAAATATCTATTTTTTGGTATCAGTATTCAGTATACTAACATACAACTTTCACAACAACAATGGTGTTGCACGTGAACGTAGAGGGTTTTGACGAATTCAAGAAAGCTGCCGAGGAACATGGCGATAAAACCATTTTCGCCTTATTCCCCGGGAGTGCAGGACCCAATGGTCAGAGCTGGTGTCCGGATTGTGTTACTGCGGATCCTGTTATTGAGAGGAATTTAAAGCACATACCTGATGATTGTGTCTTCATCCGCTGTGCTGTTGCTGACCGAGCTTTCTGGAAAGATCCGAACAATGTCTTCCGGAAAGATCCGAAACTCAGACTGACATCTGTACCAACATTGTTAAAATATGGCGAGCCGCAACAATTGAAGGAAGAAAAATGTGCAAAAGATGAATTGGTGCAAATGTTGTTTGCTGATGACTAAAACTCATTCCAAAAGAAAATTCCAACCGATCGGAATTTCCTAGTCACATCCATTTCTTTTGTATTTCCAAAACTTACAATTTATTTTAATTGTCAAAAAATAACAATAAAGATCACATAGATGGACAATTTGATATTTTTAAAAAGTGAAAAAAATAGCTTATTCATAAATATTCAATATTTTTTATCTTTGTATACTTCATTGAGAAATTTTGTTCTGATATAAAAGAGTCTTTAAAAACTTTATTTCTGTTCATCTTGTTGCAGGTGAAATATAGGATATACATTCTATTTATTTGATGTACAATTTTCATTAAATCTTCAAGAATATCTTACAAAAATTTATTTTCTAATTCTAAAAATGGTTTCTTATTAAATTTAAACATTTAACCTAAACTCTACATGAACTTTAGCAACATTTTGTTTGATATGAAAGGACTTAATGGAAAATAATTTCATCATTCTTCTGAAAATGAAGATCTCTATTTGTTATACAAGGACGAGCTCATAAGTGACGTTCTCTTGTGGAAGCCAACGCATAGACATGCTAATGTGGGACGCCCACCTAGGACCTACATTGATCAACTATGTGAGTATACTGGTTGCTGTGCGGAAGACCTCCCAGGGGTAATGAATGATAGGGAAGGTTGGTGAGAGATTGTCATGGATATCCGTGCTACTTGAGCAACATGATGATGATGATGATGATAACTTTAAAGAATTATTACAAAAGCAAATGAACATACAAATATGTGCAAATTATTATAAAATGATGAGTACGTATTCAAGTTTATTGGCCTCATTTAATACACCTCTACATAGTTACCATTAGTTACGTGAAGCACATAAAGACAGTACTTGATTTTTTGTGCCATCCTCACTGTAGCAAAGTCTCATCAATGGTCGCAATGGCATCAGTGATCTTTTGTTTGTTTGTTTGGTTTGTTTTATTTTACGGCATATCAACCTCAGTGGGTCATTTAATGCCGATAAAGTTTGGAAATAAATCAATTCTTAATGGATAATACAATTTTGTTTATAAATACATTTTTCTATTTAACCCATAGATGGGACCCTAACAGGTACTACCACTCCGGGTCAGAGTAGACCAGGGAGCAATGGTGATGAAGGGGTGCTCCACATTCCCCAAACCTCCAAAACTGGAACCTCACCATCAGATAGAGTTTAATGTCATTCCCAGGACATGTAGACCCTCAGCCACTGCCTTCTAGCACCCATATGATAAAAAGGGGTTGGGGCTTACCATAAGGGCAATAGGGTTGGGAAAATCATATAGGTGCTAGGGCTTGAGTGATCTTTTGTTTGATACATATCTTTAGCATAACCCCACAGAAAGAAGTCCAGGGGAGTGACATCTAGTGAACGAGGTAAAGAGACTTTATGGACACCCTGTATAATGAACTAAAGTTCTGAGCACAAGTTTTGCTCTTATTACATTTCGTCAATTTTTTATCATGTTTTAGTAAAAAAAAAAAAATGTTTACAAATGGGCTAAACATGGGTTTCCGACTACAAATCTGAGTCGAAAAGATAGTCCATGGAGTGAAAACACACTGACTCTACAGTAAAGAAAAATCCCGGATGCAGTGGGTAGTGATGAAGGTCTTTCTAGGACATAAAAGGATCCATCAGTATTGATTTCCTTAGAAAAGTGCAACTGTAAACAGGGTTTCCTATTGCCAACTCCTTAGGCTAAATTCACCTTATTTATTGAATGACCCTCATGTATTTCTAAATGCCTTTTCAAGATATAATGGGATCCAAAACCTAAGCAGTTATGCTGCATGGTTGAAGTTGAGAAATCTTAATCAAAATGAGAATCACTTTTAAATCTGTTGCTATCAAAATTATAGGTTAAATCATTCATTTGTCTTGGCTTAAATCAAATGCCACTGTACAAAGAAAGAAGAGAATCCCATCAACTGATTTTAAATTGTCACAAAGAATGAAGATGTTGGAAAATGTCTTATTGTATAAACAGGAAATCCAATTATCAAACCAATATCATACACCAATAGTTAATCATTTAATCCACTGTAAAAAGGCATTTAGTATAAATTATATACATTAATAGTAAAAGTAAAGTCATCGGGATGGCCTAAAGTCGGTATCAGCCAATCCGTAAGGGAGTCTATCCCCTTTACACTAGCACTAGACCAAGGAGATTGTTTTTGCATCTGAGGTGGAGCGCCACACCTACCATCAGCTCCTTACTTTACTGCACAGATCCCTGTGCTACTCATATGCTGAGTTGGCAAAGGGCCGGTATCAAACTAGGAACCTTGTGGTTTCTAGCCGAATGCTCAACTGACTGTGCTAACCTGACCCTACTTGCCATTAATTACTAGTCCTGAACAAATCATGGAAGCAGCACCCCACGAGGAAACAGCTATATGGCCACCTGCCCCCCATCTCACAAACCATTCGAGTGAGATGGACAAGGCATGCTGGGCAATGCTGGAGAAGCAAGGATGAGCTCGTAAGTGACTATCTCCTGTGGAAGCCAACACACAGACATGCTAGAGTGGGCCGCCCATCAAGGACCTACATTGACCAACTAAGCAAAGATGCAGGTTGCTGCACAGAGGACCTCCCTGGGAAAATGAATGATAGGAAAGGTTGGCGAGAGATTGTCATGGATATCCGTGCTAATTGCGCGACATGATGATGATGAGGTATTTATAACAACAAACCATTGGTTGGCTAGTTTTTACAGCATGTCAACCCTTGGGTTAATTTTTGCCAAAGATGTGTTTATTTCATTCATTCTTGTTGGGTATTCAATCTTTTTTAAAATTCATTTTTTTTATCTGTTTAACCCATACATGGGACCCTAAGAGGTACTACTACTCTGGGGTCAGAATGTACCTGGAAGTGATGGCAATAAAAGGGTACTCCACACTCCCCAGACCTCCAGAATTCGAACTAGACGTAGTTTAATGTCATACAAACGACACTAAGACCTCAGCCATCACCTTCTAGAACATGTATGATAAAAAGGGTTGGGACGTTGCCATAAGAGCAATAGGGTTGGGACAATCATATAGGTGCTAGGGCTTGATGCAACCAGCCAATTGATCAGAGAGGGCTTCTCCAAATGCCTGTCTGGCCTCATTTGGGGGATTTTACCCCTCTGCAGAGGTACAGTCGGTATATTTTACAGCTCCAAGGTGGAAAAACCTTTGGCACAATGTACTAAAGAATATTAAAAATTAATGAGATCAGAGATTATCCTTGTTTTTTTTTGTGGAATGGGGGGAATGTGTAATGTAAGGACATAAGAACTTCCTTCAGATGAGTGGGCAACTACAGACTTCCTTTTAATTTAATTCTTTTTGACTATCAAATTCAGATATTACTTCTCATGATGAGAGTAAAGGAAATAAAAGTTTTTGGTAAATTTTATTCTAATGATTAAATATTTGAATATCTATTATTAGATTTAGATATTTTTCTTTGTGATACAATAAATGACATACATCTTAGATTTTTAACAGTATTATAATTTGTATTTCAAAAGAATTGTGTCCTAGTAAGATACTGTCATCTAATTAAAAAAAATAATTAATAAAATAAAACCATAATATTTATATGCACCAATTTTTTAAAAAAGGGAACAGGTTATTATGCCAGGAAAACACCTGAGAATACATGATGTTTTCACATATGATACATCAAAATAAGAATATAAAAATATAAGTAGTTTGTACAAAACATAAATTTGATTATAGAATTAAAAGTCAAATAAAAATACAATAGTACAAACTACAAATATATATATATATATATATATATATATATATATATATATATATATAAAGGAAGGACTTATCTGTAAAAATATTGGGTTGGTCTTAATATTTGGTTGGTACAAGTGTTACTCAGATAAGTCAGCGTTATAACAAATATAAAGTGCTCAATACATAAGTAGAGCGGATTTATTATTATAGTGTGTACAGAAATAACCTACTCGAGTTTCACCATAAGGATCGTCATGGTTAAATTCACTGAATTAATCAAGATATTGATTAGTTCTGTGAATTTAACCCTGAAGATCCTTATGGTGAAACTCGAGTAGGTTATTTCTGTACACACACACACTATATATATATATATATATATATATATATATATACACATATATATATATATACATAGATAGATACATAGATATGAAATCAATAATAAACATGTTTTCATTATGGCTGAGATCACTTCAGATTTTCCAGTAGTGCCAATAGTCAGTGTTCATGCCCAGGAAACAGACAATTGGAAAATATTAAAACACAAACTTCTTACTTCTTTTTCAAATGAATGGTATTAGTTTTATCAATCAATTTAAGAAGAAAAAATATTACGAATATTGTATTCCTCATTATTAAACTAATTCAGTATATATTGTAATTTTTTTCTAGTTGAAAATCTCAGCACTTCAAATATTGATTGATTGATTTTAACGTCATGTCAACCCATCTAAGGTTATTTTATTTCTAGAGGTTCAGGAATCTTGTTCATTGTTCATTCATATTTACATTTTTTGTTGAATTATTTCTTAAGAGTTTTTCTTTTTCTTTGCAATCGGTTATGTGATATCAAGTATTCCTATCTAACAGATCTATTTGGATTATTCGGACTATTGTCTTTATCTATATTGTTATCTACAATAGTGTAGATAACAATAAAGATGAGGATAATAGTCCAAAATAATCCATATTATCAAGCCCTATCTAAAAAATTCAGAGAAATACTAACAGATCTATTTGATCTATAGATGGGATCCTAACATATACAGGGTGTTTGGGATAAATTTGACATATTTATATTTGTTTATTTTTCTCTGTAGGTTGGAGGTATTGATGCACACTACACATTATTTAAAAGCTTGGACCCTTCTTCATTCATATACGTGATGACAGATAGAATGGATGACTGGAACCCACCTGAATCATGGAAGAGAATAACTTGTATCATGATGATCTGCGCCAGCCATCAAAATAAGGAGATTAAAGTTGCAGCTCAATGCTCCCTGAACACTGTAAAAACAATCAGGCATGAACTAGAGAATTGCAATGGAGACTATGAGGCTTTGGCTACAAGAAAGTAACATAGCAGACAATCTGATTGTGTTCATACAGCAGAATTCCTCGAAAATCTACAGAAAAAAGTGTTTGAGTAGTCTCAGTTGGAGTTGCTAAACACTGTAGTCAAGCCCTGGATAACAAGGGTAGCCAATGGTAGGCCATATGGATGGCAGCAGGATTCGGCCCCCTGCCACACCTCTGGGAAAAGTCAAAAGTGGTTGTCAACGCATTTTTACAACTACATCTGTCCCAATGTTTGGCCTCCGAACTCCCCAGATCTTAACCCCATGGATTATTATGTATGTGGCGCTGTTGAGAAAGACACAATCGCCATGCCAGTACTACAAAAGCCCAGTTAATCAACAAAATTAAGGTAGTTTTTGAGACCCTTCCCAGGGAAACTGTAACATCAGCTTGCTCCAGGTTCCAGAGCAGGATTGAGGCTGTGATCGACGCTAATGGCGGCTATTTTGAGTGAAACTTGTTGACAGTAGTGTAATATCCGTTCCTGTTGAATTTCTTTACAATCCATTAAATTTTGTAGTTACCAAGCACTTTTTCTTTTTCCTTGTGAAACTGTCAAATTTATCCCAAACACCCTGTATATGTTTCAAAAAATCTGAGATGATCATGGAAAATCCCGATAATCAAAAAGCATTTAAATTAGTTTATCAATTGATTTATACAAGATACAAAGTTTATTGCTGAAAACAAATTAAAAATCAATGTTTATTTTTTCTTTTTACAATTCTAGAAGCTGAAAAACAGATTAATCTGGTCATTTAAATGTATATACTAATCAAAAGTTTTTAAATATTTTGGTATGTGCTAGTTTGTGGCACATATATCTCACGTTCATGGGCACCTCACGTGGTGTAATGGTTTAACAAGTTACATTTGCAGACCATAGTGAGTTTGATTTTCATTGGGAACCCCATACTTCTGGCCTTGTGCCACATCTAAGCTAAGCTTCATAAATAATTATATCTCATGTTCATCTGTATGTCTTTCAAATCACACACACATGAAGTAAAGCAATGCACAATGTGTCAGTGTACCAACTACCATGATACTAATGTAAGGTTCAAAGTCATAATTGAACATACAACTCCGACACATTTCTGAGACAAAACATTTTATATAATACAGCACATGAATAAACAAGATGCATAAACAATAGAAGATAGAATAGAATAGTGTACATAAACATACATACATCAAAGGACTGGAGCGTCCGTACATAGAAATCACTTACTAGGGAGGGGGGCCCGTAGCCCCACCGAGAAAGGGGTAGACAGTAGTCTAACCCATGTGCTCATACCGGAGATCAAGCTAAAAGAGAGAGAGTAGTTCAAATAAGGCAAACCCCTAGTGGGAACAAACGGCAACACCGCGGGAAGATAACTCTTCCTGGCAAAGGGAAGATAATCCCCACACTAACAATCACAGTATGTACCTTCCATAACTGGAATTGCTTTGCTTTGCTTTGCTTTGTGTGCGTGATTTGAAAGTCATATAGATGAATGTGTTACATAGTCTAATTCAGGAATTTTATTCTTTATCAGTTCAAATTGGGCTATAATAACACATAAGCAACCAAAAACATTTGCTGTGCAAAAGCTATAGAAGCAAATCCAGCAAGTATTGTTGCATAGAGCCAAATTCGAGTTGTATTAGTAGTCATTTAGTAGTAGTAGTAGTCGTCATTAGTTCAGGAACAACATACACAAGTCGTATAGTCACAAAGGACTGTTTATTTCTTCCTAGGCTCGTGGGTTCTTTTTCAGAGAGAAGGAAAGAGAGAGAGAGAGAGTATGATCAAACTATTCTATCGTAAATCATGTTCAGTACTACTATGCAAAACCCATACTGGGAGAGGGGAACATTGTAGCGATTGTCTGCCCCTATTTGGTCTGGAAGAGTTATCTTCCCTTGTTTTCAGGTTTTGTACCACTAGGGCTCCTGACTATTTAATCAGGGTAGGGCCAAGTTTGAACTCTCTTTTCTCCGGGACAGCAAACAGGACACATGGGTTAGACATTAGCGTCTATACCTTTTATGTGGGAGGCTTCGCCCTCCCAGCCTGTCATAAGTAAGTGACATTCCTTCATGGACTCTCCATCACTTCTACAGGACAAAGTCCTACTTTCTTTATACATCTATATTGTACCTTGTCTCTTATACATGTTCATTATGTATCTCCTTTGTATACCTTTTAATTTGTATATGTATTCCTGTTTAAATGTATTTCCATCTGCTCAAGTATTAAAGTCTATGTTTGTTACACTTCATAACTTCACTGTCGGAATATTACTTGTACTTATATGTACCCCTGTTGGAAGGCCACTTAAGCCTTCCAACTAATTATAATACCTTCAAATCCAACAAACCTCAAAAATTTTTGAATAAAGAATATACAGAATATTTGTGTAATCAAATTTTCATTAATACTTAATTTCTTCTTATCAAGTATAAAAGTGATTTTTTTAAAGACATTTCTTTTCTTTATGCTTATATCTTTAAAAACACATGTAAAAAGAAAGCACTACACACACACACACACACACACACACACATATATATATGTAATATACAAACAAAAATGTTCCTGTAAGATAGTTTCATGTGTGTTATCTTACAAAAACCAACCTTCATTGAAAGCGAGAGTTTGGATGCAAACCAAGGAAATATTCTTTAAAAAAATAAATAAATGAATAAAAAAATGGATCAAAATAACATCTTCAGAAATAAACACATAGTTAAATGGCTGGAAAGATATTTTACTAAAAGGTAAAAAATATTTGGGACAATGCAGTAGCTTACAAATCTAAAGAAAGTCATGTAAACCAAACCATTTCTGAAGCTGGCAATGATAGAAAAATCAGCATATATATATAGATAGATAGATAGATAGATAGATAGATAGATATGTAATATTGTAAAAATTGAAAAAACACAAGTTTCATTAATGAATAATGTTTAATAAGCTTACACTGCAGTGTTTTGGCCTGTTTAAACAGACCTTCATCAGGATTTTCATTGGTTAAGGAAAAAATAAATTATTAATGAAAACAAAAGTCTGCGAGCCTCTGCTTTTTGTATGTGGCTACTTTTGTTGATCTTCAAATGTCAGCATATAAAACCAACCACACACCAAAAGCAGAGGCTCACAAACTTTTGTTTTCATTAGTAATTCATTTTTAAAACTAATTAAAGCCCTGATGAAGGTTTGTTTAAACAGACCAAAACACTGCAGCATAGGCTTATTAATAATCTTTGTTAATGAAACTTGTGTTTTTTCAATTTTTACAATATTACATATTTTCTTCATTATATATATATATATATATATATATATTATTATAATGGAGATTGTGTGTTTTTCTGTCTGTAACCGAAACTATATTCCTACTCAAGTCACAATTCTCTTAGTTATTGACATCACATTCTCCATGATTTTATTTTTATCTAAACCTCAATTATTAATAAAAATTGTCTTACATTATTAATACTGTTAACTATGTCTACATACTGACAACATGCAATTGTATTTATATAATTAAAAAAATAGCGGTTTACAGTGTGAACGGGAAGGCTAATTTGCATATTAATATTAAAAAATCGAATTTGATAAATATGTGGTTAGTATTATTGATTTCTAACTGTTTGGTTTTATTTTAATGAATATAAGCAAAAATCTCTTCAATGAATCTTAAATGAAATCCATTAACAAGATAAAATAACTGTCATTTTATTCTTTACTTCCTCTTATAACTAAATACTTAAATTAGAAAAAAATAACAATGAAAGACGATAGTGATGGAAGAGTAAGTTTCAGTTGTTCCATTTTTTATTATACTCCCTCTGTTTCAAATCTTTTATTATACTCCCTCCGTTTCAAATCTTTTTATCTGTATTCTTATTTAGTTTCATTAGCCTTTCTAATTTAATACGATATTTTATTACATTAAAACTTAAATACTTGCACCCGGAGGGTGCATATATTTGCTAGTATATATAATGAAGAAAAAGTGAAAGTTATTCTGACAATATGTAATATTGTAAAAATTGAAAAAACACAAGTTTCATTAACAAAGGATGATTAATAAGATGATTATTAAGAAAAAGTCAACGTCTCTGATGACGGATAAACATCCAAAGCCATTGGTAAGACGAACTTTGTATTGGGGACTTTATATATATATATATATATATATAATATATATATATATATACACACACACAATAGAAGAATGAACAAATCATTACAAAGACCTTTTTCTTAAATCAAGAAAGAACTCAAAACTAATGGCCAGTAGAGCAGGATAGAATCTAATAATAAATTCCTAGATCACCTCCTCGTGTCAGCTTCAATACTAAAAGCTTCATTTATTTAAAAGAAAACATTCTTCAGATGTAACATGGCTTATTTCATATGAATATTGTATTATTCAAAAAAAAAAATAGATGATTGAAAATTGTATTAATTTTTCAAATACATGAAACATTTTATAATGAAGCTAACATGAGGAGATTATATATATATATATATATATATATATATATATATATATAGGGGGGCACAAAAACTATATTATACTCTTCCGATACTGAAATGCCAATTATATATATATATATATATATATATATATATATATATATATATATATATATATATATATATGAGGTTAAGTAAACAAACAAATGTGTTTATTTTTATATGGCTTTAAGCCGACAATTTTTAGGGAATATGTGCTTAATTGAAGTCGTACCTAATTTTGAAAATTAATTAGTTAATAATTAATGATTTTTTTTTTAGGCGGGCATATATTTTCAAATGTAAGGCTAAACGAATCAACATTTTCTCGATTTGTTTAGCCTTACATTTGAACATATATGCCCGCCTTAAAAAAAATCATTAATTATTAACTAATTAATTTTCAAAATTAGGTACGACTTCAATTACGCACATATCCTCCAAATATATATATATATATATATATATTATAATTGATGGCATTCTAATTTAAAAATCAATGCCACTGGGAAATAATCTAGAACATTTACTCAGCATTTTAAATTCAACTAACTTTCAATTAAATTTAGTTATACTCTAGTCTTATTAACAACTACCTAAACCAAAATCGGGATATACTAATGGATTTTTTAACTTGAAGAGAGTAAAGTTTAACTTTCTTTAACAATTACTGACAATAAAATCTACACACAGGTGTATGAAGTTCATCTATTCATAGCAAACTAGTTAATATAAGTAACAAAAAGATATATACAAATCAGAAACTGAACTCTCAGCCTCTTGACCCTCAGATACCCTGAACTCACAAAAACCTCTAACACAAAGCACAGATATCTTTGTTCAAAGCTATCCCATCATTCCATTGAAAGAAAGGCTGTGAATGGTTGCTATACTAAGCCTTTGTGCCATGATTTCCAGCCCAATGCTCAAAGGGTTAATAGTAGCATGAAATTCTCTTTCTCTGCTGAATGATTTACTGGTTGGGAATTATCTTGTAGCAGTTCAAACTTTTGAGTCTGAGAGAAAAATATTAAAGGCTAAAGATTAACTCATTTTTCATTGTTTTGAATATTATAAATTAAATACATAGAAAAGAAATAATAAATACAGTGGTACTTTGACTTAGGAGTTTAATTTGTTTAGTTCATAACTCAATTTCTTGGTATATCAAATCCATTTTCCCCATTGAAACAAACTGAAATGCCATTAATCTATTCTAGAAAATACCCTATTTTTTTGTTATGTTTTCTTTCTTTTTTTTATAAGAAATTTTATATTGTATAAAAAGATAATAAATTAGAATGTAATGAATTGTGTGCTGTAATTTTTTTAAATATTTATTTTTTTATAGATATTTTTTCTTTGACATTATAAATTTGAAAACTTAGTTTTTAGCGAATTTATTAACATAAGCATATCTGAAGCTCACTCGTACCTCAAATTTTAGCTCACAACACAAAGCAACCAGGTAACATCTCATAACTCAGAAAACTCGTTAATTGGGGCATTTATAAGTCAAGGTACCACTGTACATAGAAAAGAAATAGCAATTATGTTAAAAATTTGGTGAACATGTGCTATCAGTGATAATAATAGAGGAAGGAAATTGGGTTATTTCCTATAAGTCTAACATAAACAAAGGGGAACCACTCTTGACTGATAAATTATTTATTTATTCATTGATATACTAGGAAAAAAGAAGACGGGGTTAGGGTTAGGGTTTAGGGTTAGTTTAATGGAAAAATAAATAAATAATTTATCAGTCAAGAGTGGTTCCCCTTTGTTTATGTTAGACTTATAGGAAATAACCGGATATTGACTATATGATGTTTTAATACTGATAGAAATGTTATCCTTTGCTTATACTACAAGAGGTTAGAGACTTACTATGTCTTCTCAAAATTTCGTTTCTTTAATGTAAACTTAATTGTATGAATGATTTGTGTTCTGATTCAATATCTATGCCAAACACAACAGTCAATCAGACAAAAAAGGAAAAAAGAAGAGAGAAAAGAAAAGAAAATATGACGTTTGAGACATCTGGGAAGTCAACAGCTGTGACTTTTACATGTCAGAATATTAAAATTTATAAATTTTCTATGAATGAGAGTGAAAATGTATTTTCAATAACAATAGTGAGTGAGGATTACTAAAATGTCAACAAAAACAACAGTGAAAATAGTAAGAAGAAAAAATAAACTGATTAAGACAACAAACTTCTAAGTTAACAATAGAAATGACTTAAACATGATTAATGGATAAAATAATAACAAAGAAAATATACAATAAAAACGGATTCTTTTTTAAATTTTTTTTTAGATAAAACTGAATAGGAAGCAAAATGTACGTGTGAAGAAAAGGGCTGAACTTGCACAAAGGTGTCAAAATTAGGGTGACCCAGAAAAAAACAGAACCCAAATTATTTATTTATTTTCCCATTAAACTAACCTTAAACCCCAACTCCAACCCTAACCCTAACCCCTAAAGCCTAACCCTAAACCACCCTAGTTAAAATTAACAGTTTTATTACAAAATTTGAGGTTTCTGTTTTTTCTGGGTCACCGATATAAAGGGTGACCCAGAAAAAACAGAACCCAAATTATTTATTCATTTTCCCATTAAACTAACCCTAAACCCCAACCCTAACCCTAACCCTAGACCCCCATAGTTAAAATAAACAGTTTTATTACAAAATTTGTGGGTTCTATTTTTTCTGGGTCACCCTAATTTTGACACCTTTGTGCAAGTTCCGCCAAGAAAAGTTATTTAAAACATTATAAAATGGAATAATTAGGTGTGTGCATAAGTTCCTAGCATCTCCTTTTCTTTTCTTTTGGAAAACCAGAAACTGAATATACACAGTAAAATACCTGCTATTTTGATAAAAAGAAGAAAATCGCTGGAAATTTTTGCATACAACTAGTAGATACATACAACACACATTGTGTACATACCTATATTGTAGGTATACCCAAAATTGACCTAAAATGCGTTTTTGACAAAATGAATTGCTAAATTCATTTTGTCAATGATAAAATTGTACAGAAAACAATTTACCAAAAATCAGGGAATTATCGGATTTTAATGAAATTTATCAATGAATGATCTTTATAATACATTATTTATTTTATTTAAAAACTTTCATTTTTTTCAGGTCGCTTAATTTTGACCACCCCCCCCCCTATTTTGGGGGCATAAATTCTCGACGAGTTGGTCAGCGTTTAGTACTTATTACAGTAGAAATAAAAAGATAAAAGACCGAAGTTGTGAATACAAAAAAATTAAAAAAAATTTAAGGGGGATTTTCTATGAGAAAATAAGTACCGAAAATCGGAAAATAAAATGTAAAAATAAAATATAAAAAAATGTTTTTGGAGATTTCTTTTTTACTCATTTCAATAATTATTTAATTGGCTATTATCTTATAAAAGAAAAAATTATACATCGATATTTTTTCTGCTTAAAAACGGGGGGGGGGGGTCTAAATTTTCAATAGAGTTTTTCTTCGGAACTTATTACTTTATGCACCTAAAATAAGGTTTGCATTAAATAGATATTTATTTCTCAAATCTGAAAATATAACATTTTAAACTCGTTTTTAAAATTGGTTTTTAAAAAACATTAGATGACTTTAGCAGCCGATTTTTGGGTATACCTACTATATTGCATGAACATATACATAATGTATATATTTAAATTGTCAAGTAGCAAAGAAAGAAAGATAAGGGCTGAGGAGAGAAAAAGATTGAAAATTGCAGAAGTAGGTAGAAATTCTATCAAATTTTGTGTATACATGTATGTATGAGAGTAAGTAAACAAACAACATGTTTATTTGATATGGCTTTTAGCTGACAATCTTTGGAGGATATGTGCTTAATTGAAGTCATACCTAATTTTGAAAATTAATTAGTTAATAATTAATGAATTTAGGCAGGCATATATGTTCAAATGTAAGGCTAAACAAATTGAGAAAATGTCATTCCCTGACAGCTGAAATTCTGGCCATGAGGGTATATGTATCTCTAGTTAGCAGCACAAATACCGGCCACTCGGGTTCAAAGGTTTAATAATAAAAATTTAAAAAATGGTTATTTCCAAGTTGAGTAACATGATATTACAGGGTAACACAGAAAAAACAGAACCCAAATTATTTATTTTCCTATTAAATTAACCCTAAACCCCAATCCTAAACCCTAACCCTAACCCCACCCCTAGTTGAGTAACATAATATTACAGGGTGACACAGAAAAAAACAGAACCCAAATTATTTATTTTCCCATTAAACTAACCCTATACCCCAATCCTAAACCCAAGCCCCACCCCCTAGTTGAGTAACATAATATTACAGGGTGACCCAGAAAAAACAGAACCCACAAATTTTGTAATAAAACTGTTAATTTTAATTTTTTTTTTTTTTCAAGTTTAAGTCCAACAAGGGTTGGGTTTAGGGTTAGGATTGGGGTTTAGGATTATTTTAATGGAAAAATAAAAAAATAACTTGGGTTCTGTTTTTCTGGGTCACTCATATTACTCAACAAGGAAATAACCCAAAAAATGTTTAAAAATTGACAATGATTTTATGGTAAAATACTGGTGAATATAATTTGACTTAGGATATATTTAATCGACAATTGACCAGTTACTTTTTACCTTCTTTATAAGAACATAATAAATAAAACAAATTTTGTATCAGTTACAATGATGAAATATATTCATATATACATCATTGCTTTAAAAGGATTTCTTCTAGTTTTATTATGTGATGTGTCAAGCTGAAATTCTGTTGACAAGTTTTTAATTTCTAAGAAAAAGCAATAGAATGTCAATTGATTTGCCATCATAATGTAATTTGTGAAGCCAGGAATTTCAGCACAGTGAATTCCTGACCATAAATGAATAGCTTTATATAAACTATTTGCCTACCAAAAAGGAATAAACCTGTGGTTGGTCCCTAATTGGTTGAATAGGAGGAAACAACCTCCATCATCACTAATTCTAAATTATTTATTTATTTTTTTTTAAATAACTCAAATTCGATAACCCACCGCCACCACCACCACAAAAATATAACAGATGTCATCTTAACTTATTATGTTAATCACTTCAGAATCTTTAGTTTATAATTATTAAACACAACTTTCAGATTGCTCTGTAGGTACTACCAAAATAGGTCACATGATCAGTTTAGGCCATATTGAATGAAGAAAAGTAAATATTTAAAAAAAAAATTTTTTATAAATCTCGCAAAAAAGAAATAACGAATGTAAAGAGTTGTTACCAAGAAAAATTGTTAATTCAATGATCAAATTATCTGATTGAGGAAAAATTACTCATCATTATCTTGAAAAATAAGTAAAACAGTCCGTTTATTTACAACATGGTCAGTTTCTTTATTGATATTTTTTTAGCAGAATTCTGTATTCATGGTTCTTTTACTAAAAAGCTCTCACATTGAGACTCATAAAAATCTTCTGATATGATTATTCAGACTTTATAGAAAAAAATAAAAATTGTTTTTTTGTCAGTTCGTTTTTTTATATTTCATAAAATAAAATGGGGGGTAGACCTCGTAAAAAAAATTATTTCCCCCAATATATTTTAGAAAAAAAACTATTTCAGACAGATTTTTATCAAAAGGTAAGTAATTATGGAAATTTTCGTGAAAATCAGACCATTAATTGATTTTTCATAGAATTTTTTTTAAAAAAGCCTCTAGTCATAACTTGTTTTTGGCTACGTTAAATTGCAATTGATTTAATGGTGCAAAAATGTAAACATTGTTTTTCATTCATAATTTTCATTATTTCCATGAGCTGAAAATTTTTTTTTAAAATCATCAATAGTTTTTTTAATGTTTCTTCTTTCAAATGGATAAAAAATTTTCAAGATAATATCAACCTTTATGCAAGTTTCATTGTGTTAAATATAGAGGGGAGGGGTGGTAAATTTCACAGGGAAAATTGGTGGTACCTATTGCTCTGTTACGTGGATTGATTAATTTTCTTTAGAGTCAGCATTTCATTTTCGGTATTGTTGCAGTTTCGAGAGAGAAATATTTTTTTTCTGATTAAATTTTGTGTTTATATAATCATGATACAAGAGGAAATATAAACATACCATTTTTATTTAAAATTCTTTAAATTGTTACAAGTTTTTATCTCAACATGACTCATAATTAACTCTTTGCTGTCTTGAACAAATCTTGGAAGCAGCACTCCACAAGTAAGCAGCTGTACGGCCACTTGCCCCCTATCACACAAACCATCCAAGTAGAATTAACAAGACATGTTGGAAACTGCTGGAGAAGCAAGGACAAGCTCATAAGTGAGGTTCTCCTGTGGACACCTACACATGGACACTCCAGTGTAGGCCGACCAGCAAAAACCTACATCAATCAGTTCTATGAGGATTCTGGATGCTATGCAGAGAACCTGCCAGGTTGATGATCAATACGGATGGTTGGTAAGAGAGAGAATCGTAGGTATCCGTGCTGTCAGTACAATTTTATAATGAAAAACTGAGTGGCCGGTATTGATGTATACTGGACAGCTTGAATTCCATCCAGGAAATACCCATTTCTACATCACTCTTGCCTAGCTATAACACAGCCAATCATGCTATTAGTTAATGAATTAAAACATTTTACTGTTTCACTTATTTTTCAGCCAGGAGCCCAGATAAAGGGGCTCATGGGTGGGTTCTAAAAGTTAAGAAGCATCTCATTATTCAGACAATTTAACAGACACTCACACATTAAGACCTGCTATCAAGGAAATTACACATATATTATAGTGGAGAAAGTATGTTAGACACTGATAATGATTTAGAATCCCACTAAATATTTTTGATAGGCAAATCTAATGCCAGACTTGCTTAGTCCAAGTAAACAAGTTTTTATGACCCTTCTAATTTAATTAATCAACCATTTCTATTTGGAACAAACAAGCAATAAAAAAAGTCTCTTCTTCAACCTATTCATAGTAATCCTAAATTCTACTCCTTACAATGAATATTATAAAGCGATTAATTTAAATGTAGAAAATTGGTAGTGTGTACATAAATCAATAAGATGTGGGATTTTTTATTATCAGAGGCTTAAGAGGTCATCATCTTCATTTTGATTGAACAACTTCCTAACATTCATGTTATTTTCTGTTTTTATTTTTCTTGGAAAATTCAAGATAACCGAATGACGTAACCCTTATCATGATATCACAGATTCAGACATGAAATTCCCACTCTCATCATTGACTAACCAATCCCTAGACATATGTGACTAGACAAGACGAGATGAACACTATGGGGAGGTGAAGGTTAGCTTGAAACTTAAGGAAATGTGGCTTCAATACTGGCATGTTCTCAGTTTAACAATTAAGTACTGATTGCAATGGATCATGTGAAAGACTTACTCAAATGTATAAGGTTTATACATTTTATGTATAAGGCTTATACCAGTGGTTCCCAACCATTTTAGTACAATGCCCCACTTTTTTATCAAAAATTTCTTCATATCCCCCCACCCGTTAATTGTTTAGTATGATATAACAATATCAGTTTTGAAGAAGTATAACATAAAAAATTGTATCTTTCAAATAAAACTAAAGGGTTTAACTTCAAATTTAATCAAATAAAATCCATGTTATAATGTGTATTAATTGTGGGGGAGGGCAACAGATGAAGAACTGCAAAGTTAAACAAGTCAGAAACCACACATATAGCTGGTGCCAGATACACGATAACATTAGTGGGTGAACACTTGACTAGATTGCACAAGCTGTTGTGCTCAGCTTGGTTGTAATTACAATTTTACCCTATAAATTTATAATTTTTACCTATATAGGGTAAAATAAATAAAAAAAAGTTTGATATTACTATATTTTTCATATTGCCCCCCCTATTATTATTGAATGGCCCCACGTTGGGAATCACTGGCTTATACATTATCCATATTGCTTATCATAAGCAATATAGATTCTGTTTTTTATTTAATTAAACAACTGACGTATTCACCAGTTAAGCTATGAAACCAACAATATTAACTTTTGGGGGTATTTATACATTATTTTTATACATTTCCTTGGCATGAGAAAATTTGTGAAGTGTGTCACCATTTCATTGTCGGAACTGGAAGCCTGGAAGTCTAGCCACAACAATTGAATTACTCTGAAAACTTTTCATTTGTACAAAAAATAAAAATAAGATAAAATAAAAATAACTGATAGTCTGGAAAGTTGGAAATAAAAACGTGACGTAAATAAGAAATACTGTAGTAGTAGAGATGAAATTTTACTTATTTGAGAGAGCTGGAAGGAAGGAAGTCAGACTGAAATGAGAATATTTGCCTCATCCTCCCTCACCAACCCCACAACATCGTTCGACATGCTATCATCCCAAACTTCAACTAACATTTGGTTGGGTGGATTATTTCTAGGGTATCGTCCAATATTGGGAAATTTTATGTACCAGGGTATATAGGACGAACATCCAACAATATAGACCAAGTTTTAAAAAAAACAAAACAAAGAAAAAAAAAGTAGGGTGAAATGAAGGCTAAAATGTAGGTCAGCTAGCCATTTGAAACTAGGTTGCATTTGTTCCTGGAAATAGGTCATGTCTCAGCCTCTTCCGCTTAGTATATATGTCCTCACTTCAATGTTTAACTGTCACTACCCAACCCTTTACCCCCCATTCTCTTTCAATACCTCCCTCTTTTGTTTAGGTCTCTTTCTGTTTCCCTATTTTCTTCCATTCCTTTAGTTTAATCTTCGGGTAGGCTACTTCGACTTTTTTTCTTTTTTTCTTTTCTTTTTTTTTTTTAGTCTATAAAATTTACTCCTCCTCACCCTTCTCATTTATCATGACCCTTTTACTTTTTTTCTGATGTGTTTTTTTTTTTTTTTTTGGTTTTCTTTTTTCTTTCAAATCTATAAATCCGCCCATTCGCCATTTATTTCAAAACCTATCAGTGAAATTATTCATTTAAGGTACACTTTTAAAAAAAAAAAAAAAAAAAAAAAAAAAAAAGAATAGACAAAAAAACAACAACAACAAAAAAACTTAGGCTATGGTTTGATAATAGAAAAAGGAAAACGTGTTGAAAAAAAAAAAATGAAGATGCTTATTTTTCACGAAATTTCATACTTTTTAGGGGTTTGAGCTAGTCGAGGTTATTGAGGGTTAACTAATAATTAATTAAGGGTCACTTAAACGTCAGTCATTTTCTTAGTGTGACTGCTTAGCTTGTATAAGGGTTAATTTAAAGTATAATAAAAGCGTTTTTCAAGCGATCAGTCAAAGTCACAGATGAAGGTTCAATTTCTGTAGGCCTCATTTCTTATTTTCTTTCTTTTTTTTCTCCTTTTTTTTTTCACTATTAATGCTGACTTAAAATCATTTTTACCTATCCGATTATATTGCATTACACAGCAATAGAAGAGTCACGACACTCAAAACCCGATCTCATCCAGAAGTGCAACAAAAGCTAAAACCAGTGAAGCCATCAGTTTTGTTTTGTTTGTTTGTTTGTTTTTCAATTTGTATAAATTGGTTTTATTTTGCACCAATGATCTTAGTGTATGTCCTACTTCACAGCCAATCAAAGTTCTAGAATGTCATTTGCATTTTCTGGCGCATGTAAGAAAGGATAACAAGTAAGGGTGGTATTTGCATATAACCTGCCCAATATCTTTCACGCTTGATACATCAATACAAGCACCCCACTTTAAAAAAAATAAAAACACCTACATTTTTTTCTCTCTCCATAAAGATAAACTATACCCAGCAGGTCATTGTTGGAAAAAATATTAAAATAAAAAAAATAATGCAAAACCGTGTGCTAAGAGAATAGAGAGAGAAAAAAATAAGTCACTAGGATTGTTAAAATATTACTGGTATAAACTCTTATGAATTAATATATTTCTTTAGTCCATCTTTAAAATCCTTTTTTAACATGGGTCAATTTTTCATTTCTGTGAAATACTTAAAGTAATACAAACATATACACTTTTAAGAGTGAAATCTATATACCAATACATGAATTTAAAATTATGAATTTGTTCAATTATAGTTTATTTTTCAACTCCTACAGCGTTTCTTTTTAACTTATGGCTACAGATAATACTCAGATCCTAGGCAGAAGTGCTGGGGACTGACGCTTTGTTTATAGGCAGGGTGCACATATACTACATTCTGAGGCTAGGTAACAGTGCCAAACTATACATAAGTGATCCCAATATTAATCTGATTCATCCAACACTAAATCTGGACTCTCAAGAGAAAACAGGGTACTTGTTCAGACTATACCTCAGAGGAAATGTCTGTGGTAATATACATATATATATATATATATATATATATATATATATATATATATAAGTAAGTAAGTAAAGTCGTTGGGGCGGCCTAAAGTCAGTATCAGCTAGTCAGCAAGGGAGTCTATCCCCTTTTCAATAGCGCTAGACCAAGGATATTGTTTTATTGGCGTCTGAGGTGGAGCGCCACACCTACCATCAACTCCTTACTTTAGCGCACAGATCCCTGTGCTACTCATACGCTGAGTTGGCGAGGACCGGTATTGAAACTAGGAACCTTGTGGTTTCTAGCCGAACGCTCTACCGACTGAGCTATCCCGGCCCCTTATATATATATACACAGAGATGTAATACTTACATTCACCATCCAGATAAGAGTAAGTTCCAGTCATTATCTTCATTGAACATTTCCATATAAAAAACATATTTTCAACTCTCTACAATTCACCCACCCACTATATTTCTTTAGTATTTCCTCCCCCCCCCTCCAACCATTAAAAAAATGGTGTCTTATGGTTGATTACGGATATATATTTTTGGGGGACTAAAATGTCATTGTTCATTAAAAAAAAAAATGAAGCAAATAACTGAAATTTAGTCTTATCTGGATTGTGAATGTAAGTATTACATTATATATATATATATATATATATATATTAAAATAAGTGTATCTTAGCAGCATTTTTTCTTTTAAACATGTTGTGTTAAACTGTACAGACAATTCTTGTCGGACGAGTTTTTGTTCGATCCTTTCTAATTTTCTGGCCATCTTTTTGGTGTCAGGGTGGAACTGGTGTAGCAATCCACCAGAGGTTTCATTACGAGCGCTTTGGTGGACTGTTACACCAGTTCCACCCTGACACCAAAAAGATGGCCAGAAAATTAGAAAGGATCGAACAAAAACTCGTCCGACAAGAATTGTCTGTACAGTTTAACATATATATATATATATATATTATATATATTATATGGTACTGAAGACATTTCCTCAATGAGATATTCTGGACAAGTACCAAATATACTATTATCCTTTAAGATTTTTTTTAAAGTAATGGACTATGTTTCAAAATTTTGGAAAAAATACAAAAATCATAACTACTATATTTTCTCCTAACCTAATGACCTACAAAACATTGTAAAAACCATTAAGAAGTTATAAGTTTGAATATTGATTTTTGACAAAAATACTGCTTTTATACTAAAAAAAATCCCAATTTTAGTTTTAGCCCATTAATAAGCTTTTATATGTATTTATTTAAAGAGCTATAAGGATATTTAAAAGTAAAACTCTTTACAAGTTTAATTTAGTGCTTTTTAATTTGACTTTCTTTTTAATAATAAAAAGATTTTTAAAGCCCTAGGAAGTTGAAAAGCATTTTTGAGACTATCAAAAACCTCTTAAAAATGTTCTAAAATTTTGTACATTATAAAACACACTACTATGTTATTTTAAAAACAAACTGTTTTTTTCAATTGTCTCAACATTAACTAAGTATTAAGTTTGTTTGTTTTGTTTTATAGCATATCAACCTCAGTGGGTCATTTAATGCTGGCAAAGTTTCTAAATGAATTCATTCTTAATGGATACTCAATTTTTTTATAAACTCATGTTTTTCTATTTAATCCATAGATCGGACCCTAACAGGTATTACCACTTCGGGTCAGAGTGGACCAGGGAGCAATAGTGATGAAGGGGTGCTCCACATTCCCCAGACCTTCAAAACAGGAACCTCACCATCAGTTAGCGTTTAACATCATACCCAGGACATGAAGACCTTCAGCCACCGCCTTCTAGCACCCATATGATAAAAAGGGGTTGGGGCTTGCCATAAGGGCAATAGGGTTGGGGCAATCATATAGGTGCTAGGGCTTGACATGACCAGCCGATTGATCAGAGGGGGCCTCTCTCACCGCCCGTCTAGCCTAAGTAAGGGCCAAAGTGGAGCGTTGCAGGTCATGGACTGCTCATCCACCAAGACTCCGTCCTTAAGCATCATGGGTCGCCACTCACGACCAACAAGTGGCCCCATTTGGGGGAGTCTTACCTCTCTGTAGAGGTGCAGTCAATGTATTCTAACGCCCCAGCTGACAGGGCACTAGGTATTAAGAAAGTTGAAAAGTATTAGTGTTTATAATCATATAAATTCAAAGATTTACTGTTTTTCTGTCAGTGTGAATTAGAATATGACTGCATCTCCAGCAGAAGGGTAAGACCCTTCCCACCAAAAATTAAGGTCCCCTGAGTATGACACTAAACTGCATCCAGTAGTGAGGTTCCAGTTTTGGAGCTTTGGAGAGTGTGGAGTACCTCTACATTGTGATCACACCCAGATTCACTCTGACCCGGGGTGGTAGCATTTCATAGCTCTGTTTGAAAATTATTAGAACTAGGTAGGAATACTTGAAACTATATAACTATATGAAGAGTCTTTTATGGGTACAAAATTTAATAAGGCTGCGTAAAAGTGTAAACATCTGAAAGAGGAAAATTTCTTAAAAAGAAAATTAGGGAACCCTTATAATTAGATATTTAATCTAAGTTGATATTTATTCTTTTTTTTCTCAACCAATCTCATCAGAAAAATTCATTGGTAGGTGTTTTGAACTTAAGATCAGGATTGTTGAAAAAATAATTTTTTTTTTTTTTTTTTTTTTTTTTCATCAGGAAAGAGAAACAAGAAATTACAAACCATGCAGGGGGGTTCGAAAATTTCTAGTTCCACCACACGAAAGGTTTAAACTGGAAGTATCAAACAGTAGTAGTTTGTGGAAAGTTTTTTGTGTGCACAAGGCTGGCTGGTTTTTGGAGATGTACAAGGACTCAAGTATAACTGTATGCAAATTATCTCAAGTTACTTGAAACAATATAATTGCTTACAAATAAAGAAAAAAAATAGATTAACTTTAGTATTAAGTAATTATTAGGGTTGGTATGCTGTAAAACTAACCAACCAACCATCTGAAATAAAGAGTTTATTTTCTAATAAGATTATACGTAGGATTGCTTTAAATGTTTGGGAATAAAACAATAATATTAGAACACTAAGTGATTATTTATTAAACCTGGATTTGTTAAAACCAGTATGCAAATTATCCACTCTTTATACTATGTAAACCTAGGAGGTATGTGGTGTAATGGTTAGAGTTTTCGAAAGTAATTTCTACAGACTTTGAAATTTTGAATTCTTTGACCATTTTAATCCACAACCATTTGCAATCAATTTGGAATCTATCAAAGCTTATCATTTCCATTTGTTTTTTTCTTCATCAAATCAATTCAGATATCATTTTTAAGAATTTGATTTGATTCCTAAAATTCCGCCCTGTCGGCTGGGGCGTTAGAATGCACCGACTGAACCTCTGTAGAGGAGTAAGACTCCCCCAATGGGCCACCTGTTGGCCGTGGGTGGCGACCCGTGATGCTTAAGGATAGAGCCCAGGTGAATGAGCAGTTCATGACATGCAATACTCCACTTTGGCCCTATCTTGGGCTAGACGGGCGGTCGGAGAGGCACCCTCCGATCAATCGTCTGATCATGTCAAGCCCTAGCACCTAAATGATTTTCCCAACCCTATTGCCCTTATGGCAAGCCCCAACTCCTTTTTATCATATGGGTGCTAGAAGGCGTTGGCTGCGGGTCTACATGTCCTGGGAATGACGTTAAACTCTATCTGATGGTGAGGTTCCAGTTTTGGAGGTTTGGGGAATGTGGAGCACCCCTTCATCACCATTGCTCCCTGGTCCACTCAACCGGAGTGGTAGTACCTGTTAGGGTCCCATCTATGGGATAAATAGAAAAATGTATTTATAAAAAAAATTGTATTATCCATTAAGAATTGATTTATTTCAAAACTTTATTGGCATTAAATGACCCACTGAGGTTGATATGCCATAAAACAAACAAAACAAATTCCTAAAATTATGCCCAAAGCAGCTAATAGTTATAACAGGATTTACTGAACGATAGAAAATAATATTTTAGATGAGTTGAAAAAGAGCAGTTTTTCTTTGCTCTTTTAATCCAATATTGAGTATTTGGTCATTATTTTTTTTAATTTATAAATTCTACTTCTAAAAACTGTAATTACTATCAAATATTTTCAATTATTTTTTATATAGCTAAATCTCATGATAATGGAGATTAGGTGCCTCTCTGTAACTAAATCTATGTCACAACCAATATCAAAATTCCCTTAGTTATTTACATCATATTCTCAATGATTATTAAATAATCATTATTCAATCTTAGCATCAATCAATTAGCATCTTATTTATTAACAATAAATCTATCAAAGTCTATCTAGCCAAGTTAGATTTGCCTCAAAACAATCCATGTTATTAATGCATTTAAAATCCTGAAATGTGAGTTATATATCACAAAGAAATAAAGGTTTGCATAGCTTATATATATTTATCAACCCCTCCGCACAAGCAGGATGTGACACAAAGTCAATTTCTTAAACAAAGTTTAACAGTTTGAATTCAGAGTTTTCCTTCTCCTAAATTGGTTGCCTAATCAAGGATAAAGAGCCCAGTCTGCCCTACTATTTACCCATAGCTGGAGGGAGAATAGTTAAATTCCTACCTTTCCCAAGTTTATTAGCGCTATGTGAAATGCAAACAGCCTTGACCAGGATTTGAACTTGTGTCCATTTCCTATGATGATAACCATTACACCACATGCCTCCTAGGTTTACATAGTATAAAGAGTGGATAATTTGCATACTGGGTTTAACAAAACCAGGTTTAATAAATAACCACTTACTGTTATTGATTTCTAATATTATTGTTTTATTCCCAAACATTTAAAGCAACCCTATGTATAATCTTATATAGAAATAAAATAAAAATAAGTGAAATCCTTTTATATTCAACCTTTGTTTCATTAGTCTTTCTAATTCAATATATTTTATCACATTAAAACTTGAATACTTGTGCCCGGAGGGTGCATATTTTTGCTAGTATAAATAAGGATAGTACAGTCAGTTAGGATAAGTAATATAGTTTCTGTATTTCTTTCCTAAAAATATCAGTCAGTCTGCTTCTTAATCTTTTTATTTATCTATCTCAGTCTGTTTATGTCTATTTTCAATTGTTTACAAAATTTGTGACCTTTTTTTTTTTCACCATCCTATACATACAATGAGGCATTCTATCATGGTGTAATGGTTAGCAAGCTAGTCTCACAGATCTATTAATACTGAACATATATTTACCAACTCCGCCACACGAGCAGGATGTGACACAAGGTTAATTTCTTAAGCGGAGTTTAACAGGTTTGAATTCAGAGTTTTCCTTCTCCTAGACTGATTGCCTAACCAAGGTTAAAGAGCCCAGTCTGCCCTACTATTTACCCATAGCTGGAGGGAGAGTAGAATTCATACCTTTCCCAAGGGTATTAGCGCTAAGTGAAATGCAATTACCACGTCCAGGATTTGAACTGGGGGCGACGAGTCCTTCTCCTAGACTGGTTGCCTAACCAAGGTTAAAGAGCCCAGTCTGCCCTACTATTTACCCATAGCTGGAGGGAGAGTAGAATTCATACCTTTCCCAAGGGTATTAGCGCTAAGTGAAATGCAATTACCACGTCCAGGATTTGAACTGGGGGCGACGAGTCGATTTCCTATGACTTTAACCATTACACCACGCGCTTCCTATTAATACTGAATAGAGAGTTTGATTCTCACTGGTTGCCCCATACTTGTAACCATGTGTCACATCCTACCCATGGCAAACATACAAAAGAAAAAGTGTTAGAAAAAAATGGCAGCTGTATTTTGGTTGCCCAGTTTAGCTCAGTTGGTAGAGCATCCGCCTAGGAACCACAATGTTCTGGGTTCAATACTGGCCCTTGCCAATTCAGTGCATGAGTAGCACAGCTTAGATCTGTGTGATAAAGTAGGGATGGGGAGCTGATGATAGGTGAGGCGGTCCACCTCAAATACAAAAAAACAATCTCCCTGGTCTAGTGCTAGTGAAAAGGGGATAGACTCACTCACTATCCAGCTGACACTGATAATAGGCCACTCAGCCTACTTTACTTTATATGTTTACTAGCAGTGGCTACCCGGCATCACCTAGGTAGAGGGGATTTTTTTTAAAGTGAGTACCGCAGATCCATTATTACTGAATCGTGAGTTGAATCATCGCGGAATGCCCCGTTTTAAATCCCTATGTAAAAAAAAAATAGACCTTGCATTGATCCAACTACTCTGAATATAAATGTTAATATCTACTATCTAAAATATTAAATGAAAAGAAAAAATCCATGCTGTTATCATTTAAATTTTATCTTTTAATTATCTTCACAAATATAAATCAAATCTCTGTTATTTTTGCTCAAAAAACAAGCCCTGGTGATATTTAATGTGTATATATATATTTACTTTGTCATTAATTGTTTTATTTTCAAAGTTTCCTCCGGACATACAGATACACACAACTGCCCTTTATATATGTATAGATAGATAGATAGATAGATAGACGATGCAGGTGTCTATCTTAGCAATAAAACTAATTTTCCATTGAGTTAGTTAAATCAAATATAAATTATAAACATTTTTGTTTTTTTCAGATTTACTTTATTGTTTATATTTTTAAATTATTTGATCGTATGGTTTATATATTTGTTATTATTATGATAAAAATGATGTTGACAACCAAGCCAAATACTTGGATTACAACTTCTAATACTTTCCTGTCAACACGTTGAGTCGTGGGGTATGGTCAACAAACTTACTAGAGTCACCAGTTAAAAGGTATTATGTTGTGGAACAGAAACAAAAACATCTGTTAGTTAATTATAAAATTGTAGTGTATCATTTTTTTCAGCTTAGTATCTTAGTGCATGTGTACTGGTAATCCGAGTCAAGTAGTTTCCATCAGCCAGTTGTATCCTAATCCCCCCATCAGTCGTGAGCATCAGGAGGAGAAAAAAAATAAGGTTTAGAAATTTAACACGATTATATCAAGTCTATGTTCTTTCTGGGGATTACTCCCCCAGAACACACTGTAAGAGCATTCATTCATTTTTTTTTTTTTTCTTTAAAGAATATCCTTAGTTATTTTTGTCTCACTAAGTTTTATGATAAAATCATTGTAAATTAATGCAATCCCTCTTCAGGTGAGAATATCCTAATCCCCTATCAGCCGTGAACATCAGTAGGAAAAAAATAAGGTTTAGAAATCAGTCATATGGAAATCCAATCTCACAGACAAGTTAAAGAGACAGTTCTTCCAGGCCGTTGTCGTATCAGTGCTGCTGTATGGCTGCACCACCTGGACCCAAACGAAGTGACTAGAGAATAAACTAGATGGGAGCTGCACAAGAATGCTGCGGGTGATCTTGAACAAGACGTGGAAACAGCACCCCAGGAGAGAGCAGCTGTACGGCCACTTGCCACATATCACCCAAACCATCCGAGTAAGATGGACAAGACACGCGGGACATTGCTGGAGAAGCAAGGACAAACTCATAAGCGACGTCCTCCTGTGGAAGCCAGCACATGGACAAGCCAATGTGGGCCAACCAGCAAAGACGGACATTGATCAGCTCTGTGCAGATACAGGATGCTGCATAGAGGACCTCCCGAGAATGATGAGCGATAGGGACGGATGGAGAGAGATTGTCATGGATATCTGTGCTAACAGCGCGACATGATGATGATGATGATGATATCAAGTCTATGTTCTTTCTGGGGATTACTCCCCCAGAACATACTGTAAGAGCATTCATTCATTTTTTTTTTTTAAGAATATCCTTGGTTATTTTTGTCTCACTAAGTTTTATGATAAAATAATTGTAAATCAATGCAATCCCTCTTCAGGTGAGAATATTTGAATTTATTTTATACTGATAGAATATTTGGTTAAATCCTACTTAATGGACATAAATTCTACCATCGTATGTCACCCCGCCGAAAGAAGAAAAAATACTCGAAATCAAGGAATTAACCGAATTTAATGAAATTTTCAGTGTTGATACATTAATGAATAAAAGATATAATGCACCCATTATTTTATTTAAAAACTTTTTTCAGGTCAACTAACTTTGAACCACGTAAGTTTGTGAATCTGTGTTACACCTCAAAGATATGTGGTTCAAAGTTAACTGACCTGAAAAAATGTAAGTGTTTTCAAATAAAATAACTGGTGCATTATATTGTTTATTCAATAATATATCAACACTGAAAATTTCATTAAATTTGGTTAACTCCTTGATTTTTAGTATTTCATTTTCTTTCGGCAGGGTGATATACGATGGTGGAATTTAGGTCGGTTAAGTAGGATTTAACCGAATATTCTATCAGTAACAATTTAACTGAATATTTTAAGTATTGTAAAATCAATTCAATCTTATTTGGACATTAATGCCTAAAACAAATCACAATACTGGTTGAACATTTACAGTTACTTTTATGTTTTTGGGTTAACAAAATACTGTCACTATCATGGGAATCTGATCAACTCTGTTACAGACTTAGAAGTCTGGATAAGACAGATGCTACACATTTAGATACGGTAAAAGGTAATAACAACACAGGTAGGTAAGTCCACAGAGTGGCCTATTGTCTGTATCAGCCAGACAGTGAGAGAGTCTATCCCCTATACACTAGCGCTAGAAAAGGGAGATTGTTTTTGCATCTGAGGTGGAGTGCCACATCAACCATCAGCTCCCCACTTTACCGCACAGATCCCTGTGCTACTCATATGCTGAATTGGCGAGGGCCAGTATTGAAATTGGAACCTTGTGGTTCCGAGCCAGATGCTCTACTGACTGAGCTAAGTCAGCCCTTATGACACAGATAAAAATGGCACAACAAAAAAAATATTAACTTTATGGAATATATCTAGGGTAATTTTTATTTTTTTATTTTTTTTATTTTCACTGAGTTATTTGTCTGTTTATCTGTTTGTTAAATCTCAGACAAATATACGAGGGTAATATAATAATAATAATAATAATAATAATAATAATAATAATGAAATTTATTGTGTACAGTGCTCAGTTGCACCACAACTCATCAAAGTCTCATGTCTAGTACATAGAATAATTTATTATTGTCAGGAACATGAATGTTTTATTTTCATAGTAATGGTTCACTTTAGTAAATATATTTAGGGTTATGGTTTTATCTACAGGAAAGACTAATTAATTTATGCAAATATGACATAGAAGGAAGGAAAAGTCTTGATCAAGTATGTGAACTTGCTCACAACATAAAAGATTCTAGTTATTAAAATTCCGTTTTAAAAAGTTGATATAAAATAGTGTTTTCATGTCAGAATAATGTTTCAACATGATTTTTAAGTTGATTTACTGTATTTGACGAAATATAAGACGCACCCCCCATTTCAGCAGGTCAGATACAGGAAAAAAAGTTTTTAATGTATTTGTTTTTTCTTCGCCACCATACACTCCTGTTAACCTTGATTATAACAATACCAGCAATAAAATAAGGATGCATGGAGTTTAGGGTAGGTAAAAGTACTGAGCATAAGCATCGTAGAGAAGATTAGCCTAGGCCTATGGGAGGTCTCAAACTTCACCTACGATATATAAGATGCAGGGCCATTTTTTGAGCCAAAATTTTGGAAAAACCATGCGTCCTATATGCCATCAAATATGGTAATTAATTTATGCGAAGATGACATAGAAGGAACAAAAAACCTTCATCAAGTATATGAACTTGCTCACAAAATAAGATACTAGTTATTAAAATTCTGTTTTAAAAAGTTGATATAAAATAGTGTTCTCATGTCAGAATAATGTTCCAACATAAAAATAATAATAATGAAATTTATTGTGTACAGTGCTCAGGTGCACCACAACTCATCAAAGTCTCAGGTCAAGTACACAGAATAATGTATTAGTGTCAGGAACATGAACAGTTTACAGTAGTAATATGCATGTATGTGTGCGCGTATGTATGTGGAGAGTGGCATCAGGTATAGTGTTGGCGGACTACAGGAAGCATGGAGGCTTTGAAAGACTCAGTGCTTCGGCAGTGTACAACAGACGCCGGCAGTTTATTCCATGTCTCCGCAGTTGATGTATATATTTCAACAAATTTATGGTAGTTTTGTGATTTATTTTTACCCTGCCATTTTTACCTATGTTATTATTACATACATTCCTACTGGCACACAAGTAAATGCTAGGCTAGCAATTTTCATTGCCACATGCCCAACAAAACCACCAGATTTACAAAAACACAAATTTCTAAATGAACATGAAAGTAGAAGTATTCTGAGGACTTATCATGGGAATCTGGTGATAATCTCTCACACTTTACACCCCCAACCTATGGCAAAAAAAAAAAAGGAGAAGATAATATTTGCACGGTATTTGACCAATTCTCTAGTTTCTTGGGGCAAAACTAGTTTTTTGCTTGTTTGATGTCTGTAACAACATGGATGAAGCATTCTTTGATGAAGGATATATTTCCTCACACTAAGTGCTAGTAGCACCTTCTTGTGATGAGCTGGGTAAGCAAGCTGCCAGACACCCACTTAGGAACTGGGTCTAGTGGGCTGCTTTTTGAAACCAGCCAAGGAAATGTGATATTATAAAGAGTTAAGTACATTTTAACAAATAGTATTTAAATGTAATTAAATTAATGCAATGAAAGTTTTCAGATGAAGTCATTTCTTGATTAAGTTAAGCTTTTATCTGGTTTTAAAAAAACCTAAATTTGTGATTTCATGTTAGAAATTTAATTGATTATTTAATCTTAAATGATACAGTTTTAAAGAAGAAGGTGAAAGGAAAATAAAAAAATGATTTCTAGGTTTGGTTTGGTTTCTTTGTTTAATGGCATATCAACATCTGTGAGGGTTTTAATGCGAAACCCATCCTTGTAGAAGAACTAGGGGTATGATTTAATCCATAGCTAGGGAGACTTTTCCCAAGAGTATTAGGCCGAAAGTTAATATAATAGCATGAGGATTTAAACTCACTTAATACAATGTTGCAGCACATTAGCCATTATGACACAGGAACCATCCATAATTTTAAGATTATGTAAAACAAAAAACATAGCAACTATGTAGAGGTTAAATTTTGAAAAAAAAAAAAATCAATCTTATTTGGTTGGCTACTTGCAGAAAAAAAAAAAAAAATATATATATATACACACACACACACATATATATATATATACACACACACACACACACACACATACACACATATATACATACACACACACACACATATATACATACATACACACATACATACACACACACATACACACATATATACATACACACACACACACATATATACATACACACACACACACATACACACATATATACATACACACACACATACACACACACACACACATATACACACACACACACACACACATATATACATACACACACACACACACATACACACACACACACATATATACATACACACACACACATATACACATATATACACACACACACACAATATACACACATACACACACACATATACATACACACACACATATACACACATATATACATACACACACACATATACACACACATATACATACACACATATATACACACACACACACATACATATACATATATACACACACACACACACATACATATACACATATATACACACACACACACACACATACATATACACATATATACACACACACACACACATACATATACACATATATACACACACACACACATATACATACACATACACACACACACATACACACATACACACATACACACATACACATATATACATACACACACATATATATATATATATATATATATATATATATATATAGGAGGAATAAGAGGAAATTAATCCGACAGTATGTGGAGAAGGGTAGACAGACATGGGATTTTTGTACAACATCCCGTGTCCGTCTACCTTTCTCCACACACACACACCTTGAGAATCAAGAAGCGGTCAGCTAAGTAACATTTTAAATGAATGTTTTTAAAAGTAGAAATGTATATTAACACATGTTTATTTCTTTTTTACTTAATTGTATTATCTGTTAACAGTTTCACTGAAGATATTAACTTTATTTTTGTTTAAATAAGCAATGTATAAATTCCATTCCAACCAGCAATTCACGCAGGTGTCTTTGAAAAGAATTAACTTGTATATGTTTACCAATAATCTAAAATGGTACCTGTGGACTTATACTAAGTCAAGACTTAGATTTTTTTTTTTTTTTTGCCGGTGTGGTGGACCCGTAGATCTTGTCAGATCATCCACCTGCGTTCCCCAAAGTCTTTCAGTCATCTTGCCTCGGCTTGTCACTGAACTTGACCTCGGGGAAGGAGAGCATGCGGTGCGTGTCGCACAAGCGCACATCATGTAAAACAAAACATGTGCAGATATCTCTACAAGTCACAGAATGATGGAGGGGTGATGAGGTGCGCCGGCCAGACGGGTTGGAAGCACGCGGATATTAATCTACATATGAAGAGACTCTTGACCTACTTAACGTCACAGCTTTGCTGATTTTAACACCACCATACTTCGACGAGGGTGTGGATGAATGAGCAGCCCCTTGGTTAATACTGTTCACCCAGGAATTGGGAAGTGTCAAGAAAAGGTGACCCAAACAAATGCCTGTTCACCTATCAAGATGTCCATAAACCAACGTTTCGACGGTTGTCCACGTTAGCTGGGGAAAAAAAAAAAAAAAAAAAAAAAAAAAATGGAAATACTATAACACAAAACAAGGCTAAGAATAGCCACCTGAAATGTCGATCTTGAGAGATTGGGAAACTCCAAACTACGTACCGGCATCGTGACAAGGAAGCATCTCGATAAGGGGCAGACACCGATGCTCCTGCGGAAATCAGTTTCAACTATAAGGACCAATTGACAGAAGGGGTGGGCTGGATACACATCCTCATGGAAAGACAGGCTGATGATAGCTGTAAGAAGCTTGAGGTAAGTTGACTCGAGCCCTCCATTCTGAAGCGACACATGACGGACGCCATGGAAACATATCCTACATTGAAGTCTGACCTGTGTGGCATCGCCTGTATGTCAAAGATTTCATGTGTGACAGGGTACATAAAAACAAGCTGGTTCCGCGGGCCATCTGTGTGCTCACAACTGCTCACATCTGGACTACTTGTAGAAATGGCTTTCTTCTGTCAAGAAGTGGCAATCACTATATATATATATATATATATATATATATATTTCAATATACCAAACTTATTGGTAAATCCTCGCAGTGAGAAAAAAACCCAGCAAATAGTTTGATTGTAAAAATATACTACCAAACATCAACCAGGGAGAAAAAAATTTTGGGAAAAAAGAAAAGACCAAGATAATCGTACCAACCAAAAATTATCTATTGGTACAATATTTGGCCAAAAGAAAAAACAATTTATATGCATATATATATATAAGATATATATATTCATACAAAACCACCAGGAGACTAAAGCTAATAAGTAAAAAGTGCTCAATACCTAAGTAGAGCAAATAATAAAGATAAATCTAATGAGTCAGACGAACCTACTAAAAGTTTCGCTTAATGCTCTTCAGGGCTAAGATCTGACTCATATATATATATATATACACACACACACACACACACACACAAGTAGATTTATCATCATTTAATAATATACATCAGACTTGAAAGATATCACCTGCCCTCAATAGAATCATTAAAACATTAAGAAATCCATCATTCTATATACATTCATGGCATAATTTCAGTCTGAAAGAAAAAAATGGGGTGGATCCATGAATTTGATATTATTGAAAGATAGATTAAATTACATTCTATTTTTTGTGGCCAGTTTGGAAGATATAAACATTGTTCTCTGTATTCATGCCACACTCAATTTCAAGATGAAAGAAATGTTCTTCTTTGTGTTGTCTATTCACAAATTTGACATTGTTAGATAAAAGTTTGTTTACAAAAGAATAAGATTTATTATTTGTTCTCTAGGTGACGAGAATTTACAATGATTTAAATTTACTAGGTTGCTTAGTAGAATAAACTTATGTTCTAGATCAACCTCATGAAAACTACCTTTAGTAATATATAAACACAAACTTCTTGAAAAGAATCTAACTTACAGCTTTAGGATTAATACGGGGGGGTCATATGAATGCATGGATAAAGAAATACTGAATAATTTATTCACTGCATTGGTAAGACCTCATTTGGAATTTGCTAATGTGGTTTGAAGTCCAAGACTAATCAAGGACATAAAACTCATTGAGGGAGTTCAGAGGAGAGCTACTAAGGTAATGAATGATTTAAAAACCCTTTCGTATTAAGAAAGACTTACGAACATTGACTTACCAAGTTTGGTTTATCGACGTACAAGAAGGAATATGATTGAAGTCTACAAATATACATATGGATTTTATTCAACAAACTTTGATCTACTAAACATTGCTCAAAATATCAATACCATGCGTCATAAATTAAAACTCTTAAAAACTATTTGTAAAGCAAATGCAAGATTAAATTATTTTAGTAACAGAATGGTGAATACATGGAATAAACTACCATCATCAATAGTGAATGCCTCATCTCTAAACTCCTTTAAGGCAAGGTTGGATAATCTGTGGAATGATTATAAATATTCTGTGGAATTAAGATGAATGTTTATAAGGAACAGCTGACAGGTCTCAGATCTAATATACTAGCTGAAAAGATATTATTATTTTTATTATTATTATTATTATTGTTATTACTAGCAAAATAAAAAAACGCCCTCTGGGCGACGTAAAATAAATATTGCCTGAGGGGATGGGAGTTGAAAATTTAATATCAGAGAGTTTGTATCATAAATAAAGTAAAATCATCAAATTTATTAAAGGAGTAAAAAAATTTAAAAATTTAAATGGAAACTTAGTTCTGATAACTTTAAATATATATTAAAATAAAACAAACTATATATAGACAGATAATACCGGGTATGTATTTATTAAAACTTGTTTAAAAAAACCCAATGAGGACTGTCTAACATTGCATGCTCAAATTTTGAGTGTATTTTATTCTATATTATGACTATTTTAGGTAGTGTGACTTAAGCAGTGACATAGTTTTTGTTACAGACAAAAACCGGAAGCGAATCTCCATTATTAATAGATAAGTTATATTGGTTTTTGTGAATAGTTTGAACATTGATAATAGTTTATATTTAAGGTCATAAGACCAGTAAAAAACATACATTTAAGCCAGTTTTATTCTAATGACACACAAACACAAAAAAATCATAATAAATTATCATATTTCATTGGGATATGGATTTCATACTTAAAAATGTACAGATTTGTATTCATTTAAGGTCATGACCAGAAATGAAAGGTTGACCTGACAGACATTATATCAATAGAGTTGAAAGGTAAGAAAGAAATGTATTCATTTATACGAAACCACATTTTATTGTTCCCTTTATTTGAATAAATCTACTAACTTACTTGTAATTTCAGATTTTCCAAGAGGACAATGTAAGAAAATCATAGTCAATCTCCTTGTGACCTTCATAAGTACAGCATATATCAATGATTTGTAAAATAAATTTTTATATATATACAATACATTATGTAAATAAAAGTAATGCATAAAAGTCTTTGCTAAATACTTATGCTACAAACAAACAACTACAGGGTGACTAATTTACACTACCTTTTTTTAAAGAAATTCTTTGGGGTTTATTTTTCAACAAAGTCTTACTAAAATGAATTTTATGAAATAGCAAAAATGCCTAGTCTATAAACATTTACAAACATAATATAGACAATTTATTAGCTTATAAATAAAGATATATGAAACATTCAAGAGGTGTTTGTGGTGTGATGGTTATCATTGTAGGGAATAGACTCAGTAACCCGAGTTCAAATCTTGGACAAGGTTATTTGTATTTCATACAGAGCTAATACCCTTGGGAAAGGTATGAATCAAACTATTCTCCTTCCAGCTATAGGTAAATAGTAGGGCAGACTGAACTCTTTAACCTTGGTATGGCAACCATTCTAGAAGAAGGAAAACTCTGAATTCAAACTCAGAATTCAAATTTTAACTCCGCTTAAGAAATTAACTTTGTGTCCCATCTCAGTCAGTAGAGCGTTCGGCTAGAACCCACAGGGTTCCTACTTCGATACCGGTCCTCGCCAACTCAGCGTATGAGTAGAACAGGGATCTGTGCAGTAAAGTAAGGAGCTGATGGTAGGTGTGGTGCTCTACCTCAGATGCTAAAACAATCTCCTTGATCTAGCACTATTGAAAAGGGGATAGACTCCCCCGCTGACTGGCTGATACCAACTTTAGGCTACCCCGTCAACTTTACTCTTTTTATAAATATAAAAATATAATACAAGGAGAACAAAAATTGACTCCCTCGCTGACTGGCTGATACTGACTTTAGGCCGCCCTGACGACTTTACTTTACTTTTTACCTTTTCCAAGGATATTAGCCTCATCCAGGATTTGAACTCGTCTTGCTGTGTCCATTTCCTATGACAATAACCATTACACCACATACCTCCATATCTTATTATAAATGTCCCATCTATGGGTTAAATAGAAAAACATGAGTTAATAAACAAAATTGTATTATCCATCAAGAATTGATTTATTTCAAAACTTTATCAGCATTAAATGACCCACTGAGGTTGATATGCCGTAAAACAAAACCAATCCAAACTTATTATAAATGTGGTCAATTTGATCATAATTGAACATGTTTTAATCTTTCTTTTTGTTTTTTTAGCGTAGGATTTGACTACAAAACCACCTTGTAATTTTCATGTAAAAGTATATACAAGGATAAAAGAATGATTTTTAAAAAGGTTGAAATTTTTGTTTTTAATTAAGTCACTAAACAAAAATCGTAGGCAGCCTAAATATAAAACAAAATACACCATCAAATTAGAAAATTAAAAATCTTCAAAAGAAACCTAAAAAAATAAACAGACGTCTGTTTTAAAAGTACATTACTGCAAATTCATATCATGATCATTCTTGTTTTTCGATATGGTTTAAAATTATTTACTTTGATATATTCACAAATTGCTGTATTCAACATTAACTGACAAATTAATGAGTAACTGTACAAAGTCTGATCAAAAAGTATCAAGACTAAATCTTAAATGAAGACATCTGCACTGCTGAGCAACTTATTTGATAAAATGATAATCTAAACAAGTCAATGCCAATCTATATATTTTTTTAATTTGCAAAACACTAGATTGTGCAAGTGCAACAACCTCTATACACACCAGATTTAGCTCTTTACAACTTTTTCTTGTTTCATAAATAATCTTAAGGCTTTTGAAGATGTGGATGGTTGATTGATTGGTTGGATTTTACGGCATGTCAACCCTTGTTGGGTCATTTTATGCCGAAGATGTTTTTGTTTTAATCATTCTTGATGGGAACTCAGTTTTATCTTAAACACATTTTTTAAACTCATTTTCTTTCAATTTAACCCATCGATGGGACCATAACAGGTACTACCACTCCAGGTCAGGAACCTCACCATTAGTGTTTAATGTCATACCCAAGACACAAGGATGTGGAGGGAAATTAAAAGAAATAAGATGACATGTCTTCAAAAAAAAAGGAGTTTCAAAGGAGTTTTAACCAATGGAAAACTCATTGGAATGGTGTTTTTTGAATGCCAAGAAGGCTATTTCTCTGAATGTTTGAGATGAGGCTTGAAGATTAGTATTATCTGCATTATTCGGACTATTGTCCCCATCTTCATTGTTATTTGTACAATGTTTCGGCCAATATACCCTCCGGCCTTCTTCAGGTATTCCTTCTCAGACTCGGGAACCTTCTTGTTATATTCGGGAGCCATCACGGAACCTTGAACCTAACCCTTTATTCATTCCACGGGGGTATCCTATTCTCATTCCGCTAACCATAGCTGGGGTAGGAGTTGTGTTAATTAATTATTTTTCTAACTGCTTTCACTCAGGATTGAACTCAGGGCTCCCAAATACGACAAGAAAGTTCCCAAGTTCGAAAAGAAGGTTCCCGAGTCCGACAAGAAATACCTGAAGAAGGCTGGAGGTATATCGGCCGAAACGTTGTACAAATAACAATGAAGATGGGGACAATAGTCCGAATGACGCAGATAATGCCAAGAAGGCTGTTTTGAATAAAATCAACATTTCATTCATTGTCCATTTCTACCTTGGTAAATACAACTTCAGTCTTGATATTTTTTGTATACACCTTCTATAATAAAGCATTCCTATTAACAAGAAGATAAAAAGTGAAATATCTTTAAAAACAAAACTAGAACAAAGAAACCTAAAAAAAAAAAATAAACTGTTGTTTGAATAATAAGCATTGCCCACGTGTTTTGAGGTTATCAATCCCAATGCAGACACTACCACTCATAATAAGCCTAGTAATTAACCAAGGACAGAAATAACATCCATTTTTATAAACATTCTTTCTTTCTCTGTATTCTTTCTTCATGTTTAATTAAACTAGAGAAAGAGAGAAACACGTGAAACCTATTGTTCCATTTAATTTATTTAATATTTAATTTATATTCCAAATCTTATAAGCCAAGATTTTCATATATTCAAGATGCATTTTATAAGAAATACTCTTTTATAACAGCATTTTTTTTTCTCAAATATTGTCAAGACAAAAGATAAAAAGAGAAACAATAACTGAAAAGGAAAAATGATCCATGATAACCATTAAAAAATAAACAGTTGATGCCTTCACCAGTGAACAGATCATGATGAAACTTTACTCATATGTTAAGCTAATAATCAGAAACAGGAATGGCTTGTGACGGCCAATGAAAATCAATAATGGTATACCTGTGGTCATCTTTACAATAAAGGATTAAAGAGAATATGTTTTGAATAGAGAGGGGTGAAGACAAGTAATATTAAGTTGAAAAAGAATTATTAGAAAAAAAAAAAAAATTTTTTAGAGAAATATCATATAGGGTCAATATTTAAGGAAATTTTATACTAAAATTACAAACATTTTTAGTGAATAAAATCGCATTCTTTACTTCCTTAATTTAATTACAAAGCCAAATTTTTGTTTATCAATTTGAACAATTCAAGCTTAAAAAAAGGAAAAGAAGGAGAAGAAGAGGAAGAAGAAAATATGAAAAAAATTCATCAATTTTACGTATTTTTTTATTCATCAAAAATGGTAATAGTGAAATTTAGTATTAGTATTAGAAGCTTCAAAGATGTCTGCAAGAGAGACCTGAAAACATGCCGCATCGACATAGACATGTGGGAGGCTTGTGCAGAAGACCGTGCGACCTGGCGCCTCCTCATCAAACAAGGAACAAAAAGAAGAGAGGAAAGAAGGCACCACAGAAAAGAGAGCTAAAAGAAAGGAGAAACAGCAGCACCCCCAACACCTACAGAAAGCATCACCTTTTGTTTGCAGCCATTGCACCAGAGACTGCCATTCGAGGATCGGTCTGTTCAGCCACTCACGTAGCCTTAAGTGAGAGAGAGAGAAGAAAAAAAAAAAAAAAAAAACTACGCCATCGTCTAAAATTGACGGAAGCTTGCCAACCATTAGAAGAATAACAACAACAACAACAACAAAAAGGTGAATTTTCCTATATTTTTCTTATTTTTTAATTCAACATTTAGGGTTAGGGTTAGAGTTAGGTTTAAATAAAATAAAACAAAACAAAACAAAAGAACACAATTCTCTTCAGGATGAGAAGCCAAATATTGTTGGATGACCCAATGACCTATAAAGGTTTTTTGGGTATATTTTCTTGAGTTATAAATCATAACATTTGTTTGTTGTGGTGGAGATAACAGGACACCACAAACAATGTGAAAACCAAAAAAAAGAAAAGATCTTAGGAAAGATTTGTTCAGGAATAATTAGCAGTGAAGAGTCAAAACTTTATCCTAATTTTCTTGCAAAGGAAGTAATGTATGAAAGTATATACAAGCAAACATATATATACTTTTTCTCTGAATGTTTGAGATGAGGCTTGAAGATTAGTATTATCTGCGTTATTCGGACTATTGTCCCCATCTTCATTGTTATCTGTACAACATTTCGGCCGATATACCCTCCAGCCTTCTTCAAGTATTTCTTGTCGGACTCGGGAACCTTCTCGGACTTGGGAACCTTCTTTTCGAACTCGGGAACCTTCTTGTCGTAATCGGGAGCCATCACGGAACTTTGAACCTAGGTTTATAAGTTCCCAAAATTCACACTCAATTGTCCAATTGGACACATGGCCGAGTGGATAAGGCAGTTAGGTTAAGACAGTTCTAAGTGACAGTTATCTCTGGAACCCGAGTTCAATCCTGAGTGAAAGCAATTAGAAAAATAATTAATTAACACAACTCCTACCCCAGCTATGGTTAGCGGAATGAGAACAGGATACACCCGTGGAATAAATAAAGGGTTAGGTTCAAAGTTTCATGATGGCTCCCGAATACGACAAGAAAGTTCCCGAGTTCGAAAAGAAGGTTCCCGAGTCTGAGAAGGTTCCCGAGTCCGACAAGAAATACCTGAAGAAGGCCGGAGGGTATATTGGCCGAAACGTTGTACAAATAACAATGAAGATGGGGACAATAGTCCGAATAACGCAGATAATACTAATATATATACTTTCATGACTTTATATTTGGAAAAAAAAAAACCTTGTTAAGAAGTTTGTAGGTCTATGAGAAAATCAATTATCTCACTAATTTCTCCTATCCCCTCCCTATCTCTCTCTGACTCCGTCTACCGCCCCCCTCTCTCTCTCCCTCCTCGGGCTAAAAATGGCATAAATTGACAGAAGGAAATCAGTATCAAAAAAAAAAAAAAATTACACAGGACTCTTTAGTTTGTCAGCACAAGTTATTAAAAAAATTTTAAATATAAGAATGACCGGTGCCGTTATAGTATGTGGCCTACCTTTTTGATTCAGTTATAAAATGTGGCCTACCTCAGTAAGAGTATATTTATAGATATAAAGTAAGTAAAGTCGTCGGGGTGGCCTAAAGTCAGTATCAGCCAGTCAGCGAGGGAGTCTATCCCCTTTTCAATAGCGCTAGACCAAGGAGATTGTTTTTAGCATCTGAGGTGGAGCGCCACACCTACCATCAGCTCCTTACTTTACCACACAGATCCCTGTGCTACTCATACGCTGAGTTGGCGAGGACCGGTATCGAACTAGGAACATTGTGGTTTCTAGCCGAACGCTCTACCGACTGAGCTAACCCGGCTCATTTATAGATATAAGTAGTAGGCAATTTATTGAAATTAATTATTTTTCACATATATTCCATTTCAAGAAATGCAATTCAGTCATAAACTATATATAGTAATTAAGAATAATTAAAAAATAATTTATCCATAATTTACATGAATCAGAGATCTATTTAATTCTAAGATATTCTAAAATTTTGAAATAGGGTTAGGGTTAGCAGTTATTAAAACTTTATAATATGCTTTTTATGGTAGGCCACATACTATGAGGGACATGATTTTGTAGGCCACATTCAAAAAGTAGACCACATGCTATAATGGTAACAGAATGAACAATATAATCTTTTTTTAATCATAGGTGTTGAAGATGCAATCTCCCAATAGACATTTAGGCTCAATTTAATTTTAACAGGCAGCCATGCTGTAGGAGTTTTGGGGTCGGGGAGAGGGGAGGTCAAAGAATCTTCTAGAAAAAAAAGGACCTAGAAGACTTTCCTCTTGCAAAGATAAAGACTTGTTTTTCAGTTAATCAAAGAGCCAGAAAATACTTTTCAGAGACGGTTGAAAAGGAGCCTATTTTACTCATAAAAGTCATCAGGGTGGACTAAAGTCGGTATCAGCCAGTCAGCGAGGGAGTCTATCCCCTTTTCAATAGCGCTAGATCAAGGAGATTGTTTTTGCATCTGAGGTGGAGTGCCAAACCTACCATCAGCTCTTTACTTTACCGAACAGATCCCTGTGCTACTTATACGCTGATTTGGTGAGGGCCAGTATCGAACTAGGAACCTTGTGGTTTCTAGCTGAATGCTCTACCAACTGAACTAACCCATAAATAAACAGGCAAGGCAACACTAATTTATTTGGATCCCGGCAGGCGTCAAGAGAGTACATACTCACTGAGACCTGGCCAGGACAGTAGTATTTTTGACACCATTCCATGCAGGGCGTGGAGTCAGCCAAATCAGTGCCAGGTGAGATTATTCCACAAACAGTGGCAATTTGGACATACCTGCCCACTGACCTTTGGCCATGTAACGTGTGGTGTCTGCCACAAGAGTTTCCATGTAGAATGAAATAAAGAACAGAAATTTACATAGACCCAAGAAACTCTTCTTCGCCATTAGCAAGAAGTAGTCACTGGAGAAAAAGAACCATGGGTAGATGTGAAATTCTTGTGGGTAGATGTGAAATTCTTCACCAATAACAGCAAAAGGTACCAGTCTAAGAAGACAAAGAACTCTTATTCTCCAGGACTCCACAAGAAATCTACTCATTCAAAATATGGACCCCTTTTAACTAGTTCTAGATCAAGGAGATTATTTTAGCGTCTGAGGTGGAGTGCCACACCTATCATCAGCTCCTAACTTTGCCGCACAGATCCCTGTACTACTCATATGCTGAGTTGGCGAAGGCCGGTATCAAACTCCGGAACCTTGTGGTTCCTAGTTGGATGCTCTACCAACTGAGCTAAACCGGAAAAAGTCATCAGTATTAACCAGATTAATGGAGATGAGAAATGGAAAAAAAAATTATTTGCCCATTAAGAAGAAAATAGATATAAAATCATATTTAGTTAATTAAACTTGTAGATAATATCAGAAAAATTATAGATAAATTATATGTCCCTGGCACCAGAGGGTGAGTCACCAATATACAATATTAGCGTCTGAATTAAATTCTATGATGAAAGTCACTTATTGTGTTGGGCAGTCAACCATGAGTTGTGTTTTCCTGTGCTCCCTTTACCTTCCAAAACCCTCGCAAGATAAGTCTGTCAGCAAGTGCCATCAAGTTTGCAACTTTTTTTTTACCTTATTAAATATGTTTGTTTTTTTTTATCTTCAATTGTTGTTCCTGTCTTCTTCATCTGAATTAACTGCTTGTAACCTGGGAAATCATACGAGTCCCACGAATCCTCATAATAAGTAGGTCACCAGAAATGACCAGAGGTGGGGTGGGGATACCACTGACCACTTGTAACAACATTATAGAACTTTTTGCATACTAGACACATTGTAATAGTGATCTAGTCATGACATAGCAACAGATGGTGGTGGGACTAGCAATGATAATGATAACAAACTGATACAATAGCAAGAATAATGTATAAACAATGATACAATGGCAAAAATAATCACAACTCTTTTTGTTTACTAACATTAAAATATTTTGTTTGTACACTGTAGGATTGTTTTTTTAATCTATGAAACAGAAGTAAATAAGTTTTGGTGTAAGATTTTGTATTGACAAACAACTGTTCTTTAAGAAATTTATCCAAAGAGCAGTAAACTATTCAATTTTTATTGTACTTAACTCAAGAAACAGTCAAAATTAAATAAATACCACTATCTTCTACCGAACAATATCAGAATATGACAATTTTGAGTGTTGTGAGAATCTATCAACCAATTTAATATGACTCAGTTCTCAAGGTGTCCTAGTTATGACACTAAATTACATCTGATGGTGAGGCTCCAGTTCTGGAGCTCTGAGGAGTGTGAAGTATTCCTTCATTGCCATTAATCCCAGGTTCATTCTAACCCATGGGTATATAACACTTGATCACCTGGTTTCAATGCCATGATTGACTAGAAACCAGAATATCAATCTATTTTCAAATTGCCACAAGTTCAGTATCTTATTTGCTTTCATTCAAAATATTAACAAAAAAAACAAAAAAAACAAAAAAAAAAAAAAACACCTGAAAGTATTTTTTTCTGTTATTATTTTTTATTAGTTATACAAAATTATAAAAAGTTTTAGTTTTTATAAATTCCATTTTTTTTAATTATTGTTACATATTAAACTTTATCAAACTTATTCAATAGCTGAATTCACTTTCCAACACCCCATCTTTTTCCACCAGAATTTAGGGGTAAAGTAAGCCCTTTTCTTTTCTTCTTTTTTTTAAAGATTATTCATCCTTACAGATTTTGTGTTTGTTGTTGATAATTTTGGAAGAAATTGTAAATGAAATAATTTAGAAATTTTAGGTCAGTTTTGATTTTAGTTTGAAACTAATTTTTACTTTATTTTTTATGGGGAAAAAATATTTAATTTCTAAGAATTGTGAATTGTAAAAACAGGAGTTTTTCTTTAGTTATATAATATTAAAAGACCTTTAACTTACAAATTCCACTTTTTAAATTATCATTACAAATTAAAATTATCAAATTACAATTGTCCAAAATGATACTAGAGTTGGATTTTCCACTTTTCTAAATTTATCAATTTTTAATCTCCTTTGATCATCTATCTATCTATACATATATAAAGGGCAGTTGTGTATATCTGTATGTCCAGAGGAAACTGCGAAAATAAAAAAAATTAATGACAAAGTAAATATATATACACATTAAATAACACCAGGGCTTGGTTTTTGAGCAAAAATCTGGAAGATTTGATTTATATTCGTGAAGATAATTAAAAAATAGAATTTAAATGATAACAGCATGAAATTTTTTTTTTTTGCATTTGATATTTTAAATAGGAGACATTCATTTTTTTTCTTTCAGAGTGGCTGGATCAACGCAACATCATTTTACATAAGGATTCTAATGGGTCATCCTGTGATGATCCAACTCGCAATTCAATAATAATTGATCTGCAAGACCCTCTTTTTAGCCCCCCCCTCTACCTACACGATGCTGGGTAGCCGCTTCTAGTTTTACATAAAAGGAGAATAGAATCATATTTGTTTGAAAACAGAGGTTAAGAACTAAAAAAAAAAAGAAAAAAGGTAAGTTTTAAACATAATTTGAACTAAATATTTTGTACATCATATGTAAGTAAATTAGTAACTACACCAAACTAATCTTGTAAATGTGTACAAAGAATTAAGAACAGAATAATACTTGTTAATAAAAATGTGTTGAAAACAAAAAATTGTAACTTACAAACTAATTGTCAACATATGAAAATTCAAATGTAGAATGGACTATTTGGAATAGAAGTTTGAAAGTAGACAACATAAAAAACACTTAGCTTTTTTCAAGTAGACTCTTGAATAGAATTAAATCATAACAGTTTTTTTTTAAACTTAGTTCATGTCAATGTACATACCAAACGGAATAAGAATGAAAAGAATGTTATTGAATGTGCGTGCAAATTAAGACCTGATAGATTCATGCAGAGATGAAACAAGAAGTAATTTAGTCTGAAACAGAAATCTTCACTGTATACAAGTCTTCTTGACATAATTAATATACATCATTAAATTAAGTGTTAGAGATGCATGGTCTAATGGTTAGAGTCGTAGGAAATGGATTCAACAACCCAGGTTTAAATCCTCAACAAAGCTACAGTTCACATAGCCCTAATACCCTTGAGAAAAGTATGAATCCAATTACTCTCCCTCCAGCTATGGGTAAATAGTAGGGCAGACTGGTCTCTTTAACCTTGGTTAGGCAACCAGTCTAAGAAAAGGAAAACTCTGAATTCAAACCTGTTAAATTCCGCTTGGGGTGGTCACTACTAGAATAGGCTTAGTCCTAATTAGTGATCTATTTCACAAATTTTCTTTTTTTAATAAGCACATAGATAATTAAGGAGATTATATATATATATATATATATATATATATATATATATATATATATATATGGAGAGATTTTTTCATAAGTGTTAAGATCATTAAGGATATCAAGCATTTTTTCATTGTATTGTTTGGAACACATAACGACCACTCCACCACCTTTGTCAGATGGGGTGATACGTATGTCGTTGTTGGATGATAATTTTTTTTTTTTTTAACTGATTTGACATTTTTTCTCCGACCCAAACACCACGGAGTAAATGAGCTCTGATGATGATTTTTGTAAAATCGAAATATTGATCAATATCAGCTATGATTATATTATAAATTGTTTTCTCTTTAACAGCATTGTGTGATGTTTTCCTTCCACCTTTTCATACACATTATATATATATATATATATATATATATATATTAGTTCAATGAAGTAACAAATAAAAGTTTTAGCTTTTATTTATTTATTTCGGAACGATATTATATATATTATATATTATATATATATATATATATATATATATATGTTTTTTACAATATATATATATATATAATTTGTTTTTTTAAATAGAGAGAAAGGAAAAAGAAAACATTAATCATTGTAGATTTATACACAAAGGTAAGTCAGTGACAGTAATAACAGGGATCAAAAAACTGAGAAGACTAATTTGAATGATATTAATGTCAAATCCGGATGCATTAAGTTGTTCAACATGATTTATTTAAACAAATTTGAAAGAATAAAATTATTTATATCAAATTATTTTCCTATAAATTTATTAGCAGCAAGATGTCCATTCTCTTCCTGAATAATTATATATATATATGAAGATAGGAGGGTTGGAGTAAAATCCAACAGTATGAGGTGAGGTAAAGGAAGAATGAACAAAAATGATGACTCAAACAAGTCCAAGGGGGGGAGAAATATTTCGTTCTTCTGATGCAAAGAACTTCCTCAGTCGATGTGACTTTTTTTATTCAAAGCAAAATACGTACATTTGTGTTTATAGAAGAGGAAGTGAGTTTCTCTTCTATAAACACAAATGTACGTATTTTGCTTTGAATAAAAAAGTCACATCGACTGAGGAAGTTCTTCGCGTCAGAAGAACGAAATATTTCTTCATGACGACTTTACTTTTTATATATACAACTGCTGTATCTGTCTGTCTGTTTGGATTTGGGTTTTACATAAAATTGTCACCAAAACAATTGCCCCTTCCTGTTTTAAAAAGCTTTCTGCGTAGACTGCTATATAACTTAACAAAGGTAGCAATTTTTTTTCCTAATAAGGTTACCTAACTTGCATACTTTGCTTTAAAAATCACTCATTAAAAATAGAATTTTTTAAAAACTCATTTTTTTTTAAAATCTATCTAACCCATAGATGGGACCCTAACAGGTACTACCTGTCAGAATCAGAGTGGACCTGGAAGTAATGTCAATGAAGAGGTACTCTACACTCCCCCAATGCTCCAAAACAGGAACCTCATGACTAGATGCAGTTAAACATTATAACCAGGACACTAAGCCACCACCTTCTAGCACATATGATAAAAAGAGTTGGGGGTTTTCACATCTGGAGAAATACTGTTATAGGTGCTAGGGCTTGATGTGACCAGCTGATTGATCTTAGGGGGCCTTTCTGACAACCCATCTATCTCAGGTAAGGTCAAAAGTGGAGTGTTGAATATCATGGACTGCTCAGCCACCATAATTCCATCCTTAAGCATCATAGGTTGGTTGCCACTCAAGGCCAACAGGTGACTCCATTGAGGGGGGGGGGTCTTAACTCTCTGCAGTGATGTAGTTGGAGTATTCTACAGTTCCAGTCGACAGCCCTCAAAGAGGAAAGAAAGAAGAGCTAAAGGGATGAACAGAAATACAGAAAGTGTGTAAAAAAATATCAACAGGTTATTAATTTGTATTTATCCAGTTGGTGGTTTCCAGTCCTAAGTCTAGAAGCTTGGCTCCCAGACAGAACTTCCCCCATTGTATCAATAAGGTAGGGGTATTTGCCTCTCATCCCACTTATGAGGGCGTGACACAAGGACCTTTTTATGTGGGCCCACCCACAAGCCAAAGCTCATGGGTGGTCAGCACAAAAAATGTGTTGATCCCATCAGCATTCCTCCTCGAGAGGGGGCACCTCAGATGCTGGGCAATAAACCCAGCCCTACCCCTTGGATAGGATAGCCCTCTGGGATCAACACTATAATTACGATCCAGCGTTCGAAGCTCAATGGACCTCCAGCTGGGTCAAGTAAGTATCAATGAGGTAGAGTCAATAACTTGACACCGTGGCAAAAGTGTATGGGACAAAGCAATTTCTAAATATTCCACATCAAATTTTGTATTATATTTGTTCTCAAGAGGAAAGGAAATAAATACAATATATTAAATATCTATACTTAACCTTATACACAAAAACACATTTTAAAACGGTGTCAGATCATATGACATTTTTAAAAAGTAGATATTGACACAGAGATAAAAAAAATTTTTTAAACAAAACCTTATGTTAGAACAATCCTCTAGATTGTATTTTACAAATTTAAATGTTCCCTTTTGTTCATTTAATGGCAACACATTACTCAATATTCAAAACAGAATCTTTGCTTTTATTCAGGATGGAATTGTGACATTTTATTCTTCCTAACTCTCCTCAATTTTGTTTATTTTTTTGTTCAACCAAAGGTCAATTTTCACAAAGCCACTATTGTTCTTGATATTTACATTTTGTAAACAAAAACAAACCCGAAACAAAATTATGAGAAGTATGCTAACTATGTATACATTTGCAAATTCATTCTAAATCATTACAGTTCAAACTTATTTGCATTATTCTTCAAGTTAGGAAAAAAACAGCCTCACATTTAAAGTAGAGGCCATCATGTTGCACCATTACATTCTATATTGAAGGCCTTTTCATTGGGTAGGTAAAGTCAAAAACTGGAGGTAGACAATTTATTTCCAGTTTGCTAATTCGCTTCCGTAGTCAGCTTAAGAAATTCAAATAAAGTTTCTCTTTTACACTTGGAATAACTTTTACCATTATTCAACTGAAGTACCAAGATGATGGAAGGTAATGTCTTTGATTTGTAATTCTGATGACTGATTTGAAGAATTTGACCCTGAAAATATAGTTCCTTTAGATGCAGGAGCATTTGCGTAGGTTAATACTGAACAGTAGCCAACAGATAAAGACTTTCCAAGAGACTTGAAGCTGAACTGTTCCTGTGATAAAATAAAGCTGCAGGTCACACTGTTCATCACTGATCATGAGAGTGAGTTGTGTGTGAGCGTCAATGCCAATATATGAAAGACACAGAATTTGAACTGATAGCAACTGAGACCAATCGGTAGATCCGTCAAATCAGTTTGTCAAAACAACCAAAAGTACATGCTCACATGAATTCATAGCATGACACCTACAGAGATGAGGTAAAGAAACCTCTTGAATTGACAATGCTGAACAAGCCAGTGCTCAGTTCTTACTGGTTCACAAACTTGAATCTTGAATTGTTTCGATGTCGTTTATGATAAAAAAATTTATACACACACGCATAACCACACACAAAACACCTAAAAAATGCACAATGTCTTTTTTCGATAGATACACACTCATACTCACACCATAAAGAAGAATATTTGACGTCATATTTCAAACTGTTCACCTTTCCAGCATTCTTTCTTCAAACCTCAAATTTTGAATAGACTGATAAACAAGGACTATCGCAGTTTTTCTTGTTATTCTGTGATAAAAATTTTTTATTACCTTTCCTTATATCAACAAATGCCCTGAAGAAGATCTAACTAATAGATCGAAACACTGCAGCGTCGGCTAATAAACTTACCACTCAATTTATTTAAACCTGTGTTTTTTCAATTTTCTTAATATACTACATACCGTCAGATTCACTTCCATTTCTCTTCACAAACTTGAATCTATACAGGCATTTGGAGAACACATACCCAGGAATAGATTCATTAATCTTTTGTAATTAATGCACCTGTCCGATAAGATAATTAGCCCCAGAAAGAAAGGATGCCATGATTCAATCTACAAAGTGAGATTGGTCTATGACATTATCATATCCTGGTTTTGTAATGTTTACTGTCTTGAAATAAAATTTGTCCATTGATGAAGGAATGGTTCCCTGGAAAGGGTGCTTGAAATTCAGACAGTATCTCCCTCAAGAAGCCAGAACAATTTGGGTAATGAGGAAGTGCATCTCGGTCTCCTGCCTCAAGCGTTGCTGCCCGGTAACTATTAAAATAACGACCCAGCTCAGTCTATTCAAAACTATCCATCTTCATATCTATCTATCTATCTATCTCAATTTGTTCATATTTATCTATATTACTCTAAATACTAAGATTTTTTTTATTCATGTTTGTTTAATGTCTTGTTTTTAGTTTAAATAAACAAGAATTACGACAAAAAAAGAAGCAACCCCCTCCCCAAATACATTTACTATACATATCTATCTATCTCCATTTGTTCGTATCTATCTATATTATTTTGTTTGTTTATCTATCTATCTCAGTCTATTCCAAACTATATATCTATCTTCATATCTAAACAAGAATTATGACAAATTATGATAAATAAACAAGAATTACGACTAGCTGGGGGTTGTTATTTTGATAGTCACTGGGTAGCGGTTTTTGAGGCGGTAGACCGGGACGCACGTCCTCATAAATTACCACAATTTGTAATAAAACTATCTGTTGTGTGAAAGTCAATCAGCTTAAGCATGTGAATTTAATGCATATTCAGGTGCTGGCTGTAACCCTAACAATGATGGTGAGGAATATAAGGCACAGTTTAGCTATTCTTACACTGTTGCTATGAAGCTGTTAATAAAAAGTGACATCTTCCACAATAGATACTGGTTTTTTTGTAGATAACTACTATACATCTCTTATTCTTTTTTTATGAACATTGTGTTGTTCATGCTTGTGCCATCAGAACACACTATCTTATTGTTGAGAGGTTCCTGTTGCTTTGCAAACTAAATTGGAAAAAGGTGAAGTGGTGTACTGGCAATGAAATGGTAGAACAAGCACTCACAAACCATGCCAATTACAAATAAACTTGACTGCTTAAGAATGCTAGTCATCAAACTAATAGTTGTCCTTGGCTACAACAATATGGGAAGTTTTGACCAGATGTGTAAATTGTAACGTTGTGCCTTTTTTTCCGGGCACTAAAACGACATCTGTAACGTTGTCGTATATCTGGTCACAGTACCCAAAGCGATATACATAACGGGGTGGTGGTGGTGGCGATATATTCACGGTACTAAAAATGTCTTCTTGTTGATAAAAATTACAACGCGAGAAATATGTAGTCACAACTGCTAGCCTTTATTTCCAGGGTAGGCTCGTCTCGTGGGTTCGTATCAGAGAGGAGGAAAGGCAGAGAGAAAGTGAGAGAGAACTATTAAACTACCGTCATCCCACACAGGACCAAGGGCACGTCTTAACCCTACGCTGTTCCAAATCGAAAAGAGACCGGTCCCTTTCTTCGTTGTTCCACATCACCACGTGACTTCCGGTTCCGGTCAACACCCGACTTCCGGTTGACACTCAATTCTCCATTCGGCGTCACACTACGGTCAAACCATCATTCATCCTGTTTTGCTCATCACTATTTTTTAAACCTTTATCATCTCTCACTTATTTCCTTCTTCCTCCTTTTCTAATATAGTAGTTCTAGCTCACAAAAGTCAGGATAATATCCCCATCTTGCTACAAAATATTACACCTTAATGAGAAAAACTGAAATAATGGCTAAAGCTTTTCTTCTATATAATGAAATTAGCAGTGACAAATGCTTATATAGTCTACAAGAAAAACACCATGAGGCAAATAAAGCTACTGTCACACCTAAAGTTCAGAAAGGAGCTTGCTCATCAATTGATTAAAAGTTTGGTTAAACCTCAACTAAGCAAGGACATCCCTCTTCATCAATTGACCCTGAACATAGACTTGTTAAGCGTCATTTCCAATCATTCATCTCTGCCAAATAAAGTGCCAAGATGCAAAGCCCAACATAGGAAATATGTTTAATCACAGGGAATTCTGGGAAAAGACATACAATCAGTGCTTTACTCAAGTGCACAGAAAGTAGATACTAGTGTCATGAGTGTGAAAAATCAGGTAATTTATGAGGAAGTGCATCCCGGTCTCCTGCCTCAGAAATTGCTACCCAGTGACTATTAAAATAACGTCCCCAGCTATGTCATCTTGGCGGTGTTACTTGAAAGAAAACAATGATGTTAGTTTGCAAAATTTCAATCAGCACAGTTATAGTTAATCTATGCAGATCAGTACGTGTTTTAATCTTGTGAGTTGCTTTTTCAGATGGGATGTGTTTTTGAATAATTTCTATATCCATGCTCAATAAAAAATATATTATCTCTATTAATAATGGAAATTCGCTTCCAGTTTTTGTCTGTAACAAAAACTACGTCACAGCTAACATCAATTTTCACTGCCTAAAATCGTCATTTGAGCATGTAAATAATTAGCGAATAATTTAAAATCCCTTTCATATGAAGAAAGACTTAGGAACATATATATATTTACCAACCCCTCCGCACGAGCAGGATGCGACACAAGAACAATTTCTTAAGCGGAGTTTAGCAGGTTTGAATTCAGAGTTTTCCTTCTCCTAGACTGGTTACCTACCCATGGTTAAAGAGTCCAGTCTGCCCTGCTATTTACCCATAGCTGGAGGGAGAATTGGATTCATACCTTTCCCAAGAGTATTAGTGCCATGTGAAATTCCAACAGCTTCGTCCAGGATTTGAACTCGCGTTGACGAGTCCATTTCCTACGACTCTAAGGGGGGGGGGAAAAATGCTTAGACTTAGGAACATATAAGAGGGGATATGATTGAAGCCTACAAATACACGCATGGTTTTTATTCAACGAACTCTGACCTACTAAACATTGCTCAAAATACCTATACAAGGGGACATAAATTAAAACTCCTTAAAAAATTTTGTAAAGCAAATGCAAGACAAAATCATTTTAGCGACAGAGTGGTGAATACATGGAATAAAATACCTTCATAAGTAGTGAATGCCTCATCTTTAAACTCCTTCAAGGCAAAGTTGGATAATCTGTGGAATAACATTAAATATTCTGTGGATTTAAAATGAATATTTATAAGGAACAGCTGACAGGTCTCAGACCTAATATATAATCTGAAAAGATATTATTATTATATAATAAATACATACCTAATATTATCTATCTATATATAGTTTGTTTTATTTTAATATATATCTAAAGTTATCAGAACTAAGTTTCCATTTCAACTTTTTTTATTTTTTACTCCTTTAATAAATTTATTTTATTTTTTACTCCTTTAATAAATTTGATGATTTTACTTTACTTATGATACAAACTCTGATATTAAATTTTCAACTCCCATCCCCTCAGGCAATATTTATTTTACGTCGCCCAGAGGGCGTTTTTTATTTTGCTAGTGAATGATAATATTCTCATCAAACATAACTTTAAAAAAAAATTTTTTATAAAATAAACTTGGAGCAGATTTAACTGGGTTGAGATAAAACAAGAAAAAAGGATGAACATACAAACATAGATTCATAGAAATTGGTATAGAGAAACTAGTATGAACATCTATATGAAAGAGTGTATACTTTTGCAATGATTTGATTTTAATTTTATCTAATGTCAAACATTTCTTCAAATGTCAAACAACTGTTTCAACAAGCTAATTTGTTTGACATTTTAGGAATGTTTGATAGGCAACAGAAGAAACAACTTGAACTGAAACATTATATATATATATATATATATATATATATATATATATATATATGCATATGTGTAACAAATATATGTATATTCTTTACAGTATTATATAAATCTAACAGAATCCTGTAAACAAACATGTTGACTATACAGCAAATTAAGAAAAAATTGGAAATGTAGATGAAAATATTTAAACTATTATTTCATAGTAACTCTTAATTTTTAAATTCTTTTAGGTTTGGTTTGGTTTGGTTGGGTTTTACGGCATGTCAACCCCTTGGGTTATTTTATGCCGAATACTTCTATTGATAAAAAAAAATGTTTAATGCTGACAAAGTTTTGAAATAATTTCATTTTTAATGGATAATACAATTTTGATTATCAACTTATGTTTTCTATTTAACCCATAGATGGGACCCTAACAGGTACTACAACTCTGGGTGAGAGTGGACAAAGGAGCAATGGTGATGAAGGGGTGCTCCACATTCCCCAAACCTCCAAAATTGGAACCTCACCATCAGATAGAGTTTAACATCATTCCCAGCACATGTAGACCCGCAGCCACCGCCTTCTAGCACCCATATGATAAAAAGGGGTTGGGGCTTGTCATTAGGGCAATAGGGTTGGGGCAATCATATAGGTGCTAGGGCTTGACATAGCCAGCCGATTGATTGGAGGGGGCCTCTCCGACCACCCGTCTAGCCCAAGATAGGGCCAAAGTGGAGTATTGCATGTCATGAACTGCTCATCCACCTGGGTTCTATCCTTAAGCATCACGGGTCACCACCCACGGCCAACAGGTGGCCCCATTGGGGGAGTCTTACCCCTCTGCAGAGGTGCATTCTAACACCCCAGCCGACAGGGCGGAAAGTTTACTAAGGTGAATAATTCTCAGGGCTGGCTGACAAAATTTTGTTGGGAGTTGAAATATAACAAATTAATTATGAAGATGTACATGAAAATCCAATATAAACAAAGAAAAAAACAACCCAGGTGGTCACTCATTGGAGGGATAGTTCTTCTTTTTTATCAGTTGTTTTTATGAGGGATTAAATTTCTTTGGGGAAGGAATCTATTTGCCCTTGTCGTTGCTAGCCTTTATAAACATTTTTTGAAGATTTTACAATTTAAAGGTTATTCTGTACTTTTTCCTACTAATTTTATTGTTTACAAGAGTCTCTGTAGTTAATATCCAGTTGTTTACTTATTACTTATCTATGTTTTGTGAATTTAATAATCAAATAAAAAAATAGCTAACTTTATGAATAACTAGCAGCATTTTTGAATCCAACAGAACTGGGTTTAAAATTTGTGAAATGTTTACAGCAATATATTTCTAATAAGAATGTTCTCTGGGGGGGCACAGTTAAGTCCGACACTTTTGCTCTCCCAACTGACCAAGTGTTCAGTCTGAAACAATCTCTTCCCAACAATGCTGCACTCTTCTCACCAACACTACCAAAATATCTTTTTCTTTCGTCCACTCGTTGCAACAGCCAAAATGCTACTGCCAGCTTTTCTCCCAGGTTTGTGAGGGCTGGTGATTAAATACACAATTACAGTGTTCATCCGGGCTCCTTACTCTGACTTGCCCGTGCAGCACGTGCAACATTAATCAGCACGCATCAATCCTTCACAGCCGGGCCACTCTGGACAGTTTAGTAATTCACATGTGTCAGGCCACGACTCACGATCAGGAAGATGTGAGTTCAATCTCCCCACTCGCCTCTGATCTCATTCTACATGCCAAACACAGTCATGCACGCTTCAAACCACTACGTTCGTGGTTTCTCTCGCCACAATATTCCAAACAGGTCATGAAACAACTTGGGAAAATTGGGGAAAGATTGAACGAGATTAAGCTTTGAAGCAATGGTGAACAATATAAACCACTCTCTTTCTGTTACATAATCTATGTGGTTGCATAAGATTATTGTCAATCCCCTGTAATTCTGAGGGGATGACCCCTTTCATACCATGGCCGGGTCCTTCTATGGAAAATTACAGAAGCCCGCCAAATATGTGAAGTCACGTGGGACCTTTTTCAGAGTCCCCAGTTTGCAGTTATACGCCAGGCGGAGCAGCGGCCATTTTGTGCTCTGCCTAAGGCTGGGACTCGCGTGCGCTATGTTAGTCAGATATTTAGTTACGTGAAATGTATAGTTAAGGAAATAAAAGTTTATATAAGTAAAATGTTCTTGTGGTTGATGAATGTCTTGGTAACAAGACTAAGAAATGAATCCAGGACGACCAGCCAGCAGGAACATAGCAAGAAGACCAGACCTTAGAAGATATACCAGACCAAGATGTTAGAAGATAGACGATCAGAATACCAAAGCCGGCCAGAAGAATAGACGACCAGAGTAAGAAGTAAGAAAAGGTATACAACATTATATGCTGATTTGGTTTAGTGAAAAGACCAGTATATAACATTTCATTGCATCTCTATGATCTGTGAAACAGAAAAGACACAAATATTACCGATCCCAAGTGATACACACGCAGACTGATTTAGTTAGTTATTCTGACCCAATAGGCTTAAATAGGCTTACCAGTCTGGAAGTTATAAACTATTTGACACAAAGTGCACAGGAAACAGGTACCTGGGTGAGAACTTGCTGGTTATAGACCAAAGGGTCCATGGTTCAATCATCAGAATAAGAAAGTTTATTTTAAACTTAAAACTAGAAACATAAAAATGTTATTTTCAGTTATTTTCATCCTTCCTTTTAAAATTATCTTACAAACAAAACATTGAAAGAAAAATGCTTTCAAACTTAACAAGCTACAATTGCCTAAAAAGATGTTTTTAGACATTTAACATCATTACTGATATCAAAATTACAAATAATACATTAAGTTATCTATATATATATATATATATGTAGAATGAAAAAAAGACACATCTCCTGTTTAACAATTTTATTTTTGATCTTTTATTTATTATAAAAAATTTTATTTTTGATCTTTTATTTATTACAAAAAATACAAAACTACCAACCTCGTCATTCGTAACAATTTTTCACCCCCCACAGGTCGACTTAATGAGACCAATGTAGTATATAGATTTAAGTGTCCCCTAGGAGATTGTAGTCTCCCAGAAAATGATAATACATACATTGGATTCACCTCAACCATATTATCAAGGTGTCTGACCCTCCATTTAACAGACAATAGCTCTATTTCACAACACCTAAAATTACATTCATGCCCCCGCTCTAATTACCGAAAA
>CM042151.1:115777105-115967105 GCA_023376005.1 Doryteuthis pealeii | reverse complement strand
TCATCATTATTATCATATATTATGGAGAAGTTCCAACATGTGGAAGAGTATGTCTCTCCAGGACTGGCCTGGTGAGTCATCTGAGAAAACACAAAGATACAGTGTCAAATGCTACTGGCACCCAACTATGATAAAAAAAAAAAAAAAATTTTTAAACAGGAAATAGTCTTACTTGAATATGAGTCAACAGCCAACAACATATATACACAATGTTTTGGACAATGTGAACTTTGGCCTTTTTCAGGTGTTTCTTGAAAAACTTGCAGGTTCAATCCTGACTAAAGGCAAAAATTACATAGAATACTTAACATAACACTTATACCTGGTCATCGTTAATAGAATGAGAACAGTCTACCCCAATGGATTAAATAAAGGGTTCCATTTGAAGTTCCATGAAGTTTGTCAAGAAGAAGGCCAGAGGGCACATCACCCAAAACATTGTGCATATAACAATAAAGATGAGGACAACAGTCTTAAAAATCTAACTAACACAGATTATCAAGCATCATCTGAAAAAAATTCAGACAAATGATACTTTGTATATTTGTTGACTGAAACATTCAGCTCTTCTGATAACAAATGCATACACACTACCCTCATCACTAACGTACACAGAATATCATACATAAAACAGTACATTTATTAAAACTCTAATTACAACCTTTTAGTTAGATAAGTTTAAGTCAGTGATATTAGCTTTACAAATTTTTATAGTTATTCAGAAAGTGTCCTAGATTATACAATAAGCAATTAATTTCACTAAAAGGAAACAAGTATTTATTTCAGTATAGAGTTTAAAATTTATTTTTTTAGCAACCTTAAACCATATTTTTGTTAAGTGACCATGTTAAAACCAAGTTTCATTAAATATGTTTACAACTTGTTACTAACGCCCTTGGGAAAGGCCTGAATCCATTTGTCCCGACCCCTAGCTATGGATAAATACTAAGGCAGGGGTTTGTTTTTAGCTATGGTTAGGCAACCAGTCTAGAAGAAAAACTCTGAATTCAAACCAGCTGTACTCCACTTAAAAATTAACCTTGTCATATCCTGCCCATGGCAGAGTGTTTGGTTTTGGTTTGGTTTGTTTTACGGCATATCAACCTCAGTGGGTCATTTAATGCCGATAAAGTTTTGAAATAAATCAATTCTTAATGGATAATACAATTTTTTTTATAAATACATTTTTCTATTTAACCCATAGATGGGACACTAATAGGTACTACCACTCCGGGTCAGAGTGGATCAGGGAGCAATGGTGATGAAGGGGTGCTCCACATTCCCCAAACCTCCAAAACTGGAACCTCACCATCAGATAGAGTTTAACGTCATTCCAAGGACATGTAGACCCGCAGCCACTGCCTTCTAGCACCCATATGATAAAAGGAGTTGGGGCTTGCCATAAGGGCAATAGGGTTGGGAAAATCATATAGGTGCTAGGGCTTGACGTTTATTATTATAGTCTTCCAAGACTGAAATGCCAATACAATATCATCATAAGAAATAGAATTGGCAACCCGAGTTCAAATCCTGGTGTTGTATTGTCCTCGCCCGGAAGATGGAACTTCTGGCTGAGGGACAAAGAGAAAGATAAAAAATATATATTTAAAAAGAAAGAGAAAGCGGAAGAGATAGTTTTCGGTCAAGGAAGCAGGGTGAAGATAAAGAGATATATAACAAAGGTCCGTTATCAGATCAAAAAGATAAAGATGTGTAGGCGTGTCGTCAATACAAAAAGCCAGAGGGTCAAGCCGACAGGACTCAGAGACCGGCCCGGCAGCGGAAAGGACACTTCACGTCTCCCGTCAGCAACCACCCCTTGTGCACTCATTGTAAGCTCTGGCCTTCACCACCCACACACCGAAGAAAATAAATAAGGGTCCTCTTTTGTATATACGTATCTGTTATTATTGAAGTCCAGTAGTCGGTCGTAGCTGACTACTAACATACATTGCTTTGGGTACTGTGACCATACCCACTACGTATACAGATACGTGGTTTAGCAACGTGAAGAAGAAGCCGCTATATAACATATAGAATTTGATGCCAGTACACAACACTGGATGAGGCTGTTTGCATTTCACTCCACTCTAATGTCCTTGGGAAAGACATGAATACATCTTTTCTTCCCCCAGCTATGGGTAAATAATGGAGTAGACTAGGTTAGGCAACCAATCTAGGAGAAAGAAAACTGAATTCATATCAGTTTTTTTTTCTTCCTCTTTTTTTTTAACCTGGTTGGGCTGAGGAAATTCTATTTCTTCTTTCTTTCATTCTCTCTGGTTGGGCTGTGGAAATCCTCTCTATCTAAAATTCGATATCTTGCCTCGGTAGGTTTTGGAGAGAGGAAGGGTTAATTTTCAATGCTTCAAAACTTGTATTACTCCTAAGAGCACTAAAAGAAAACTTCTTCCACTTAACAGCTCTTGTTTCTCAATAACATTCATATTAAATTCAAGGAAAATCCTCCATTGCCTTTACATGACAGGCTGAGACAGTCATAAAAAAAATTTTAAAAACTGGCCCAATGTCTGCTGCCCTGGAACCCAAAAAAGTGTACATCCTCTGAATGTTTGTTTTTTCATATTTTCATTATATTCCAGGTTAAAAGTGTGGTAAGTGTAGCGTAGTTATTATGGTCTACGGGGAATTTGGAAATTGAAAAATAAAACGGTAATCAGATTTCTGGAGAAAAAGAAGAAAAAGAAACAAGAACAAAGGTTAAAGTTTGGAAGGGTAAACACTCAACAGAGTGCCATCAACTAACTAAAGAATGACCCCGGAAATAGATTTAAAAATAAAAACGGAAGTTCCGGCTTTAGACCGGAAACAGATGTGACCCCGGTATGAGAAACGAAAGAAGAAGAAAATTGTCCTTTTTTTGGCTGGGCTCTGGTGGGAGCCATACGTGGCTCCCAGTTCACATATGAGTTTGGGATAGTAGTACTGAACATGACTTACGATAGAATCATTTGACCATACTTTCTTTCTCTCTCTTTCCTTCTCTCTGAAAAGAACCCACGAGCCTAGGAAGAAATAAACAGCCCCCTGTGACTATACAACTTGTGTGTGTTGTTTCTGAACTAATAACGACTACTACTACTAAACAACTTCTACTACAACTTGAATTCGGCCCTATGCAACATAAGAGTAACCTGAAACCAAACTTATTTTTCCAAGTATCATTATGGAATAAGAACAGTTTTGGCAAACAGACCAAAGCTTCCACTGTTTATCAAAACTTTTATAGCTCCCCAATGATACCTGCATCAGTAAAATGAAGTCTAAAAATATTTGGCTTTGGGTTACTCTTACCATGCTTTAAACCTAGACTATAATGAAAAGGGACGGGTTAGCTAAGTCGGTAGAGAGTTCGGCTAGAAACTACAAGGTTCTTAGTTCGATACTGGCCCTCGCCGACTTAGCGTATGAGTAGCACAGGGATCTGTGCGATAAAGTAAGGAGCTGATGGTAGGTGTGGCGCTCCATCTCAGATGCAAAAACAATCTCCTTAGTCTAGCGCTAGTGAAAAGTGGATAGACTCCCTTGCTGATTGGCTGATACCGACTTTAGGCCATCTCCACGACAACTTTTTTTTTATAATGAAAATGTTTTTTTTCTATTTTGTTTATAATTTGAGCAGTTATCTTTCTAGCAAAACAAAGAAAACTTCAATGACATTTTAAAAATCTTAATTAAATTTTTGAAATAAGGTGTTGAAAAAAATTTCAAAATTGTGCATTCATAAAGTAAAACCTGTTTTTGTGTGGCTTTTTCATCCAAAGTAATAATGCATACTATATAATTAATTTACACCTCCAGTTTGAAGAGCTACCTATTAACCTAACAAGTAACGTTTAATTAAATTTGAATAATATTTTAGTAAGATAACTGTTACTTTCTTTTTTTTTTTTTGTTAATTAGAATTTTTTGCCTAAAATTATTAATTCACACTAAACCTAGTGTTTCAAAAGCTAATTGTTATGAGGGATAAATCCACATAAAATTATTTACCAATTATATATTTTATATAATGATTTTTTTTGGTTTGTTTTGTTTTACGGCATATCAACCTCAGTGGGTCATTTAATGTCGATAAAGTTTTGAAATTAATCAATTCTTAATGGATAATACAATTTTTTTATAAATACATTTTTCTATTTAACCCATAGATGGGACCCTAACAGGTACTACCACTCCAGGTCAGAGTGGACCAGGGAGCAATGGTGATGAAGGGGTGCTCCACATTCCCCAAACCTCCAGAACTGGAACCTCACCATCAGATAGAGTTTAACGTCATTCCCAGGACATGTAGACCCGCAGCTACCGCCTTCTAGCACCCATATGATAAAAAGGGTTGGGGCTTGCCATTAGGGCAATAGGGTTGGGGCAATCATATAGGTGCTAGGGCTTGACGTGACCAGCCGATTGATCGGAGGGGGCCTCTCCGACCGCCCGTCTAGCCCAAGATAGGGCCAAAGTGGAGTATTGCAAGTCATGAACTGCTCATCCACCTGTGTCCTATCCTTAAGCATCACGGGTCGCCAACCACGGCCAACAGGTAGCCCCATTGGGGGAGTCTTACCCCTCTGCAGAAGTGCAGTCGGTGCATTCTAATGCCCCAGCCGACAGGGCTGTTTATATAATGAATATCTTACAAAGTTTATACTCTTCTGTGAAAGATTTCTGATTAATTTTAACAGCATGTCAACCTGTCGAGGTTTATTTTATGCCTAGAGTTTAGAGAATCACATTCATTTTATATCTATACAGTTATAACTCGAGTATCAGAGTAAACAAAGAAATAGTCGAAAGAAACAAAACAAGTATTAAAGATAAGGGAAAAAAAAAAGGTTTACTAAGCAAGATACAAGGTGAACAGAGCAAATAGCAATTGCTAGGTTGTATTAAAAAGTTCATGAGGTCTTGTTTCTATACGAATTTTGTCAGACCTTATTTATAGAAAACAGATGATTCATTCTCCTTATTTAGGTACTATATGACAATATTTACATATTTTTATTTTTGGTAGTTGTTTCTTGAGGATTTTTTTGTTCATGGTCCTATCAAATATGAATAATTTCTAAATAGGTAATATGCCTCTAGTGGACTTACCCCTACCCCCACCAAAAAAAAACTGACCTGATACACAAATGCAAAATACACCATATCCCTAATCTCATTTCATTCTCAGGAACACCAACAGTCGGATTACAGCACTTGGCTACACGCATGGATCCCCCTAAATGGGTTGAAAGGGGCTCTTTAGCCTTGGTAGGCAACCCATCAGTCAATGGAAAGTCCGACACAAAACCTCTGCAACCTTTCAAGGAAAGGCTAGAGAAGTAAACCCCGAAAACAAATCCACCCTAAGGTGGCATGATGTGGAAATCCAGTGCTACCCATCAACTTCTGCTACACTACCACTGCCAAACTGCATTGGTACCTTACCTTACCTTTGGATCACAGTGGCAGTGTGGGGAGGAGGGATTTGCTGTACAGGCAACAGCTTATCCTCCATATGAACCCACCCAGGCTATGTAGTTCAAAGAGAGAGAAAAAACTTTGACACTATCGTCTCTCATACTATAGACGGAAGGCTGCCAACCAATACTTGTTAGGGACTCATCTATGAATCAAACGATTTATAGATTGGACCCTAACTAGTATTACCACTCCAGATTAGATTGCCCTGTTGATAAAACTTAGAATACGCTGACTGTATTCCTTGCAGAGTGGTAAGACCCAACCCCTGCAAAAAGGGGTGTCCTTAGTGGGGAGACTCCAGTTCTAGAGCTCTGGGGAGTGTGGAGTACCCCTTCATTGCCATTACTCACAGGTCCTCACTGACTCAAAGGGGTGTAGTATCAGTCTCTGTGTCAAATAGACCGGTTTAAAAGTTATTCATATTCAATAAGACCATGTGGAAAAAAAAAAAACTTAAACTACACAAAAAATGTAAATATGAACGTATAATGGATCATATTGATGGTCGTACCAATTGTAATTGGTGCCCTTGGAACGGTCCCCAAAGCTCTAGAAAAGAATTTGGGTGAATTGGAAATCAGAGGAAGAATCGAGACCATCCAAATAACAGTACTGTTGGGATCGGCTAGAATACTCAGAAGAGTCCTGGAGACTTGAGGAGACTTGCTGTCACTCAGCCTCCAGTGAACCACCAGCTACGACAGGTGTGAAAACCTCATAATAATAATAATAATAATAATAATCAATCCCCTAACCTTGAGTCATAAAATAAACTTAGATGGGTTGATATGCCGTTAAAATCAATCAATCCAGGTCAGAGTGGACCTGGGAGTAATGGCAGTAAAGGGGTACTCCACACTTCCCAGAGTTCAAGCCTCACCACCGGCTGCAGTTTAATGTCAGATCCAAGACACACCTTTTTTAGGGAAGGATATTTCCCCTCTGCAGCCACCAACAGGGTGCAAAGATTTCTGAGGTGTTTGGCAGAGAAAATATATTTTTTTTATGTGAAGACAACTTTAAGAGATTTACATTTACATTTCATTTTTGATCCAAATTTTTCATTCAGAGACATAAATTTCAGCTTAATATTAGTGACTATCTTAAAAGCTATATAGGTAAGGTATTTCATAGGAATGGGCCGGGTTAGCTCAGTCAGTAGAGCGTTCGGCTAGAAACCACAAGGTTCCTAGTTCGATACCAGTCCTCGCCAACTCAGCATATGAGTAGCACAAAGATCTGTGCAGTAAAGTAAGGAGCTGATGGTAGGTGTGGCGCTCCACCTCAGATGCTAAAACAATCTCCTTGGTCTAGCACTATTGAAAAGGGGATAGACTCCCTCGCTGACTGGCTGATACCGACTTTAGGCCGCCCCGTCGACTTAATAGGTTAGTAAGCTGGATTAGCAGTTCATTGTTAGTGAGTCCATTCTCACTGGGTGCCCCATTCTTCTGGTATTGTGGCACAACTAAGCTAAACATAGTAAATAACTAAAATTCCATAAAGGTAAATATTGCTAGTTTCAGATTATTGAAAAAGTCAGATTAATCCATCGTATATTATTGTCAAATATAAAACATATATAAAGACATGCAAGCTTTATTTTAAAGTGAAATTTGAGGAAAAATACTTTGAACAGCATTCGGTGGTAATTTTAATTTTTAATTTTAAATAATGTAAGTTAAGCTTTAAAATAGGCAATTAGAATATGAGGCTAGGTAAACAAAATTCATCATGAGAAAAAAGTACAAATAATAAGAAGAAGAAAAAGAAAAGAAGAAGACTAGGCACAACTCGGTGAGAAAGGTAATCCACTGGGAATTGTGCAAGAAATTCAATTTTCACCATACAACCAAATGGTATATGCACAAGCCTGAATCTGTCCTGGAGAATGAGACACATAAAATTCTCTGGGACTTTTAGGTACAGATGGATCACCTATTCCCAGCCAGGAGACTGAACCTAGTATTGATCGACAAGAAGAAGAGAACCTGTCATCTTATGGATTTTGCCATCCCGACCGAGCATCAAGTGAAAATGAAAGAGAGCAAAAAAATAGACAAATACTTGGATCTTGCTAGAGAACTGAGGAAACTGTTGAATATAATGGTGATGGTCGTACCAATTGTAATTGGTACCCTTGTAACGGTCCCCAAAGCTCTAGAAAAGAACCTGGGTGAATTGGAAATCAGAGGAAGAATCGAGACCATCCAAATAACAGTACTGTTGGGATCGGCTAGAATACTCAGAAGAGTCCTGGAGACCTGAGGAGACTTACTGTCACTCAGCCTCCAGTGAACCACCAGCTATGACAGGTGTGAAAACCTCATAATAATAATAATAATAACCAATAATATACCTGGGCTGAACTTGCACAAAGGTGTCAAAATTAGGGTGACCCAGAAAAAACAGAACCCACAAATTTTGTAATAAAACTGTTAATTTTAACTATGGGGGTCTAGGGGTTAGTTCAATGGGAAAATGAATAAATAATTTGGGTTCTGTTTTTTCTGGGTCACCTTGTATACCGGTGACCCGGAAAAAACAGAAACCACAAATTTTGTAATAAAACTGTTAATTTTAACTAGAGTGGTTAGGGTTAGTAGTTAGGGTTAGGGTCTAAGGTTAGTTTGATGGGAAAATAAATAAATAATTTGGGTTCTGTTTTTTCTGGGTCACCCTAATTTTGACACCTTTGTGCAAGTTCAGCCGATACCTGGCAATACTAGCCTATATGAAATACAAAAAAAACTGCACTTTGTGGAACTGCTTATCTCCTTAGGAGAATATTATTGACATGTGTGTAAAAGTAACAAAAAAAACCCCAAAAATTCACAAAATGCATATAATAACTACCGTCCCTCACTCTGGGTCTCCAAGAAAGTAAAAGTAAACCTGAAAATTAAATACAACATAATAATATTGGTACAATATTATGAACCTAACCCTAGCATCTCAAAGGTTTCAGGTATTTCCATGAAATGTAATGCTTTTTATATGTTTTCTAATGATATTATCTCTTGCGCGCTATTCTGCATTAGTGCCCCCTTACCTAACCTTAATCCTAGCATCCCAAAGATGTCGGGTATTTCCGTGAAACGTAATGAAATGTAGTGTAATGTAATGTAATGCTTTCTATACGTAATCTAATGATATCATCTCTTGCTCGCTATTCTGCATTAGTACCATAATATTGTCACCAATTACGTGTGGTATTTATTACTTTATCCCTTGTGTCACATACCAACTGTGAAGGTGGTTAAATACCTTGTCGTGATTAGAATTTTAAGAGTAGGGTGTTTTGTTGCGTGGGAGTTTTCGCCGGGAACCAGAATTTTACGGACTTTTCATACTAAAAAATAAATAAATAAATAAAATAAAAACACTCAATTTCAAGATGAAATTGAAAACTCAAAGTTTTTACGATATTTGAAAAAAATACAGATAATAGAATTTCTCTTCGCGGAGAACCGTCCCGGTCGGTGGCTGCAGAAAAAAAAACAAAAAAAAAAAAAACACCAGCTACGATTGAAGTTCGTAGCCGAGGCGGTGTCACTTACAAAGAAAACAACAACAAAAACAATCAATTTAGGGCCATTTTCCCGAAAACCCAACCCTAAACCCCCCTAGTTAAAATTAACAGTTTGAGTTTTATTACAAAATTTGTGGGTTCTGTTTTTTCTGGGTCACCTTGTATACAGAAAAACAGAGCCAAAATTATTTATTCATTTTCCCATTACTAACCCTAAACCCCAACCCCAACCCCAACCCTAGTTTGTTGTGTTTTTTGCAAGTGACACCGCTTCGCCTACGGACTTCAATAGTAGCTTCTTTTTACAGCAGCCACCGGCTAGTGTTTTTTGGAGGCAGCAGGCCGGGATGGTTCTCCGCGAAGAGTACAGAATTTCATTTAGAAATATTTTTAAAGTTAAAAAAAACAAAAAAACAAACATTCAGGACCTTCAGATACCAAAGACATTTTTTTAAAGTTTTGTACTTCCAATTTTTCTTTGAACTTTTTTTTTTTTTAGAGTGGGGGGGGGGAGCTAGAGTCAATAAAAGAAAGACTAATTTATGCTCGGTTCAACTTCTTTTAAACTGTTCGTTTTATTTCAGTTTTTTTTTTTTTTTTACATTTTAATTCCATCAAAAGAAAATATAAATGCCACCATCTTCAAAATATCATTCATTTTTGCATTGTCATTATTTATTGGGGAAATTTACATCTGGAAAAGAAGTCATAGTCAAAATGTCTTCTTCGTGGAGACGCGGACTAAAATAAAACATTAGTCAAATAAATGCTTTTAAAAAATGACATTAAAGGGATTTTGTGTTATCAATTTTTTCTTTTTTAAACGGTTAATAAATTGCATTTCTCTGATGTTTTAAAAACTCATTTTTAAAGAAATGTTTTTTTCGTTTGTCTAATTATTCTTTGATTTCTTTTAAAAGTCTTCTTTTTTTTTCTTTTTTTTTTTTGCCTGCTTTTTGAGTATTTTATAACGTTTAAAAGCAGCAAGTGAAAATTTTAAAAAATAAAATAGAACTGATTAAAAAAAAAAAAACGTCTTTTATCTGATTGATATAATTTTTTCTAAGTTGTCAAATGGTTCTAAAAAAAAAGATTTATCAAAAAAAATAAATAAATAAAAAACAAAAAAACAACTGACAATTTGTCAATGATTTTTTTTTCCCTGAAACTGACGACTCTTCTTCGCTTCTTTATTTTCTTTAAATTTGTTTTGTTAAAAAAAATACTTTTAATATAGGGGGGAAAAAAGAAGGAAATCATTTCTAATCTGTTCTGTTCGTGTATTTAATTGTATTTAATTTCATTATAACTTCCTTAATTGCAAGAATAAAATAATAATGACAATTTTACAGGCCTTTTAAAAAGGCAATAAAAGTTTTATCTGTCTTCTTTTGAATGAAAAATTTTTTTTAAATAAATTAAATTTTGTTCTAAAATAAATTTTAAACTTGAATTTTGCTTTACGATAAATAAAGGAAGAATTAACAATTATTTTGGTTTTTCTTTTTATGAACAGATATCTATGACGAAAAAAAATTAAATGTATCCAAAATTCCTAACGTTTTTGTTTTTATGACAATTTAGAGACGGAATAAATAATGTAGCATTTTTTCGTCTTTAAATTAAAAATATTAGAATTTTTTGCACACATAAAATAATTCCACTTACCTTAAAGAAATCATTCAGGTGATATTTACTCTTTTACAAATATTATTTCAATTTTACAAGGGTTATTCTTGCAATTTTGTTAATGGTTTTTTGTTGTTTTTTTAATGAAATTGATAACTTTTCTTACTAGTTAAATTTTTTTCTTTTATTAGACAGGAAAAGGACAAAGTAATAGTCAAATAATTTGATAAAAAAGAACAATTTCCTCGTAAATTCCTACCATAAAATAAACTGAACTCTCATTTTATGTCCGTGTTTTTGCAATAAATGTTTTATTTTTTTTGCACCCATTATTTTACAATTCAAAATATTTTATTTATTTGTTGAAGAAAAAAGAAAATATAATTACTATTGTAAAATAACGGGTGCATTAAAAATAAAACATTTATTGCAAAAACACGGACATAAAATGAGAGTTCAGTTTATTTTATGGTAGGAATTTACGAGGAAATTGTTCTTCTTTACCAATAATTTAAGATATATTATTTATGAAACGTAAAAGAAAAGAAAAGAAACCATCTTTTATCTATTTATTAATTATTTTAACTAGGATTTAATTCAATTATTAATTAATAATTGTTTAATTGCAAACTTTTTTTTTAACATAAAAATTTGCTCTACCAACTTTCAAGTAAAAAAATACAATTTTAAGTTAAATTTTTTTAAAAATTGAAAAGTAAAATTAAAAAGACAAAAATTTACTCTACACATCTTTTGAATGAAAAATACAAATTTTAACTTAAATTTTGGTTTAAGTAAATTAAGAAAAAATTGACAATTATGTTTTTTTATATTTTTTTAAATTGTTTTAAGAGCAGACGTCAGTGAGGGAAAATATCAGGTCTATTCAAAAGTTGATAGCTTTTCATTTATTTATTTATTTATTTATTTTCTTTATTACAACCAGAAACTGCACAATGCAGCAAACAATTTTCTTTTCTTTTTTTCTTTCTTTTTAAATTAAAATTTCTAAAAACTTTTGAATGCATAAAATAATTCCACTTACCTTAAAGAAATAATTCTGGTGATATTACTCTTCGTCTGCAAATATTTTTTTAATTTTACAAGGGTTGTATATAAAAACCGACTTTGAAATTGTGTAGCGTTTCTTTCCACCCCCATCCAAAATTTAGAAACTTCGATTTTTCATTTATTTATTTACTTATCTATTTTTTTATGGAAAATGACATTTCAAACTTTTGCATGTAAAGACTAATTCTATAAATTAAGTCTTCATGGCTTTGAATGACCCCTAAATCATAGTTTAAATTTCTAATTAATACCTGTTTTATTAGAAAATAAAATCATATTGTTCCTCATTTGCATACATACACAGTAGAGTGATATACTCTCAAGTTATGGGATCTCTGTACAACCTGTGTCTTGGGTATGACCTTAAACTGCATCAGATGGTGAGGTTCCAATTCTGGAGCTCTGGGGAGTGTGGAGTACCCCTTCATTGCCATTACTCCCAGGCCCACTCAGATCCGGAGTGGTAACACCTGTTAAAATCCCATCATTGGACCAAATAGATATGTTTGTAAGATAATGTAATTTATTTCTTCCACTTAATAGATCAAATTGACAGATCAAATATAAAAATTATTTCAACCAATCTATTAATACACATGAAGTTAATAGATCTCTCTCTCTCTCTCTCTCTCTCTCTCTCTCTCTCTCTCTCTCTCTCTCTCTCTCTCTCTCTCTATATATATATATATATATATATATATATTTGAGAGAATATGTGCTTAATTGAAGTCGTACCTGATTTTGAAAATTAACCAATTAATAATTAATTAATTAGGCGGGCATACCTATTCAAATGTAAGGCTAAACAAATCGAGAAAAATCAATCTCTGTATGTACATTTCGGCCTATTAGGCCTCATCAGCAAAGCTATAGACAGGAAGACCAGCCTTTCCCAGATTTTCCGTTTTGTTTAGAAGTAGGTTATATTCCACTTATAGTGACTTTATTAAACGACAGTATGAGAGGTAAATAAACAAATGATGTGTTTTGATATGGCTTTTTTAGCCGACAATTTTTGGGAGAATATGTGCTTAATTATTAACTAATTAATTTTCAAAATTAGGTACGACTTCAATTAAGCACATATTCTCCCAAAAATTGTCGGCTAAAAAAGCCATATCAAAACACATCGTTGTTTATTTACCTCTCATATATATATATATATATATGATTGAAAATAGATGGAAAAAACAAATGATAATAGTAGCATGCTGATAGATATCTGTTTCGACCTTTTAATAAAACAGTCTTCCTCAACAGCAATTATATTCCGGTCCAGAAGGTGAGCGTTGTTTGAACCTCTTGTGCCAAAAGGTTACTATTCCCTCTTTCTTTCATCAATATAGTTGCTCTTGAGGAAGACCGTTTTTATAAAAGGTCGAAACAGATATCTGTCAGCGTAATATTATTATCATTTGTTTTTTGTATCTATTTTCAATCATACTGTCGGATTCATATCCATTTATTATAAACTTATATATATATATATTTTTGGAGGATATGTGCTTAATTGAAGTCGTACCTAATTTTGAAAATTAATTAGTAAATGATTAATGAATTTTAGGCGGGCATATATGTTCAAATGTAAGGCTAAACAAATCGAGAAAATGTCAATCCCTGAATGTACATTTCGACCTATTAGGTCTCATCAGCAAGGTTATAGACACGGGAGACTGCTCCGTGTGTGACTCGAAACCTCGACTGTCAAGCTGACAGGCGAAGTCTCTAACCGTTACACTAGCTTGCCAATTCCACATTCTTCGAGTCACACACGGAGCAGTCTCCCATGTCTATAACCTTGTTGATGAGACCTAATAGGTCGAAATGTACATTCAGGGATTTTCTCGATTTGTTTAGCCTTACATTTGAACATATATGCCCGCCTAAATTCATTAATTATTAACTTCAAATTAATTTTCAAAATTAGGTATGACTTCAATTAAGCACATATCCTCCAAAAGTTGTCGGCTTAAAGCCATATAAAAAAATAAACACATTTGTTTGTTTACTTAACCTCATATATATCTTATTATAATGGAGATTGTGTGTTTTTCTGTCTGTAACCGAAACTATATTACTACTCAAGTCACAATTCCCTTAATTATTTACGTCAAATTCTCCATGATTTCATTCTTTTAAACCTTCAGTTATTAATAAAAATTGTTTTACATTATTAATACTGTTGACCATATCTACGTACTCATAACATGCAATTGTATTTATATATACAACAAAATAGCGGTTTACAGTTTGAACGAGAAGGCTAATTTGCATATTGATATTTAAAATTTTATTTTAATAAATATGTGCTTGGTATTATTGATTTCTAATTGTTTGGTTTTATCTTAAGAAATATGAACAAAAATCTCGTGGATAAATCTTAAAAGAAATTTATTTACAAGAAGAAATAACTGTAATATTATCCTTTACTTCCTATTTTAACTAAATAGTTAAATTAGGAAAATTTACCAATGAAAGAGGGGAGTAATGGAAAATGATGGAATAGTTAGTTTCAAAGTTGTTCTATTTTTTGATTATACCCCCTCTGTTGCAGATCTTTTTATCTGCATTCTTAGTCAGTTTCATTAGCCTTTCTAATTTAATATGCTATTTTATTATATCAAAACTTAAATACTTGCACCCGGAGGGTGCATATATTTGCTAGTATATGTAAAGAATATTTGGTTGAGATGCTGTTAAAAAAACAACTAACCAACTATCTGCACAACCTCTGATAATAATATTCCAATGTTAATTTACTTTATCAAAAATATACATTAATTCTTTGTGTAGATATAATATAATCATTCATTCATTGGCAATTCAGTCTCGAAAGAATATGATAAAAGTTTTTGTGTGAAGTTGCAGCGCTTCCTGTGACTATGAAGTCCTATGTTTGAGAAACATTCTCGACCACAGATTTTGCATTTGTAGGTTGTCCCTGTAGATGATAATGTCCCGATGCTTTGTTGCTGTTGCTTTCTTCTGGACCTCTTAGCTTCATGGTGTTGTATCAGGGTGACTTCTGACATGTACAGTCCTCTATGGAAATTCTGCCGCCACCGAGGGCGGTCTTGAGCCAAATTTTCCCAGCTGGAAGGGACAATGCCAAAGCACCTGAGATCATTTTTGCAGACATCCTTGAATCGCAGTAGGGGGCGACCAATCTGTCTTTTTGCCAGATGTTAGCTCTCCATACAGGATGTCTTTCGGGATTCGTCCATCATCCATCCGACGTACATGACTCAACCATCGGAGACGACGTTGTCTCAGTAGAGAGTACAGGCTGGGGAGTTGAGCTCTCTCTAGGACTGCTGTGTTAGTGATCCTGTCCCTCCAGGTGATGCCCAGTACACGTCTAAGGCTAAGGCTATAATATAATATAATAATATATAATATAATAAATATATTAGGTTATTGAACAGATCTATTTGACCCAGTGCTACGTGAACATTTGGTGCAAGTAAAAATTGATAAGTTTACAATTTCCAATCTCTCACTAAAAAATTCACACTGTCCTATCCAGTAACATACAATTTTAGCAATATTATCCATAGAGCATGACCTTGCATATGAAAATAAAGTTAATTTTCAGGAGCTTGTTCAACTGATTGGAAAATTTGACCCGGTGCTACGTGAACATTTGGCGAAAGTAAAAATTGATAAGTTTACAACTTCCTATCTCTCACCAAAAAATTCACACTGTCCTATCCAGTAACATACAATTTTAGCAATATTATACATAGAGCAAAACCTTGCATATGAAAATAAAGTTAATTTTCTGGAGCTTGTTCAACTGATTAGAAAATTTGACCCAGTGCTACGTGAACATTTGGCGAAGGTAAAAATTGATAAGTTTACAATTTCCTATCTCTCACTAAAAATTTCACACCGTCGTATGAATATCAAAATATTGCTAAACTTGACTCACTCTGGTATTTATTCATACCATAATTCATTTCCTCGAATGTATTGTCTTCTATTTATAAATTCAAATATGCAACACCAAAAATACAGCCATGCACAATAACAGTTACATATTTATACTTTTGAATAAAACTTGATATTGTTTCACTAAAACCACACCCATGAGCGTTTTTTTTTTTTTTTTTTTTTGTTTTTGTTTTATGCCTCGAAGTCAGTTTGTAGTCAAATGAGCAGCTGTTACCATATTTCTAAAAATAATAATCAACACCTATACATTCTATTTTGTCTAAGTACATCTGTTTACTTTGATTGGGACAAACTACAGCATAAGAAAAGTAAGAAAAATTGGACCAAGTCACCATTAGGCACCCCAGCCGAGATCAGTTTTAAAAGGAACTGAATTTTGCTTTTCACCGGTTGTTAGTAAACAAAATCAACAGACGATAAAAACCAAAGACATTTTTATACTAAAATAGTTTTTGATTTTTAATAAAAAAAATTAGTTATTTCATGTTGTTGTTGTTAGTATATGTGAAAAAAATAAAGTTTAAAGTTTTATAATTAAAATAAACAAAAACAAAAACATCTATAACAATATTAGTTTAAAATTAAAAAAGTATTTATTTAAAAAAAAGATTTCGCTATCAAATTTTAATTTGATTACGTGTATGTGATCGAATTAAGAATTAATATTTTTTCTTAATTTAGAAAAAAATTATTGTACGTGTTGAAAAATATTCGTCAACTTTTGATTAATAAGCAAAACTTTGATTTCCTTGCATTCCTATTCAGATTAAATAAAAACTATTTTAATATAAAAATGCGTCTTTCATTTAAAGATTTATTTTTAAAAAACAAAAACAATATTAGTATTATCTGTGTTATTCGGACTATTGTCCCCATCTTCATTGTTATTTGTACAATGTTTCGGCCAATATGCCCTCCGTTGTACAAATAACAATGAAGATGGGGACAATAGTCCGAATAACGCAGATAATACTAATCATCAAGCCTCATCTCAAACATTCAGAAAAACAATATTAGTTTATCTTTAGAGCAAAATTAATTTTTTCACATAATTTTTTATCAAAAGTAGATTGCAGTACTCCAATAGCTTCTTCATACGTAGTGCAATCCATCATTATTTTGTGTATCGTGTGAGATACGTAATTAGTCAGTAGTCCAAGCTTGTTTATTGGCCGCTGTGGGTTTTCAGTATATAGTTTGGTTAGGTTTGGTTTGGTTTGTTTATGGCATATCAACCTCAGTGGGTCATTTAATGCTGACAAATTCATTCTTAATGCATAATACAATTTTGTTTATAAACTCGTGTTTTCTATTTAACCCATAGATGGGACCCTAACAGGTACTACCACTCCAGGTCAGAGTGGACCAGGGAGCAATGGTGATGAAGGGGTGCTCCACATTCCCCAAACCTCCAGAACTGGAACCTCACCATCAATTAGAGTTTAACGTCATTCCCAAGACATGTAGACCTTCAGCCACCGCCTTCTAGCACCCATATGATAAGGATTGGGGGTTGCCATAAAGGCAATAGGGTTGGGGCAATCATATAGGTGCTAGGGCTTGATGTGGCCAGCCGATTAATCGGAGGTGGCCAGCTGATTGATTGGAGGGAGCCTCTCCGACCGCCCATCTAGCCCAAGAAAGGGCCAAAGTGTATTGCAAGTCATGGACTGCTCATCCACCTGGGTTCTATCGTTAAGCATCACAGGTCGCCACCCACGGCCAACAGGTGGCCCCATTGGGGGAGTCTTACCCCTCTGCAGAGGTGCAGTCGGTGCATTCTAACAACCCAGCCGACAAGCCAGTCAGTATAGAGTGTTTTCAAATGTCACTAGCCAATGAGTTCAGCATTTTTCAGCATCTAGAGTTTCTGGTTCCATTTTGAATCACTGTTGGGGCATTAATTGTTCCATACTGATTCTAAGTAGAATAAATTGTAATAATAAATTAACACACAGGGTTAGGCTTGAGAAAGCTTTATTCTATTTAGAATACTGTTGCAGTTTCTTGGGAGTTTATATACTTTCAGAAACGCCAAAGATTTACACAAACGGGGGGTAATGATAATATCAAATTTAAAGCTTGTATTTAAAATTTATAATTTAAACCTTATACTTTTTTTAAGTTAAAGATTTTACTATATAATTTTTTGAATTAAAAAATTTTTTTTCCAAATCTCATGACCGCCCTGTCGGCTGGGGCGTTAGAATGCACCGACTGCACCTCTGCAGAGGGGTAAGACTCCATCAATGGGGCCACCTGTTGCTTAAGGATAGAGCCCAGGTGGATGAGCAGTCCATGACTTGCAATACTCCACTTTGGCCCTATCTTGGGCTAGACGGGCGGTCGGAGAGGCCCCCTCCTATCAATCGGCTGGTCACGTCAAGCGCTAGCACCTATATGATTGCCCCAACCCTATTGCCCTTATGGCAAGCCCCAACCCCTTTTTATCATACGGGTGCTAGAAGGCGGTGGCTGCGGGTCTACATGTCCTGGGAATGACATTAAACTCTATCTGATGGTGAGGTTCCAATTTTGGAGGTTTGGGGAATGTGGAGCACCCCTTCATCACTATTGCTCCCTGGTCCACTCTGACCCGGAGTGGTAGTACCTGTTAGGGTCCCATCTATGGGTTAAATAGAAAAATGTATTTATAAAAAAATTGTATTATCCATTAAGAATTGATTTATTTCAAAACTTTATCGGCATTAAATGACCCACCGAGGTTGATATGCCGTAAAACAAAACAAACCAAACCAAACCTTTAAAGTTAAAGATTTTACTGTATAATTTTTTGAATTTAAAAAAATTTTCCAAATCTCACGAAGCTCAAAACATAGCTATAAATAAATAAAGACTCCACCAAATTGTTTTTTACATCGTATTTCTCTTCCGTTCTGTTGTTTATTTTATCCATTCAAACTATTTTAAGCATAATAAAGAAAAGACCTTTTCTTTCAGTTGATCAAAACAGGAACTTAATCCTTGGAATTGAAATTTAAAATCAAATAAACACTTATCCATTCTGCTATGTTTCCGTTATTATTCCAACACTACATTATTTTCATACATTCAACAATATCATCTGTTAGATAAGGAAATTAGTAAAAAAAAATTTCTGCACTTTTCAAAGAAAATTTATTCGATAACAATCCCATTAGTGACGTAAATGATAAAAAGTATAAACTCAGTTTTTACAGATCTGATCTGATTAGTGTGAAAGGATAGGTTCAGGTTACTTCAGCCATTTTCCTATTGTTGGAATATAGCTATTTTATCCCTCCATTCGATTGATACTTTTATGAAAGACTAGCTTAAAGACCACCATATTGGGCAGCAAAAGTTAATTTGAGAGTGTAAGATATACACAGCACAAGAATTAAACAGGGTAAATAATACATAGAGGTGTACATAAACATACATACAAAAGTAGAGATAATGACACATTCATGAATAGAAAAACATAAAAGCAACAGACATGAGACTAGGAATAGTCCATGTTATATGAATCACTTACAGTAATGTAAGGGCGGGCCCAAAGCCCCAACAAGAAGGGGGTAGACCAGAGTCTAGCCCATAGTGGTGTCTCGTAGGTCGAGCAACAGGAAAAAGAGAAAGAGACGTTCAAATCAGCCGCTTAAATATCAAAGGCCCCTAGCGAAACTAACTCCCCAGGCGAATACGAAAATAACGCCTACAAGAATTCCCTATGCCTTTGTATATTCTCATTTCAGCTATTTTCCCATTGTTGGAATACAGTCAATTTATACCTCTTTTATTGATACTTTTATGAAAGACTAGCTTAAAAGCCACCATATTGGGCAGCAAAAACTAATTTGAGAGTCCCTAAGTCTTTGTATATTCTCATCTCAGCCATTTTCCCATTGCAGAAATAAGTGACTTCCCCTTAACCTTTCCGGTTAGGGTTCATAGACCGCTAGAATAAGCAGAATGGAACGGGAGACCTGCAGGTACTTGTTGTCACTCAGACTTCACTGAAAGACCACCAGCATTAATAAAAAAAAAAATTAGTTTAAAAAAAAATGTGAACTCAAAAAGAATGAACAAAACAAATAAATCTTTGGCCGAAAATAATCCAACAAGAGTTGACATGCCATAAAAGCCAACCAACCAACCAACCAACCAACCAGCCAATCAACCAGCTTAGCACTGTGCCATGTGTAAGTACATGAGATTTAGAGTTTAACTCTTTCACTGCCATATGCAACTATAATTGAATTCATTGCACTGTGCAGTGTGCATATATCATCAAATTTAACACCATTTGCTTTTCCATATTTTCCACCAGCTGGGAATCCTTGAATGCAATTCTTACAGCTGCATACCATGCAGTGTGCAACTATAGTCAATTTTCTATTGGTTTTTTTTTGTGTTCTTTTTTAATGGCATTTTTCAATGGAAACTTTGGCACCGGGCATTACAGAAAACAGAAAAATGCTGCAACAAAAGAGTTAAAAACAAAAACAGAGGCCAAAACAAAAAAAAAACAGATTTTAAAACTCTAAGAAAATACATTTTTTATTTAATGAATCAGAATACAAGGTTAGTTGGTTGGTTGGTTGGTTGGATTTTATGGGATGTCAACCCTTGATGGGTTATTTTATGCCGGAAACATTTTGTTTTATTCCTTCTTAATGGTTTTGATTTTCTTGAACTCAATTTTTTTCAACACTTTTTAAAACCCATTTTTTCAATTTAACCCATAGACGGGACCCTAACAGGTACTACCACTCCAGGTCAGAGTGGACCTGGGAGTAATTGCGGTGAAGGAGTACTTCATATCCCTCAGAGTTCCAAAATTGGAACTTCACTATTAGATGCAGTTTAACGTCATACCCAGGACAATAAGACCCCAAAAATATCTGAGCAGTGTGGAGTACCCCTTCATTGCCATTGTTGGTTTTAAAGGTATTATAATTAATTGGAAGGCTTAGAGTGACCTTCCAACATGGGTACATATAAGTACAAGAAATATTCCGCCAAAGAAGTTATAAGATATAACAAACATAGACTTTAATAGTGAGCACATAGAAATACAATCGAACAGGAAAACATATACAAATTACAAGGTACTAGATAGGTATACAAAGCAGATACATAAAGAACGCAATTATAGACGTGTATAAAGAAAGTAGGACTCATCCTGCAGAAGTGATGAAGAGTCCAGAAGGAATGTCACTTACTTAGGCTGGTTGTCTGAGGGGCAAAGCCCCCCATACAAAAGGCATAGAAGCAATTGTCTAACCCATGTGTCTTGTTTACTTTCCTGGAGACAAGAGAACTCAAACTTTGTGCTTTGCTGACTAAATACCATGGCACCCTAGCGGTAAAAAACCTGTGGCAAGGGAAGATAACTCTTCCAGGCCAAACAGGGGCAGACAATCGCTACACCATAACTCTCAGGTCTACTCAAACGAGTGGTAGTACCTGTTAGGGTCCAGTCTATGGGTTAGATAGATAAAAGAATGACTTTTTAAAGAATATGTTTTTAAAAAATTGAGTTTTTTTTAAAAATTGAATACCTAACAAGAATGAATAAAACAAAATGTCTTTGGCATAAAATAACCCAACAAGTTTAACGGAATGAGAACAGGATACCCCTGTGGACTGAATAAAGGGTTAGGTTCAAAGTTCCGTGATGGCTCCCGATTATGACAAGAAGGTTCCTGACTATGACAAGAAAGTTCCCAAGTTTGAAAAGAAGGTTCCCGAGTCCGAAAAGAAGGTTCCCGAGTCCGACAAGAAATACCTGAAGAAGGCCGGAGGGCATATCAGCCGAAACGTTGTACAGATAACAATAAAGATCAGAACAATAGTCCGAATAACGCAGATAATACTAACCCAACAAGGGTTGACATGCTGTAAAATCTCATGGACTCATAACTTAAAGTTTCATGGTTATGCAATCATCAGATGAGTCAAATGGTTGAGATCTTAAAAACCAATAGTCAAATGGTTGAGATTTTTTTTTTTTTTTTTTTTTTTAAATCTCAACCATTTGACTCATCTGATGATTGCATAACCATGAAACTTTAAGTTATGAGTCTAAATCCATAATATTACAATTGATTATCAAAAGTTAACTGATACCCATCTGATGAGATTGAATTTTGGGGAGCTGTATTAAATCAACTTAGATTTATATAGGCCCCAATTTTGGTTGAAATAAATTTATTATGGAATTACAGTGTTGAGTTCTTTTAGTTAGCACCTTATTTAGTTATTGCCTATGTGATTTTCAAACCAAGTATTGAAGTCAGTTAGCCTACTGTTGGTTTTAATAACATCAGCTAAGTAGGACTGAAGCAGTGTCCAATACAGCTGGTATAAATAGGAATCAAGAATGATCCATTCATGAATCAAGGTGATTTGGGTCATTTCATTCCTTGAGTTCTGATTGGCTGCCTGACTGGTTGATTTGCATGACACTGTGGAGTCTTATATATACTTGGTCACTTGACAGTGGACTTTGTGTTATTTCGAGTTTGTATTAAGTTACAATCGCATGCCACCTTGTCTTCCCAGTTCGACGGTAATTGGAACTTATTCTACACCAAGTTGGCGAGAAACAGACAGTTACCAAATGCTATTGACTTAGTCTTCCCCTACCCTTACATTATATAGTGTTACAGGGCTGTCAGTACGGCATATTCTGAATACACCTTTTGCTCCCTCCTGGAAAAGTAGCAGCGGACAACCGTGACCCCCTAAATTTAGAACCTGACTACACCCCTAAAATACATGTTAGTATTAGCAACTTACCTCACGGTACTCCTAAAAAAACTATTTGCATGAAGCTATTTCTGTAGGCGCTTCAGCCGACTATCGCTGTAGATCAGAAACAGTAGCCACAGAGACTTGCAGAATTTTGAAATAGCTTTGCATTAAGAATGGTTCTTGTAGCAGCAATAGAACTACAAAGAAGTAACTTTGTGTTAAATATTAGACTATAAACTTAGAAAGAATCCGGTATGCACGTCTTTATCTACTGAAACAGCAATTCACTGCAGATGACAGTAGCAAAGAGAGGAAGCAGGAAATGGAAGACTGTATTTCAATAATTCTTGATATAAACTACCGATTCATTAGAGATGGAGTTTGCATGGAATTGATAATCAATTCAATCTTTTGCTGAGATCTCTCTAAAAGTATAGATTCATATGTGAATGTATTTCTTTATATGTTCCATATTTAATGTCAGTGAAGAGCGAGTTAAAAGAAGAAGAAGAAGAAGAAGAAGAAAGAAAGAAAGAAAGAAAAACAGAAGAATAAGAAGAAGGAAAACAGGAGAAGAACAAGAACAAGAAGAACAAGAAGAAAGAAAACAGAAGGAGAAAGAAGAAAGAAAGAAGAAAGAAAAAAGAAGAAAACAGAAGAAAGAAAGAAAAAGAAGAAAGAAGAAGAAGAAGAAGAAGAACAAGAACAAGAACAAGAAGGCAAAGTTTTAAGCGAAAACAAGAAGAAGAAGAAAGAAAACAAAAGAAGAAAGAAAAAAGAAAGAAGAAGAAAGAAAACAAAAGAAAAAAGAAAGAAAGAAGAAAAAAGAAAATAGAAAGAAGAAGAAGAAGAAGAAGAAGAAGAAGAAGAAGAAGAAGAAAGAAAGAAAGAAAAAGAGAAAGAAAACAGAAGAAGAAGAAGAAAGAAAGAAAGAAAAAGAGAAAGAAAAGAAGAAGAAGAAGAAGAAAGAAAGAAAGAGAAAGAAAACAGAAGAAGAAGAAGAAGAAGAATGAATGAATGTACAGAAGCAGAAGATGGACGAATTGAAATTTTCATTTAAGTTCCAAACAATATGAGAAAATGCCAGAGAAAGCCAAGTTTGAATATATTTTTCATACGCACTTAACATGAACAGTTCCGGTTCTGAATCATTATTCTCTTCTTCAATGGAGACTTACAGAGATTCTACAAATTGTTTATGGGAAAAAATATATTTTTATGTCAAAGATTTTCATATCAGTATATTTTGGGACATTAGGATGTTTTTCATAGATCTTTAGGGATTGGTCAATATCTTATTTATTAGAAATAGCTAGTGATATTTGGTGCACTAAGAGTATGCATATATATATATATATGTATGTGTGTGTGTGTGTGTGTGTGTGTGTGTATTTGGGCAGCAATCTTTCATTTATACATGTAGAATTAAACAAAAGACACATCTCCTGTTTAACAATTTTATTTTTGATCTTTTCGAGTTTTCTGGCCAACTTTTTCATATTTGGGTGGAATTCGTGGATAAGTCCACCAAAGTTCAGGTCCCAAGTACTTTCAGCACTTCGAAGTGCCATCATCAGGGGTGATGTGTTCCAGTTTTTAAAATATTAAATTAATGTGGAGGCTGGAAGGAGAATAATTAATGAGAAAGATGTTATAGGCATTTTAGAATGTGTGTACTGCATTGGAAATTAATTTTGTTTAAGGATGGTTTGTATTGTTTTATGTATAGAGCTTCTAGTATTTGGAGTTTTTGTTTATTTTTTTCTTTGTGCAGAATGTGTGTATTTTCCGTTAGAATATTTTGGTAATTAGAGTGGGGGCATGAATGTAATTTTAGCTGTTGTGAAATAGAGCTATTATCTGTTAAATGGAGGGTTAGACGACGTGACAATGTGGTTGAAAATACATACATTGGATTCACCTCAACCACATTGTCACATCGTCTAACGTGCGGAGGGATTGGTAAATATATATATATATATATTACTCACAACCGAACTACTTGTAGAAATGGCCTTCTTCTGTGAAGAAATGGCAATCACCATATATATATATATATATATATATATGTAGATATAATATACTAAACTTATTGGTAAACCCTTGCGGTAAGAAAAAACCTGGCAAATAGTTTGATAGTAAAAATATACTACCAAACTTCACCTGGGGGAAAAAAAGAAAAAGAAAGAAAAGATCAATAGGGTCGTACCAACCGAAAATAATCGATTAATACTATAAGACTTGGCCAAAAGAAAAAAAAAAAATATATATATATATATATATATATATATATATATATTATATATATATATATATAAACTGCTAGGATTATCTAAAGCTAAAATGTAAAAAGTGCTCAATACCTAAGTAGAGCAAATAATAAAGTTAAAACTAATTTTTGTCATTAAATATTCAGATACACCTACTAATAGTTTCGCTTGGTAGCTCATCAGGGCAAGAATATATATATATATATATATATATATTATTAATTCACGTCTGTCCCACATGCTTGCCTACTTCACTCTGACTAATGAATCTAGTCATTAAACTAAATAGGAAAAAAAAAGCCTTTCATAGAGACGAACATTGATTCGCTCAGCTTTAGAATAATAACTAGAAGCGGCTACCTGGCGACGCCTGGGTAGAGGGGATACAAAAAAGGTTAGTCCCACAGATCCGTTATTATTGAATCACGAGTTGGATCCTTGATGGATGCCCCCATTAAAATCCCCATGTAAAAAAGACCTTGCGTTGATCCAGACACTCGGAAAATAAAAATCAATGTCTACTATTTAAAATATTAAATGCAAAAAAAATCTAGGCTGTTATAATCTAGATTTAATTTTTTTTAATTATCTTCACGAATATAAATTCAACCTTCCTTATTTTCGCTCAAAAACCAAGCCCCGGTGATATCTAATGTGTATAAATATTTAATTTGTCATTAATTGTTTTATTTTTGAAGTTTCCTCCGGACATCCATAGACACACCACTGCCCTTTATATATGTATAGAAGATAATCTTTGTAAATAAGGCTTATTTACTAAGATTAGCTGTAGTCCAAGGCCAGGAGTATGAGGCACTCGGTGAGAATCAAACTCTGTAACAATGGTCTGCTGATTTAGCTTACTAACCATTATATTACACAAGGAGCCCTTATTTACTAAGATTAGCTGTAGCCCAAGGCCAGAAGTATTGGTCACCCAGTGAGAATCAAACTCAGTAACAATGGTCTGCTGATTTAGCTTGCAAAGCATTATATTACACAAGGAGCCCTTATTTAATAAGATTAGCTGTAGCCCAAGGCCAGAAATATGGGTCACCCAGTGAGAACCAAACTCAGTAACAATGGTCTGATGATTTAGCCCGCTAACCATTATATTACGCGAGGAGCCCTTATTTACTAAGATTAGCTAAGGCAAGAAGTATGGGGCGCTCAGTGAGAATCAAACTCAGTAACAATGGTCTGGTGATTTAGCTTGCAAAGCATTACACCACACAAGGAACCCAAAAGAAGTTGACACTGAACTGTATCTGGTGGTGAGGTTCCATTTCTTGGGGTTCTGAAGAGTGTGGAGTACCCCTTTGTTGACGTTACTCCCAGATCGATTTTGATGTGTCTATTTTAGAGATACATTTCTGTTTACCTTATAAATGTTTTTAAAAAGGCGCTGATTTATTAAAAATTAGAAAGTTCTTTATATATATATATTTACCAACCCCTCCACACGAGCAGGATGTGACACAAGGTCAATTTCTTAAGTGGAAGTTATCAGGTTTGAATTCAGAGTTTTCCTTCTCCTAGACTGGTTACCTAGCCATAGTTAAAGAGCCCAGTCTGCCTTGTTATTTACCCATAGCTGGAGGGAGCACATGGTGTAATGGTCAGCAAGTTAGATTCACAGACCATTGTTAATGAGTTTGATTCTCGTTGGGCACCCCATAATTCTGGCCTTGTGCCACATCTAAGCTAAGCTTAGTAAATAACTAAACTATTAGCGTCATGTGTAATGCAAACAGCTTCGTCCAGGAATTGAACTCGGGTCAACAAGTCCATTTCCTATGACGAACCATTACACCATGAACCTCCGGACATACAGATTCACACAACTGTCCTTTATATATGTATAGATAGATAGATGGATAGATTAGAAATAATCTATTGCATACCACAGAGTTTAATAACACCAGGATACCAAGATAAATGTTTTTTTACATTGTTTCAAACAGGATTTTCCTTCTAAGTTTCTTAGTCTCAAGTAAACTTCAACTTTTTACTCGTAAATTCCTACCATAAAATGCCCAAGCCTAATTTTATGGCAGGAATTTACGAGTAAAAAGTTGAATATTACTTTTTGTTGTTATTTCTTTTCTTTTTGGCTTTGGTACTCTAAAATAAAAACGTCATATTTTAATCATCGTCAACGAAAAAACAAAATTACGGTCATAAAAGGAGGATCCAATTTAGGCCTAAATTGTAAAACGAGCCCCCACTTTAAAACTAAACATTCTCACAAAATAAAAACTTTTAGAATATGCACATTGAAATGAATATTAAAATAAAGAAAATATATTTAATATTGTAAAATAACGGGTGCAAGAAAATAAAACATTTAATACAAAAACACGGACATAAAATGGGGGTTCAGTTTATTTTATGGTAGGAATTTACGAGCAAATAGTCCTTCATTACCGATTCACACAACTGTCCTTTATATATGTATAGATAGATAGATGGATAGATTAGAAATAATCTATTGCATACCACAGAGTTTGATAACACCAGGATACCAAGATAAATGTTTTTTTACATTGTTTCAAACAGGATTTTTCTTCTAAGTTTCTTAGTCTCAAGTAAACTGAAACTTTGGACAAAACTTTAAAAGTTTGTAATCAACAGCTCATTCTGAGAAACAGCATATCAGGAGATTTATGGAGGAAGTAAAAACTGTTTTGGTTGTAGTTTTGACGTGTGAAAGTTGTCAGCAGTTTTTAGCGTGGGTCGGGCAACAGGGGTGGGGCAACAGGGGTGGAAAATTTTGACTGTCACAAAAATTGTTGAATCAAAAAATATTTAATGACAAAAAATACCGTCTTTTCTTTTTAATTTGAAACATATTGTATTGTATTGTATTAAAAATATTGTATTATATTGTATTTTATTGTATTTATTGTATTATTTTGTATTGTATTGTATTATTTTGTATTGTATTTATTGTATTATTTTGTATAGTATTTATTTTTTATTGTATTTATTGTATTATTTTGTATTGTATTTATTGTATTTTTTGTATTGTATTTTATTTTTATTGTATTTTTGTATTATTTTGTATTGTATTTTATTTTGTATTGTATTTTTGTATTATTTTGTATTGTTTTTATGGTATTATTTGTATTGTATTTTATTTTGTATTGTATTATTATGTATTTATTGTATTATTTTGTATTGTATTGTATTATTGTATTATTTTGTATTGTATTTTATTTTATATTGTATTATTTTGTATTGTATTTTATTTTGTATTGTATTTTTGTATTATTTTGTATTGTATTTATTGTATTATTTAGTATTGTATTTTATTTAGTATTGTATTTATTGTATTATTTTGTATTGTATTTTGTATTGTATTTATTGTATTATTTTGTATTGTATTTTATTTTATATTGTATTTATTATTTTTTGTATTGTATTTTATTTGTATTGTATTATTATGTATTGTATTTATTGTATTATTTTGTATTGTATTTTGTATTGTATTTATTGTATTATTTTGTATTGTATTTTATTTTATTTGTATTTATTGTATTATTTTGTATTGTATTTTTATTGTATTATTTTGTATTGTATTTTATTTTGTATTGTATTTTTGTATTATTTTGTATTGTATTGTATTGTATTGTATTTTGTATTGTATTTATTGTATTGTATTTTTGTATTATTTTGTATTGTATTGTATTTATTTGTATTGTATTATTTATTGTATTGTATTTTTGTATTATTTTGTATTGTATTTATTGTATTATTTTGCTGCATGGGCAACAACTAATCCTCCCGACCAGGCGATGTAGTTCAAAGAAAAAAAAACAAAAACAAAAAAAACTTTGACACTTCTCCATTGTCTCTCATGAAATTACATGGTGTCTCTGACCCTGAAAGTTGCTGCAACATTTTAGCTACAACTAGATCAAATCCTATCAAATTTTGATATAAATTTCGATGGCTGCTAAGAAGTAATTCTATTTTATAAATAAATAAATAAATTCAATGCATGAGTAATTAGGTTGAGAAAATAAATACAAAACTGAAATATATATATATATCTTATGAAATGAATACGGAAACTAGAATTCATAACAGCTTTCGGTTTAGGAAGAGGCGTAATAGTTTAAATTACCCTGGGTGATCAAAACCTACTGGTTGTGTGGGGAACTGTTTTTATGTCCCCAGGTACTCCATCGGGGGATATAGCAGCAGGTTAAGTGAAAGAATTTCAATGTACCCGAGGACACCAAGCAGACATATTGCTAGATCTTGTGAACAAATAAAGAAATGGGAATATAAGTAGCAACAATAGCAACAACAAAAGATTTATTATCATAATGTGCTGAATCGAAGGAGAGTACAATAGTGAAAAGGTTCTCTATAAAGTTGTCTTCCAAACTTTCAATCTCTCTCTCTCTCTCTCTATATATATATATATATATATATATTCATAGTTTAGATACAAAGAAGTAATATATATATATATATATATATATATATATATATACATATATATATATCTTATTATAATGGAGATTGTGGGTTTGTCTGTCTGTAACCAAAACTATATTACTATACAAGTCACAATTCCTTTAGTTATTTACATCATATTCTCCATGATTTTATTTTTATTTAAACCTCAATTATCAATAAAATTGTTTTACATTACTTACACTGTTGACCATATCTACATGATATTTTCCATGTACCCCACTTGTACGGGTCAGGCACAAGACCCTATTTATGTGGGACCACCCACAAACCGAGGCTCATGGGGTGGCGAGTGAAAAATTGCGTCGATCCCGTCGGCATTCCCCCTCAAGGGGGGCGCCTCAAGCACTGGGCAATAAACCCAGCCCTGCCCCTTTAAATCAAGGGGGCAGGTGTTGCCTGGGGGGATGGCCCCCTGGGATCGACGCTGTTAATTATAGCAATGGTCCAGAGGCCGAAGCCACTGTTGACCATATCTACATACAAATAACATGCAATTGTATTTATATATACAACAAAATAGAGGTTTACAGTATGAATGGGAAGGCTAATTTGCATATTGATCTTAAAAAATTGATTTTAATAAATATATGCTTAGTATTATTGATTTCTAATTGTTTGGTTTTATCTTATTGAATATGAGCAAAAATCTCTTCAATAAATCTTAAAAGAAATCCCTTAACAATAAGAAATAACTGTAATATTATTCTTTACTTTCTATTTTAACTAAACAGTTTAATTAGGAAAATTAACCAATGAAAGACAGGAGTAATGGAAAATGATGGAAGAGTTAGTTTCAAAGTTGTTCTATTTTTCAATCATACCCCCTCTGTTCCAAATCTTTTTATCTGAATTCTTATTCAGTTTCATTAGCCTTTCTAATTTAATATCATATTTTATTATAAAATTTAACTAAAATACTTGCACCCGGAGGGTGCATATATTTGCTAGTATATATATATATATATATATATATATAGATATATAATATACCAAACTTATTGGTAAATCCTCGTGGTGAGTAAAAACCCAGCAAATAGTTTGATTGTAAAAATATACTACCAAACATTACCTGGGGAGAAAAAAGATTTTGGAAAAAAGAAAAGACCAAAATAATCGTACCAACAAAAAATAATCTATTGGTACAATATTTGGCCAAAAGAAAAAACAATTTATATGCATATATATATATATATAAGATATATATATTCATACAAAACCGCCAGGAGACTAAAGCTAATAAGTAAAAAGTGCTCAATACCTAAGTAGAGCAAATAATAAAGATAAATCTAATGAGTCAGACGAACCTACTAAAAGTTTCGCTTAATGCTCTTCAGGGCTGAGATCTGACTCAGATCTCAGCGCTGAAGAGCATTAAGCGAAACGTTTAGTAGGTTCGTCTGACTCATTAGATTTATCTTTATATATATATATATATATATATATATATATATATATATATGTGAAGAAAAGAAAGTGAATCCGACGGTATGTAGTATATTAAGAAAATTGAAAAAACACAGGTTTAAATAAGTTGAGTGGTAAGTTTATTGGCCGACGCTGCAGTGTTTCGATCTATTAATTAGATCATCTTCAGGGCATTTGTTGGTATATGGAAGGTGATAAAAAAATTTTATCACAGAATAACGAGAAAAGCAAGTCATAGTCCCTGTTTATCAGTCTGTTCAAAATTTGAAGTCTGAAGAAAGGATGGTGAAAAAAGTGGACGGTTTGAAATATGACGTCAAATATTCTCTTTTACGGTGTGAGTATGGACTATCACTTGCTTTAATCATTATTCTGTGATAAAAAAATTTTTATCACCTTCCATATACCAACAAATGCCCTGAAGATGATCTAATTAATAGATCGAAACACTGCAGCATTAGCCAATAAACTTACCACTCAACTTATTTAAACCTGTGTTTTTTCAATTTTCTTAATATACTACATATATATATATATATATATACATATATATATATATATATATATATATATATATATATATGAAAAATGAATGGAAGTGAATCCGACAGTGTGAAATAAATATTTAGAAAAAACAAACACATGATGTTAAATTCGCTGACAGAATTCTGTCAGCGAATTTAACATCATGTGTTTGTTTTTTCTAAATATTTATTTCACATATATATATATATATACACACACATATATATATATATATATATACAGGGTGTTTAGGATAAATTTGACATACTTATATTTGGTTATTTTTCTTCACAAGTTGGAGGCATTGACATTTACTAAGCATCATTTAAAAGCTTGGACCCTTCTTCATTCATATACGTGATGGTTGCTGCCCAATGCTCCCTGAATACTGTAAAAACAATCAGGCATGAACTGGAGAATTGCAATGGAGACTAAAGGCTGTGGCTAGAAGAAAGCAACATAACAGATATCTGATTGCGTTCGTACAGCAGAATTCCTTGAAAATCTGCAGGAAAAAAGTGTTGGAGGACCCTGGCATTGAAATTCGGTCTTTGTCACGTGAATTGAATGTTTCAGCCTCTACCATGAAGCTTGCACTCAATGAAGTACTTCGCTACTACTCATACAAGCGTCATAGAGGTCAACTGCTCCCAGAAAAGGCCTGTGAAAATCGTCTGACAAAGGCCAAGAAACTTCTGAGCAAAGTGAAACATCCTGCTAAACCTCAAACAATCTGATTGTTTTCCGATGAGAAAAACTTTTGCCAAGATCAAAAGCACAACAAGCAGAATAACAGATGGCTTGCATACAGCCCAAAGGAGACTCCTCGTGTTATGTAGACTAAATTTCCCCAAACTGTGATTGTTTTTGGATGTGTGTCCTCTGAGTTGCTAAACACTGTAGTCAAGCCCTGGATAACAAGGGTAACCAATGGTAGGCCATATGTATGGCAGCAGGATTTGGCTCCTTGCCACACCTCTGGGAAAAGTCGAAAATGGTTGTCAGAGAATTACAGACTACACCAGTCCTAATGTTTGGCCTCCAAACTCCTAAGATCTTAACCCCATGGATTATTATGTATGTGGCACTGTTGAGAAAGACACTAATCACCGTGCCAGTACTACAAAAGCCCAGTTAATTGACAGAATCAAGGTAGTTTTTGAGACCCTTCCCAGGGAAACTGTAACATCAGCTTACTCCAGGTTCCGGAGCAGGATTGAGGCTGTGATCGATGCTAATGGCGGTTATTTTGAGTGAAACTTGTTGACAGTAGTGTAATATCCGTGCCTGTTGAATTTCTTTACAATTCATTAAATTTTGTAGTTATCAAGCACTTTTTCTTTTTCCTTATGAAACTGTCAAATTCATTCTGAAGACCCTGTATATATATATATATATATATATATATATATATATAGGTTTTTTCCGTAGTTAGGGTCTTTCCATGTGTGGTTTAACCAAGCTGATGCAGGTAGACCATAAGGAGAGCTCAATGTACCTAATACCAGTGAGTAAAAGGACAGAGCAAGATATTTCATCAAGAGTCATGTTCTTGTGATTACCTGAAGATGCCGTATTAATACGGTTGAAATAAATTATTGTAATGAAGCAAGTTTAGAGTTTTTCTTCATTTACTAAATATATATATATATATATATATATATAGAGAGAGAGAGAGAGAGAGATGGGTGTAGTGGTGCATGCATATGTATGTATATATATGTATGTCTCCATTTGTGACGTGATATAACAATGTAGTATTATCTATCCATTAGTGAATCACAAGATTTCCAATGTGCATATTGACATCAATTCCTGTAGATGAGATATTACTACCTAGGTATGTGAACTGGTCTACTAATTTTAAAGGCTTAGCATCCAGTGACTCCATTTTGTTTTTATGAGTTCACATAGAGGCCAATGACTCACACTATCTTCACTAGGCTATGCAGCAGTGCTTCAGCTTGTGCAGGAGTGAGAATCACTAGATCATCTGGATAAAAGACCGATAATTATAAGCATTATCATCATAAAAGACATTATCATCATCATTATCATCATCATAAAGACTGATAATTATAAGCATTATCATCATAAAAGACTTAATTATAAGCATTATCATCATAAAAGACTGATAATTATAAGCATTATCATCATAAAAGACTGATAATTATAAGCATTATCATCATAAAAAGACTGATAATAAAATTATCATCATAAAAGACTGATAATTATAAGCATTATCAATAAAAGACTGATCATTATCATCATAAAAGACTGATATTTATAAGCATTATCATCATAAAAGACTGATAATTATAAGCATTATCATCATAAAAGACTGATAATTATAAGCATTATCAATCTGATAGTTATAAGTGATATCAACATAAAAAAGATGATTATGATAATGATGAGCATTATCATCATAAAAAAACTGATAATTATAAGTATTATAAACTGATAATGATAGTCATTATCAACATAAAATGACTGATAATGATAGACATTATCATCATAAAAAGACTGATAATGATAATAATAAACATTATCATCATAAATAGACTGATAATGATAATAATGAACATTATCATCATAAATAGACTGATAATGATAAACATTATCAACATAAAAAAAACTGATAATAAGTATTATCATCATAAAAAGACTGATAATTATAAGCATTATCAACCTAAAAAGACTGATAAAGCATTATCATCATAAAAAGAGTGATAATGATAATTATAAACATTATCAAAATAGAATGACTGATTAATTATAAACATTATCAACATCAACTGAGCTAGCTATATAATATAGTACAGTTCTATTATATATTATATCTAAGTTATATCTAATATATATTATATAGCTAGCTATAAGTTAAGAGAAAGGAAATGAATCCGACGGTATGAGTAAAGATAAAAAGATATGAAAACAACACAATATGCTGTTAAAGTGAAAACATTTTATATCATATTCATAGCTAATATTGTCAAGTTTGGAATATGTCTTCTTTTTTCAAAAACTGTTACAATAAGAGATACATGACTGTCGCTGACCGAGATAAGCGTTGGCGGATGTGCTTATATTTGAAACTACCGCATAACTTTTTTGCAACATCAATGTTTTCGTTTTGAATTCATATTATTTTTGTCTCCGCTATTGATAAGTCCGGAGGATAAACAAGCTCTGAAGATGATTTTTATAAATCGAAATATTGTTCAATATTAGCTATGAATATTATATAAAATCTTTTCACTTTAATAGCATATTGTGTTGTTTTCATATCCTTTTGTTACATAATCTATGCATACATTATTGTCAACCCCCTGTATTTCTGAAGGGATGGCCCCTTTTCATATCACGGGCGGGACTTTCCATGGAATATTACAGAAAACCCATGAAATACGTGAAGTCACGTGGCACCTGGTTGGCTCTCAGTTTCAGCTTGGACGTCAGGCCGATAAGGCCTTAGCTGGAGCTCAATGCAGACACGCGTTATGTTAGTTAGAGAAATATGTTTCGTTAAGTAAATAAAGGTTTAAATAAATAATATGGTTTTGTGGTTGATGAATGTCTTGGCAACAAGACTGACCTAGAAGAAATGAATCAAGAACGACCAACCAGCAAGAGCAGAGAAATAGAAACATAGAGAAGTCCAGACGCTAGAAGATGAACGTAAGATACCAAAGATGAGCAGAAGAAGAATAGAAGTAAAGAAAGGGTATACAACACTTTTATCTATACTCATAGCTAGCTATATAATTTAGATGTGTAAGTGTAATAAATGTTTGAGTAAAAGTCTTGTGATATGGTCTTAAATCAAATGCATTCTTTTTCTAACTTTTTTGTTGATCTAAGAAATTAATACTTTTGATTCAATCGAGAAATAAAACTGAACTAGTAAATAAATAGAAAATGGAAAATTTGGTTAAGAGGTGTTGTTTTTCAGATTCAAGTGGCTTTTTCCATTTTGATAGAAAATATCAAGATAGGGATTGGCACAATTTTGATTAATTTTGGACTTAAGACAATTGGACAATTCACAGATTTATTGCTACTACTACTACTACTACTACTACTACACACACACATACACACACATACACACACACACACACACACACACACACACACACACACACACACAAACAAACAAACAAACAAAAAAGAAACATTGTTTTAGGTTGTTTAAATTCTTCTTTTATATATATTTATTTTTTATTCAAATTATTCATTTTTTTTCTTAAAAACTTGTATCCTTTTTTTTTTGTTATGCATTTAAAAGAACTTTTTTTAAATATTTTTTTTTTTTGTTTAGTGGTTGGTTTTGAAAGCTATAACAATGCAAGTTTAAAGAAAAATGAGGTAACTATGATGTTGTTTGTTAACCTGTGATCAACACCATAGTTACCTTATTTTTCTTTATACTTGCATTGTGATAGCCTTCAAAACCAACCACCCAGCCAATATATATATATATATATATATATATATATATATATATATGTGAGAAGTAAACAAACAAACAATGTGTTTGATATGGCTGGTTAGAGTCCCCACCTGTGGAATATAACCTACTTCAAAACAAACGAAAAATCTGGGGAAAAAAACAGCTGGTGTAACGGTTAGAGTCCCCGCCTGTCAGCTTGACACTCAGGGTTCAAATCACACACAAAGCAGTATTCCTGTCTACAGCTCTGCTGATGAGGCCTAATAGGCTGAAATGTACATACAGAGATTGATTTTTCTCGTTTTGTTTAGCTTTACATTTGAATAGGTATGCCCGCCTAATTCCTTAATTATCAATTAATTAATTTTCAAAATTAGGTACGACTTCAATTAAGCACATATTCTCCCCCCCCCAAAAAAAAAATTATATATATAGGTAATCTGAACATTAGGTACATAAATGAGAGTAACCTCCCCTTGTTTGTTTCTCTTTTATTTATTCCTTTGGTTTACCTTTGATTTATTCTTAATATTTCGGGATATGGTTACCTCATTTTTCTTTACACTTGCGCATTGTGATAGCCTTCAAAACCAACCACCAAACCAATGTAAACACAACTGCTTCAATGTAATACTTCACTTTGGCCCTTTCTTGGGCTAGACATGAGGTCGGAGAGGCCCCCTCTGTTCAATCGGCTGGTCATGTCAAGCCCTAGCACCTATATAATTGCCCCAACCCTATTGCCCTTATGTCAAACCCAAACCCTTTTTATCATATGGGTGCTAGAAGGCGGTGGCTGAGGGTCTACATGTCCTGGGAATGATGTTAAACTCTATCTGATGGTGAGGCTCCAGTTTTGGAGGTTTGTGGAATGTGGAGCTGTTAAGTTTTTAAATGCCATCCATGGCCAGTTGAAAAGGGCTTAAAATAAGTAAGTCCTGAGTTATGGAATCCTTTGGTAAGTGAATAAGTCCTATCCTGCGTATAAATCCTATCCAGCATATTGGTAAAGGTCCCAGCAATCCTATGTCCGTCATCCACGAAGGTTCAAAGCAGTTATGCGTAGTGTGGCCAGAACAGCCGGTATAAATATTATATCAGCAGCAGAGTACTGCCAGTGATTGGCCAAGAGGTTGATTACATTGTTCTCAGCGAGTCTATAAATAGAAGCAGGCATCTATCACACACCTTATATAGCAAAATATCTCAACTGGAGCACACCTTCATCACCATTGTTCCTGGTCCACTCTGACCCGGTGTGGTAGTACCTGTTAGGGTCCAATCTATGGGTTAAATAAAAAAATGTATTTATAAAAAAAAAATTGTGTATCCATTAAAAATTAATGTATTTCAAAACTTTATCAGCATTAAATGACCCACTGAGGTTGATATGCCGTAAAACAAACCAAACCAAACCAGTATCTGCTGTTGCTCTTAGTGTAATGGTTATTTTTGTAGGAAATGGACATATCGATTTGAGTTCAAGTCCTGGAGGAAGCAGTTTACATTTCACATACATATATGTACCTCCATATATATTGGATTATATATATATATATGTACCTACATATATATTGGATTATATATATATATATATATATATATATATATATATTGGATTATATATATATATATGTACCTACATATATATTGGATTATATATATATATATATATATATATAGGTATATATAAAAACAAAATTTTTTTTTGTGATGAAACAAATAAAATACAGTGCTCAATCACAAATTGTGAGAGCTAATATTTATTTAATTTGCTGAGTTTTTATAGATCAATGTTTATTATAAACAGCTACCCAGGTTTCATGCTAAGGGGCAATCATCAGGTCGTTGAGTTAGATCCCATGGTGTTTGTTGAAGATCTTTTCTTAATGTCACATTCTGGACCGCAAATAACGTCAGTTACTTTCGCGGACGCTAGTGTACTTTGGATTTATTAAAAATTTTAATTTTTTAATTTTTTCAAAAATTGCATATATATATATATATATATATATATATATATATATATATATATATGGATTATATATATATATGTACCTACATATATATTGGATTATATATATATATATATATATATATGTACCTACATGTATATTGGATTATATACTTTTGGGAAAGGTACAAATCCAACTATTCTCCCTGCAGCTATGGGTAAATAGTAGAGCAGACTAAGCTCTTTAACCTTGGTATGGCAACCGGTTTAGGAGAAGGAAAATTTGAACCTGTTAAACTCCGCTTAAAACTTGACCTTGTGTCACATCCTGCTCATGTGGAGGGGTTGGTAAATATATACCTGCTGTTGCTAAGTGGTCACCCATCCAAATGGAAAGCAGGCTCATTGATGCTTAACTTCAGTGATCTGATGGAAACTGAAGTTTTCAGTGCCATCATAAATCAGAAAAAAAGCAAAGCTTATGTTCAGGCACAAGGCTGAAAGCAAAGAGTTCCCAGAACCTCAGTAGCAAAAAAAATCAGCAAAAATCAGTAGCAAAAAAAATCAGCAAAAATCAGTAGCAATGGGTCTTTAATTCTTTGCCTACTTTAAGCCACTCAAATCGGCTCTCCCACCAATGTGATACTATCATAATTAACTGGTGGATAGTTCATTATAATTGAGCAGAAGGACTCAGATTACAATAATGATGACTTTATTTGAATAGAATGAGTTCTGAAGTGATTAGATAATGGACTTTGAAATATCCCATCATATAGGTAAAAAATACGCGCGTGGTGTAATGGTTAAAGTCATGGGAAATGGACTCGTTGCCCCGAGTTCAAATCCTGGACGTGGTAATTGCATTTCACTTAGTGCTAATACCCTTGAGAAAGGTATAAATCCTACTCTCCCTCCAGCTATGGATAAATAGTAGCGCAGACTGAGCTCTTTAACCTTGGTTAGGCAACCGGTCTAGGAGAAGGAAAACTCTGAATTCAAACCTATTGAACTCCGCTTAAGAAATTGATCTTGTGTCATATCCTGCTCATGCGGAGGGGTTGGTAAATTTTTTTTTTTTTTTTTGTCCCTCCCACTCTCTGGTTTACCCCATTTGTTCTTAACAAATTCTTTACATTTCTGACTTTTAATTGTCAACCGGTGTAAATACTTGAAAAAGTACCGGTCGAAAAGGCCTTCGTATCCCCTTTTATTTTATTATTTTAATTCATAATAAAATATCACCTCCCCATTTTACATATGATTCCTCTACTTTTAATAGTTTACATATATATATATATATATATAGGTAAGAAATACCAAGAACATTTGGTACTGCTCGTGAGGGAAGTTTGGTTGGCAAAGAGTTAAGATGAACTTGGTAATCATTTGACCAGAATGGAATGCATATTATTATTGTTGTGGTTGTTGTTGTTGTTGTTGACAGTAACGAGGATGTTAAACATTTTACATTTATAAGTAGGAATGTCCATGAGGAAAGGACTCGATAGGAAGAGGAAAGAGTTACTGAGTACTTTGATCTTTTTTTTTTCAAATAAAGAAGTGAATAGGCTAAAATTTAAAGTTTGGTAGTCTGTTAATATGTCCCTTATCATGAACTAGCTTAAAAGCCGCCCTATCTGGCGGCAATCAAGCCAGTTGTTCGCAAATTTATTTCCAAGTTACAAAATTGCTATCATACGAAAAAATTTGTCCTAAAAAATCACCAAAAAACAATTGCAGTAATTATTACTTGAGAATCCAAAATTTTTGAATTAAAGGTTCAGATTCGTCCCGGAATGTCTTTAATTTGCTCATCGAATCAGCCTGATTCCAAAATGGTATGATATCTTGGGCAGCGGCCTCTAGGAGTAAAATTGAAAAAATGTGACACACTGACACACTGGCAGTTTTAGGATTAGAGGTTCAGATTCATCCTGGAATGTTTTTGATTTGCTTCACTAAGTATATGAATATAGACTTAGGCTTTGGACCATGGACAGTGGAGAAGAGCTTTAAAAGTTTGAGACCAACCGTATACAGCATGAGCAGTTGAAACGAGATATTCGCAAGAATAAAAAAGTAGACAACCAAGGGCTTCAAATCAGTCTACTATGTGACCAGTGTGGAAGGCTATGTATGAGCAAAGCTGGCCTGATCAGTCACCAATCTGTGCATCGGCGGGATGGACTAATAAAATACCCTGTGCTCCCTGGAATTACCTGTAAATGTGGGAAGACGTGCAAGACTTTGGCAGGACTAAAGAGCCACCTTCGTGCAGCTCATTGTTGAACTTTTTGAAGCTCACCATTATATTCTTTGAACTGTTGAACAAATATGTATGATAATCAACATAAAGAATCCTTTATTTACATCGTGGTTTGAACATCAAAGCCATTTTTCTGTGAATAGTCTTTCTCACAATCACACACACATACATACACCTACACCATTCATCAATGCAGCCATCCATATATATATATATATATATATATAATCGGTCAAGAATATATTAAAAAGATAAATATACTGGGTTTTTTTTTTAAGTATGGGAAAATAAATATGAAGAAAAAAAAAGATTTGAATTAAATTTCAATAATCCATAGCAAGGAGTGTCTCTTATTTTCACCACTGGTTTCTTTTTTAAAAATAACATTAACAATATGTATTGAATTTATTGTTTATGGCTGGTTAATTTTCTGTCTGGGAATATTATTTATATTCTTATTGATTAAATCTATATTGTACAGAAAATATTATACTATATATCTTATTATAATGGAGAATTGGTGTCTGTCTGTAACCAAAACTAAGTCACTGCTTACATTCCAATATGCTCAGGAATTGCATAAGTTTATCAAGAAGTATCTAATTTATAGTCAAAATCATTCATTCATAGAATAAATCTTATTTATTAACAAGGTCTCTAGGAAAATCCAAGTTAATTTTGCTTCAAAATGGCCTATGTCATTTGCCTCGTACCCCACTTGTATGGGCTGGACACAAGGCCTCGTTTTAATGTGAGCCCACCCACAAGCCGAAGCTGATGGGTGGGAAAGAAAAAAAATTTCTTGGGCTAGACGGACGGTCGGAGAGGCCCCCTCCGATCAATCGGTTGGGTATGTCAAGCCCTAGCACCTATATGATTGTCCCAACCCTATTGCCCTTATGGCAAGCCCCAACCCAATGGATGCTAGAAGGTGGTGGCTGAGGGTCTTCATGTCCTGGAAATGACATTAAACTCTAACTGATGGTGAGGTTCGAGTTCTGGATTTTTAGGGAATGTGGAGCACCCCTTCATCACCATTGCTCCCTGGTCCACTCTGACCCGGAGTGGTAATACCTGTTAGGGTTCCATCTATAGGTTAAATAGAAAAATTTATTAATAAAACAATTGAGTATCCATTTAAGAATGAATTTATTTCAAAACTTTATCGGCATTAAATGACCCACTGAGGTTGATATACCGTAAAACAAAACAAACCAAAATCATATAAATTTAAACCACTCACTCTCTCACTCTTTAGCTCACTCTCTCATCCAATGACTTTTTTTTCTTTCACTCACTCATATAACTTTACTTTCTACTTTACCCATGTAAATTTAAAGAGCTCACTCACTCACTCACTCACTCACCCACTCTTCCACTCACTCATTCAATCTTTCTTTCTTTATTTCTTTCTTTCTTTTACTCACTCACTCACTCACTCATATAACTTTACTTTCTACTTTACTCATGTAAATTTAAAGCACTCACTCACTCACTCACTCACTCTTCCACTCACTCATTCTTTCTTTCTTTATTTCTTTCTTTCTTTTACTCACTCACTCACTCACTCATATAACTTTACTTTCTACTTTACTCATGTAAATTTAAAGCACTCACTCACTCACTCACTCACTCTTCCACTCACTCATTCTTTCTTTCTTTATTTCTTTCTTTCTTTTACTCACTCACTCACTCACTCATATAACTTTACTTTCTACTTTACTCATGTAAATTTAAAGCACTCACTCACTCACTCACTCACTCTTCCACTCACTCATTCTTTCTTTCTTTATTTCTTTCTTTCTTTACTCACTCACTCACTCACTCATATAACTTTACTTTCTACTTTACTCATGTAAATTTAAAGCACTCACTCACTCTTCAACTCACTCATTCACTCACTCTTCAACTCCCTCATTCAATCACTCTTTCTTTCTTCTTTCTTTCTTTCTTTCTTTCTTCACTCACTCACTCACTCACTCACTCATATAACTTTACTTTCTACTTTACTCATGTAAATTTAAAGCACTCACTCACTCTTCAACTCACTCATTCACTCACTCTTTCTTTCTTTCTTTCTTTCTTTCACTCACTCACTCACTCACTCATATAACTTTACTTTCTACTTTACTCATGTAAATTTAAAGCACTCACTCACTCTTCAACTCCCTCATTCAATCACTCTTTCTTTCTTTCTTTCTTTCTTTCTTTCACTCACTCACATAACTTTACTTTCTACTTTACTCATGTAAAATTAAACCACTCACTCACTCACTCACTCTTCAACTCCCTCATTCAATCACTCTTTCTTTCTTTCTTTCTTTCTTTCTTTCTTTCTTTCACTCACTAATATACTTCCTTTTTCTTTCATTAATTCACTTTTCAAACTGGTATTTTAATGACCAACTTTAGTCTATTCTAGATTGCTATCTACTCTTTAATTATAATTAGTAATAGTCTTTAACATTTTGTTAGACGTCCATTACTAGTTTACAAAACATAACTTGCTATGTACAGTAAAGTCAAAACTACTAGTAAAGTCTGTGGAGTAACCTATTGTCAGCAAGGGAGTCTATCCCCTTTTCACTAGACTATGGAGATTGTGGTATTTTTTCAAAGGTGGAGCACCACACACCTAGCGTCAGCTCCCAGATGTTTTCTGGTCTGGCTTTATTTCTTCTTCTTAAAGATGCCAGTCTGTAGAAGCTGGTGTGCCATTATTTCACAAAGATGACATAAGGCTTATATTTGACGTGATCACATCTTTTTATTTTCAACCAGACTTCTCAACCGTGGCGAGAGTGAAGTGAAAGACGATGTCTATATCACGATGTCTTCCGCTAAAACTGCGTACTCGACTAAAGCTTTATACAAAATGGCAACAACACTGGAATAACAACATCCACAATAAACTCTTCCTAATCAAACCGACTTTGGGAGGCTGCAGACCAACTTTAAGGAAGTCTAGAAAGGAACAAGTCATTATGTCCCGATTATGCATTGGTCATACAAAACTAACACACTCTTATATACTCAAACACGAACAACAACCACAATGTGAAACACCCCTGACAGTTAAACACTTATTCATGGAATGCAGGTTTTTTGCTCACATCAGAAACCATTATTTTAAAGCAAACTATGAAAGATCTGTTTGAAAATGTTAACATAGAGGATATTTTCTCCTTTTTTGAGGGAAATAAAATTATACCATAGAATATAGACATGAAACAAATCAATACCATACAACATAATCCCCAATAATGCTAACACATTTCTAAAACCAATTACTAAAAGTATATATATGAATACACAATATGTATTACACCCTAACTGTTAGGCATGATATAACCCCGGATGGGTTGATATGCCGTTAAAATCAATAAACCAACCAACCATCGACTAAAGCTAAACTTAACTTCTGCTCTCATGTTTCCCAATGAGGGAAGTCATGGGGTCAACTTGATGTTACTCAGTATCAATCATTTAACCGATTTTGAATTTCAACGAATTCTAAATCAAAATCTAACCACTACAGTCATAATTTGTAGGCAACCCACTAAGTATGTAACACTTTTTTTTGGGGGGGGGGTTCTTACTCCTCTTGTTACATAATCTATGCGGTTGCATAAGATGATTGTCAATCCCCTGTATTTCTAAAGGGATGGCCCTTTTCATGTAACGGGCGGGACTTTCCATGGAATATTACAGAAAGCCTCCAAAATACGTGAAGTCACGTGGGACCTGGTTGGGTCCTCAGTTTCAGTTTGGACGTCAGACAGAGAAGATGTACTGCCTTAATTGGAGCTCACTGCATATGTGCGTTATGTTAGTTACATGAAATGTTTAGTTAAGTAAATAAAAGCTTACGAAAGTAACATGGTTTTGTGGTTGATGTCTTGGTAACAAGACTGACCTAGAAGAAATGAATTAAGTGCGACCAACCACCAAGATGAAGTCCAGAAGAGACGTTAGAAGAGATGCTAGGAGAAGAACGTAAGATAGAAAAGATGAACAGCAGAAAAATAGAAGTAAGAAAGTAAGAAGAAGAGTATACAACACTCTGCCAAGCATACACTCTGTGTATTCTAAGCTCTACTGAGCTGAGGTCACAAATGGCTGTCATAGTAAAATTAACCCAAATTCACCGTGATAAACAAAATAACAATGGCAATAAATGTTGTTGATATGTTACAAACAAAGTTCTGGGAAAGACGAGTATATTACAAATACAGGCTATACAATAACTGAAGATGAACAATGAAAAGTGAAAGAAAAGATTGGTTGGTTGGTTGGTTTGGTTGGATTTTATGGCATTTCAATCCTTCTCAGGTTATTTTATGCTGAAGACATTTAGTTCTGTTCATGTTTCATGGTTATTAAATTTTTTTAAAACTCAATTTTTAAAAACATTTTTGGACCATATGACCTTTAGGCCATTACAACCATAATGCGTAGCTGATTCACTACTTAAACACTGATACTTCAGAGGATTACCAGGGATTTCTGCTGGACAAGCACTCTTGCTTGAAGACCTAAAGGATGGCCCATAAAAACTTAACAATTGTCCCTCCCCCAATGGCCCCATCTGTTTGCTACGGGTGGTGACTCATAATGCTTAAGGATGGAAACCTGGTGGATGAGCAGTCTATAATCTCTCGATCTCGACTCACAAGGACACTTTTCTCATTTACACCATCAAAATCCAGTTGTTTGTTAGGGGTTAGGGTTAGGGGTTAGGGTTAGGGGTTAGGGTCAGGGATTAGTTTTATAATTAAAAAAAAAAATCTAAAAATCATCTGTTAATAATTAACCGAATTTTGACAGTGTAAATGGAAAAAATATCCCACGATTCGAGATCGCAAAAGGGGTGCCTAAAGGTCATATGGTCCACATTTTTTAAAACTCATAAAGACTTTCCAAGAGATTTGAAGCTGAACTGTTCCTGTGATAAAATAAAGCCGCAGGTCACACTGTTCATCACTGATGGTGTGAGTGGGTGGGCTGTGTGTGGTTTGGTTTGTTTTGTGGCATATCAACCTTTGTGGGTCATTTAATGCCGACAAAGTTTTGAAATAAATTCATTCTTAATGGATACTCAACGTTTTTTATAAACACATTTATCTATTTAACTCATAGATGGGACCCTAACAGGTACTACAACTCCGGGTCAGAGTGGTAGTAATGGCGATGAAGGCATACTCCACATTCGCCACTACTCCACATTTATGATAAATAAGGGGCAGGGGTGGCTGGGGGGATGGGTAGTGGATTTTCTTCCCTCTAAATGGGGAGTGTTATATGGAGATGCAGGTGTTTGGTCAGAATGTTGGATGATAAGGGATGGGTCAATAAATGAATGTGTATGTGTGTTTGGGGGCTGGATTTGTCATTAGTTGTATATGTGTGAGTTTTTAAAAAAAAATCTTTCTGTCCATCTATTTGTCTGCCCCTACTGACAACCTACTGTTTTTCACCATTCTGAAAATGTCCTTCATTGAAGCTAGAACTGGGCTGTGGTCCTGATGATGGTCAGAATGGCCGAAACGTTGCATCGTCGACAATAAACATCCAGTTTCCATAACATCCCGTGTTTGTCTACTTTTCTCCACATATTGTAGGATTAACCTCTTCACATTTCTCCCATATATATAATATATATATATATATATATATATATATATATATATGTGTGTGTGTAGATCATATACACATAGGGGACCCTGGCAGGCACTACCACTCCAGGCCAGAGTGGACCTGGGAGTAATGACAAGAAGGGGTACTCCAAACTTCTCAGAGCTCCAGAATTGGAACCTTACCACTAGATGCAGTACTCGGACACTTTACTAAATATGAGATCTTACTTAAGATCTTGTTTTTACTGTTGTTGATATTATTGCAGTTTTTAGGGGCCGGCAGGGGGAGAAAAGCTTGAATGTGTGCTCTAAATTTGTCTGTCTTTGTATTTATTATAAATAAAGTGAAAATCTTAAGCCTACCTGATAGAATGCAATTAGTGTCAATTTCTTTTCTAAAATACCTGTAATTGAGCACTTTCTTTGGCCTCAAGGAATTCTACGCATTGAAATCTATCAGAAAAGCCAATAAAATCAACACCTTAAATTTTCATGAAAACAAGTAGACTCCTATTAGAATGTAATGCCTTAAAAAAGGAATTTTTAGGGGGTTGTTGAAGCCTCATATCTCCGTCAATTCTCAACAGAATGCAATTTCTTTGGTATCATTTTAATCTATGCATCGAAATCTATCAGAAAAGCCAATAAAATCAACACCTTAAATTTTCACGAAAATGGGTAGACGCGTCTGTCAATTCTCACCAGAATGCAATTGTTGGTCATTTTTAGGCACTATAAGGTGAATTTTAAGGGCTCATATCTCCACTAATTATATAATTATCAAATTTTTATTTTCATGGGTCAGAAAATTCTGTCAAAAAATTTGGTAATTTTTTGTCTGAATTTCAGATTTCAGGGATAAGGAATTGTCCGTGGTGTAATGGTTATCATCATAGGAAATGGACCCAACGACCCGAGTTCAAATCCTGGCTTGCATTTCACATAGCACTAATACCCTTGAGAAAGGCATGCATCCAACTATTCTACCTCCAGCTATGGATAAATAGTAGAGCAGACTGGACTCTTTGACCTTAGTATGTGTCATATAGTACCTAAATAATGAGAATGGAATCATCTGTTTTCCCTGTAATTAATGCCTGATGAAACCTCAGAAGCGCGAAACAACCAGATCTCACTGGACTTGTTAATTCAACCTAGCAATGGCAAATTACTGTTCACCTTGTATCTTTGCTTAGTAAACCTTTTATATAATACCTAAATAATGAGAATGGAATCATCTGTTTTTTTTAATAATTAATGCCTGACAAAACCTCAGAAGAGAGAAACAACCAGATTTCACTTGACTTGTTAATTCAACCTAGCAATTGCAAATTACTGTTCACCTTGTATCTTTGCTTAGTAAACCTTTTATATAGTACCTAAATAATGTGAATGGAATCATCCGTTTTTCCTGTAATTAATGCCTGACGAAACCTCAGAACCGAGAAACAACCAGATTTCACTTGACTTGTTAATTCAACCTAGCAATGGCAAATTACTGTTCCCCTTGTATCTTTGCTTAGTAAACCTTTTATATAGTACCTAAATAATGAGAATGGAATCATCTGTTTTTCCTGTAATTAATGCCTGATGAAACCTCAGAAGCGAGAAACAACCAGATCTCACTGGACTTGTTAATTCAACCTAGCAATGGCAAATTACTGTTCCCCTTGTATCTTTGCTTAGTAAACCTTTTATATAGTACCTAAATAATGTGAATGGAATCATCCGTTTTTCCTGTAATTAATGCCTGACGAAACCTCAGAAGCGAGAAACAACCAGATTTCACTTGACTTGTTAATTCAACCTAGCAATTGCAAATTACTGTTCACCTTGTATCTTTGCTTAGTAAACCTTTTTCCCTATTCTTTATAGTCATTGTGTTTCTTCCTATTATTGCTTTGTTAACTCTAATACTCAAGTTATAACAGTATGGCAAGCTGTCTGAGAGATGGAAAACTGAATTCAAACCTGTTAAACTCTGCTTCAAAATTGACCTTGTGTCACATCCTACTCATACGGAGAGGTTTGGTAAATACATTGTGGATAAAATCACTGGTAAATGTGTATTTGATTACCTGGTAGGTACTAGTTGTTTTTGTTAGGTCAGGTAGTGAAAAATGTCTTGTTCAGTAGTAAAGACAGACAAGTGATATCTTGAATTAATGAGGAAGAATTGACTGATATGAGATATCCTCAAAACAGTTAAACTTAGAACAACCTACCAGTATGAAAGCCTTGACAATCAAAAGATTACAAAGGGAGGCGGACCTGAACTTTCGGAACCCCCCCACTCTAAAATTTAAAAAAAAATTTTTTTTTCTTCTTTCTATGGATTATTATCGATTGCACACCAATCTATCAGACTGTAAAAAAAAAATTCTAAAAAGTTCTTTATTTTTCGAGTTTTCAGGGGTGCTCAGTTCCCCGTATAAGTTTATCGTAAATCAATCCCCCTTATCGGAACCGCTAAAAAAAAAAAATTATTTATTTATTCATTTATTTTTCCTTCAATGGATTATTATCGATTACACACCAATCTATCAGATTTTTTTTTTAAATTATTGAAAGTTCTTTATTTTTCAAGTTTTCAGGGTTTTTTTTTAGTCTCCTGGCGGTTTTGTATGAATATATATATCTTATATATATATATATATGCATATAAATTGTTTTTTCTTTTGGCCAAAATATTGTACCAATAGATTATTTTTGGTTGGTATGATTATCTTGGTCTTTTCTTTTTTCAAAAATTTTTTTTCTCCAGGTGATGTTTGGTAGTATATTTTTACAATCAAACTATTTGCTGGTTTTTTTCTCACCACGAGGATTTACCAACAAGTTTGGTATATTAAATAATATATATATATATATATATATATATATATATATATATATGGCTGAACTTGCACTACGGTCGGAAAATTAAAACGGAAAGTTTTGGGGAGGTCCCCTATGACAGTTTAACTACAGTCTATGAATTAACTTTTTGCGAATTGGGTTATGGTTAAGGGGTTTGGGGATTAAGGTTGTTTTTTTAATTACGTATTGCTTAAAAAAACAACAATAAAAAAACCAAATTACTATACATTTAATGTTGAAAAATATATTTATTAAAACCAAGTTTAATTGAAATTATACATAGCAATACTAACACAAACAACTGAGACTAATGTGTCTACCATTGGATTCAATAATTAATTTCAATGGTTAATTAAATGTATAGTAATTTTGGGTTTTTTGTTGTTTTTTAAGCAATATGTAATGAAAAACAACCTTAATCCCTAAACCCCTAAACCGTAATCCAATTCACAAAAAGTTCATTCATAGACTGTAGTTAAACTGTCATGGGGGACCTCCAAAAAAAGATTCCATTTTAATTTTCCGACCATTGTGTAAGTTCAGCCATGTATATATATATATATCTTATTATAATGGAGATAGAGTGTTTTTCTGTCTGTAACCGAAACTATATTACTACTCAAGTGACAATTCCCTTAGTTATTTACGTCACAATCTCCATGATTATCATTTTATCTTAAACCTCAATTATTAATAAAATTATTTTGCGTTATTATTACTATTGGTCATATCTACATATCTATAACATGCAATTGTATTTATATATACAACAAAATTGTGGTTTACAGTGTGAACGGGAAGGCTAATTTGCATATTGATATTAAAAATTTGATTTTAATAAATATGTATTTAGTATTATTGATTTCTAATTATTTGGTTTTAACTTAATGAATATGAGCAAAAGTCTTGTGGATACATCTTAAAAGAAATCCATTGACAAGAAGACATAATTGTAATTTTATTCTTTACTTCCTATTTTAACTAAATAGTTAAATTAGGAAAATTTAGCAATGAAAGACGAGATGAAAGAGTAAGTTTCAGTTGTTCTATTTTTCAATTATACCCCCCCCCGTCTAAAATCTTTTTATCTTCATTCTTATTTAGTTTCATTAGCCTTTCTAATTTAATATAACATTTTATTACATTAAAACTTAAATACTTGCACCCGGAGGGTGCATATATTTGCAAGTATATATAATCAATAGTAATGGTATTATGGATGATTTAGACTCATAACTTAAAGTTTCATGGTTATGCAATCATCAGATGAGTCAAACGGTTGAGATCTTAAAAACTGTTTTTTAAGATCTCAACCATTTGACTCATCTGAGGATTGCATAACCATGAAACTTAAAGTTATGAGTCCAAATCATCCATAATACCATTACTATTGATTATAAATCTGCTCTGCTTTATTAGCATTGAGCACCTTTTCATGCCAATACTTTTCTCATTTATTCTATATTCATTCTATATATATATATATATATATATATATATAAGTAAAAGTTGTCGGTGCGGCCTAATGTCGGTATCAGCTAATCAGCGAGGGAGTCTATCCCCTTTTCACTAGCGCAAGACCAAGGAGATTGTTTTTGCATCTGAGGTGGAGCGCCACATCAGCTCCTTACTTTACTGCTCAGATCCCTGTGTTACTCATTCGCTGTGCTGGCGAGGGCCGGTATCGAACTAGGAACCTTGTGGTTTTATAGCCGAACACTCTACCGACTGAGCTAAATGTACAAAGTTCACCTAAAATCAATTGTAATGACAAAGATGTCACTGGGGATAGTTAATATCACGTTCCTAACATTTGAAAACAAATAAACTTAATTTAAACTTTATTTGACCTCCATTTTGCCATGATAGGGGTGTGGGTGGAGAGGTCTTATTCATTACTCATTGGTCAGGTTTAATGTATGACATTTCATCTAAATGATTAATTTTCATCATTTTTAAAGAATAATCTAACTTTGACTTATTTAGGTAGGTAAAATCTTATTATAATGGAGATTGTGTGTTTTTCTGTCTGTAACCGAAACTATATCACTACTCAAGACGCAATTACCTTTCTTATTTACATCACATTATCCATGATTTTATTTCTATGTAAACCTCAATTATTAATAAAATTGTTTAACATCATTAATACTCTTGGATTTATCTACATACTAATAAGATGTAATTCTTTTTATATATACAAAAAATAGCGGTTTGCAGTGTGAGCAATGGTGATGAATGGGGTGCTCCACATTCCCCAAAATCTCCAAAACTGGAACCTCACCATCAGATAGAGTTTAACGTCATTCCCAGGACATGTAGACCCGCAGCCACCGCCTTCTAGCACCCATATGATAAAATGGGTTGGGGCTTGCCATAAGGGCAATAGGGTTGGGGCAATCATATAGGTGCTAGGGCTTGACGTGACCAGCCGATTGATCGGAGGGGGCCTCTCCGACCGCCCGTCTAGCCCAAGATAGGGTCAAAGTGGAGTATTGCATGTCATGAACTGCTCATCACCTGGGCTCTATCCTTAAGCATCACGGGTCGCCACTGACGGCCAACAGGTGGCCCCATTGGGGGAGTCTTACCCCTCTGCAGAGGTGCAGTCAGTGCATTCTAACGCCCCAGCCGACAGGGCAGTGAGATAGATAGATAGATAGATATGAATAAATTGATAGATGAAGAGACTGAGATAGATAGGTAGATAGATAGATAGATAGATACAAAAAATTTGAGATAGATGAAGAGATTAAGATAGATAGATAGATAGATAGATAGATAAAAGGGTATGAAAACACACAATACTGTTAAAATGAAAATATTTTATATGATCTATAAAAAATCATCATCAGAGCTTGCTTTTAATCCGGACTCATTGAAAGAGAAGCAGAAAAGATAGATGTGAATAAATTGATAGATGAAGAGACTGAGATAGATAGATAGATGTGAATGAATTGAAAGATGAGGATATTAAGATAGAGATAGATAGATAGATAGATAGATAGATAGATAATGAAAAATTTGAGATAGATGAAGAGTTTAAGATAGATAGATAGATAGATAGATGTGAATAAATTGATAGATAGATAGATAGATTGATAGATAGATTGATACAAGCGCTTTCAGTCTAAGGTCAAGTATCTCTATTGGTCACCTGAGTCACTCACCCATCAATCCATACATTCCTATTTCCTCATTCTCCACTTTCTATTCTTCTTCTTTGCTTACCACACCTCATCGCTGTATCTTAAACTTTTGCTGAGTAGAGGCCAATTTGGCTTTGCTTAGGGTGAATCTTGGTTTTAAAAAAACCCAAAAAGGTTAAAACCTTGATTTGAAACCAAATCAAAGAATCCTGATAGCATAAATAAATGGTATCAAACTCAAAATGAGTGTTGCCAATCCACAGAGTTCCAGATAAGAGAGATATAACCATATTAAGTTTAAACGAAACAATTAAAAAAATGTTTAAATAATTAATTCTTTAATTCATGATAATTCAATTAATAAACTTTTTGGGACACAGATTTTTTTGTTTTCTGTTGATTTTGTACTTTTTATACAATAACTTTTATCCCTTACCATTGCTCTTTTGGCAATGGCCTTGTGCAGGTCATGGACAAAGATGGGGGTACAAAGATAATTGTCTCTCTTGGGACTGTAGGCAGGGCTCCCCATGTTAACAACAGTTCTAAGTGACAATCATCAGGAGCAGGGGTCGGTAACCCGTGGCCTGTGGGCCACATCCGGCCTGCAAGTGACTGACATCTAGCCCAGCAACATAACACCTGAACTCTAAATTGCATTTTTTTAATTGTGTTAGTAATTTTTTTTCTGTTATTCTTGCTGTAAAATAAGTAACCTGTACAAAGATAATCATCTCTCTTGGGACTGTAGGCAGGGTTTCCCACATCATGTGTACGTTGGTCCCATGACAATTCAAGACCTTAACCCTTTCTATCTTAGCAGCTCAACTCTGAATGAAGAAGACGTGCGTCTTTTTTGGTCCTTGCTCCTTGAGGGAACAAGCCCATTTATCCAAACTCTGTTCTCAGAGCTGGCCAACCAATAGAAAACCTGTTACATCGCACTTCTTTGTGTTCATTGGAACACACTTGGGTAATCTGAACATTAGCTACATAAATGAGAGTAACCCCCCCTTTGTTTCACTTTGAGGAAGCCTTATGTTTTGGTCAGCCATTTTCATTTCACTGTAAATCTACACTGAAAATACGAATTTGTTTGAATCAACACAACTGCATGTTTTAACATGAAAATATCATAAAATGTGTTCTTAATTGTGCTTGCGCATTATTTGAAAGGAACTTAATTGTTATTAAGACTATACCTGATACTCCCATCGGCACACATATCCACGCACGCGCACACATACATGTATATTATTAGTGTACACTGTTCATGTTCCTGACACTAATACATTATTCTGTGTACTAGACATGAGACTTTGATGAGTTGTGGTGCACCTGAGCACTGTACACATATATGTATATTATTACTGTATGCTGTTCATGTTCCTGACACTAATACATTATTCTGTGTACTAGACATGAGACTTTGATGAGTTGTGGTGCACCTGAGCACTGTACACATATATGTATATTATTACTGTATGCTGTTCATGTTCCTGACACTAATACATTATTCTGTGTACTAGACATGAGACTTTGATGAGTGTTGCAGGAGTTGATGGGTAGCATTGGATTTCAGCATCACACCACCTTAGGGACTCCAGCTTCGGATTTGTTTTCGAGGTTTACTCTCCTAGACTTTCCTTGAGCACCTGAGCACTGTACACAATAAATTTCGGCTAAACTTGCAAATCGGTCGGAAAATTAGCGTCACACAGAAAAAACAGAACCCACAGATTTTGTAATAAAACTGTTAATTTTAACTAGGGGGGTTAGGGTTAGGGTTAGTTTAATGGGAAAATAAATAAATAATTTGGGTTCTGTTTTTTCTGGGTCACCCAGTAATATCATGGGATTTTGAGTATGATTTGCAAGTTTTACCAGAATTTCATTATATATATTTACCAACCCCTCCGCACGAGCAGGATGCGACACACGGTCAATTTCTTAAGCGGAGTTTAACAGGTTTGAATTCAGAGTTTTCCTTCTTCTAAACTGGTTGCCTAATCAAGGTTAAAGAGTCCAGTCTGCCCTACTATTTACCCATAGCTGGAGGGAGAGTAGGATTTATACCTTTTCCAAGGGTATTAGCACTATATGAAATGCCAACAGCTTCGTCCAGGAATTGAACTCGCGTTGACGAGTCCATTTCCTACGACTCTAACCATTAGACCACGCGCCTCCGTAGAATTTCATTATTAGTCGTCATGGAAACACATGTTAGTCTAACATTGTTAGTATGAAGTTTTCTGGAGTTGATCAATGTTATTGTTTATTTATTAAACATTAAATATTAAACAATGTTTTAAAATCTGTAACAATTAAAAAAAAATGAAAATAAGTCACCTTCCTTAGGTTGGAGGGCAGACCGATTTATATTTGTTTGTTTGTTTATTTAATTCATTTGTTGCCACCTCTTTTTTCCTTTTTCTTTTACGAAGGGGTGTGTAGACAGGTTTTTTTGTGTGTACATCTAAGGGAGGGAGAAACAGCGTGTTTACAAGAGAAAATGAGTTAAAGAGATAAATAGATTGATAGATAGATAGATAGATAAATAGATAGATACAGAGGGGGAGAAAGAGAGAGAGAGAGAGAGAGAGAGAGAGAGAGAGAGAGTGTGTGTGTGTTTGTGTGCTTGTGTGTGTGAGAATCTCCCTCATATGGGAAAGTGTTATTTTTTTTTCTTTTCGTTTCAATGGATTTATTTTTCATCCAATCAGCACAGGCTCCGCCAGTGTTTGTTTTGATGACGTTACTACTTCTCTTCAGAGCACCGTTACTCACTCCTTACTCTCTCTCTCTCTCTCATTACCTACATACATACATACATACGTCTCAATAAAACGTCCTAACCCCTCCTCCAGTTCTACCCCCTCACACCACCTTTGTTATTTGTTATCACAATTATTATTTAGCCAAGGGAGATAATCGTTGTTGTCAGTTGTTTCATTCGGTGTTTGTCAGAGACTTGAGAAAGGCATGGCGGAGGTTGTCTCTAATAGCCCTGTGTTCCCATCGGACATGCGAAAGAAACAGAAAATTGTAATTATAGGTGCTGGTATAGCAGGTATTTCTGCTGGCCAGTACCTCTGCAAGCAGGGATTTACCGATGTTACCATTCTGGAAGCCTCACATCGTACTGGAGGCAGAATATGGACTGTATCAGGTGAGTAAAAGTCAGTTCATTCACCCAGCGATGTTTGTCCTAGGGGAAAAAACACAAGATAGGGATGGATATGAAATCTATTTGAAATATAGCACTTTTATAAATACAGAAAATTTGATAAGAGTAAGAAAAAGACCACCTGTAATTGTTGGTGTTTTTTATTTAATTCTTACCGAGAAAAAAACCCCGAGAAAATATGTTCGTTGTCAGACGAATTGTCCTTTCTTCAGTATGAGGAGCATTGAGCATGAAATTGATCACCTTCTGTCTGGTCGTTAGTGGTTAATATTTAACATCTATGAATTAATAAATAATATATATGTATGTGTATTATATATTTTAGATATCAGATAATTGTGAAAAATCAATTTTAACTATAGATCCCTCCCCCCATTTTTTGTTTGTTTTGAAATAGCAATTTTAATTTCAAATATTTGAGTAAAGCGCGAACTGACACTTGTTTTTCTTTCTTTTGTATCGGTATCCTAACTATTCATGCGTCGGAAAATTTCTGGACTTTCCCCTATTTGATTATTTATATTTTGATCTATGTTCAAATTCCCTTTTTAAATTCAATTCTGATAATAAAAATATCGATTAAAACACTAATAAAAATTTAGTTATGTTAATTTAACTCTTTTTAGAATTGGTCCATTGGAAGGATGAAACTTTACACCATTTAAACTTTTTTTTTTGTTTAATAGTAATAACTCAAGTAACCATTCTTTTCTTTTAGGAAACAAAAAAATAAATAAATAAATAAATAAATTATACTTAGTTTCTATTCCAAAAATGATCGTAATTGATCCTCAACTGTTTTACTTCATAACCGTCTTAAAAAAAAAAAAAAAAAAAGAAAAAAAAGGTTCATTGATATTAAAAATACGGGTTACTCGGTGCATAAAAAATTACTTATGGAAAATTCACTTAGAAATATAAAAACAGAAAGTAAGTAAAAACAAAAACCCAAGATTCTTTGTGTGTATAATTTTTTTTTTTTTTTTTTTTACTTGAAAATGAAAAAAAAAAAAATCTTATTCATTGTTCTAAAAAATTCAAGACTTTCTAAAAATAATCAGATCTAATAATTTCCTCGGCATTTATCAAATTTCAGGATTATTTCAACCGATTAAAAACATATTTGCCAATCAAGAAACTTAATCTTAAAAAAAAGAAATCTGTTGAATATTCAGAACGATTCGTGTTTGTTATTTTTGCTTAGTTTACGTTTAACGAAATCGCAGCAGTTTTTTTTTTTTTTCAATCGACAAAACTTCGCATATATATCTCTAACCGATTGAATATTACCAATCTGTAATTATTATTAAGTCTTTGTCTATTCATAAAAACCAAAATAAAATGAAAAATTTAATTTGTTTACAAGTTTACACGTTTTCTTCAAGATCGCGCACATAACATATAGAAACGTGGCCACATATTGGGTGATCACTTTATGTATTTGGCTACGTTGCAAGTTGATCCTCCATTTTATGGTCGTTATTTTTTAAAGGAGGCGTTGGTGGAGAAGAACATTTGGCATCATAAACGGAAAAAAATCTAATAAGTGTAGTTTGTTTTGGTTTTATGGTCTAATTCATTCAATGATATTTGTAGTTTTTATGTAATTTGTCTTTTTTAAATGAAAAATTATATTTGAATCGATTTAAAGGAAAAGAAAAAAATATTCCTTGCGTCTAAAATTCCGTTTTTTGTTTTTGTTTTGTTTTTTTCTTCTGTTCTGGCATGTTTTAAAATGGCAGACCTGTTGTGTTCTTATTTTTTAAAATTTAATTTTTCCCTTTTAAAATTTAAGTCGATCCCCTTTTAAAAAGATTTTTAATTTTTTTTTCTCTTTCTGAAAAATATATTATTTGTTCATCACATCTTAACATACACTAATCTGAAGAAAGGTTCTACTATATTGATTTTAAAACATTGTAGTAGTAGTTGTTGTTGTAGCTGTTTAGCTTTTAATTAAAAAACATTAAATTAATTAATAGTGAGTTTAATTAATGATTCTAAATAAATCGAATTACTTCAGCTTCTCAAACGTAGTAAAAATCGATTTATTTGAGACCGAAGTTGAATTCTGAAAAAAAAAAAAAAAAAAAAAAAATCAGAAATAGGTGATTTTCTTTGTTTAATATTTTAAAATAATATCCAATATTAGATTTGATATTAATATTAATTTAATCTTTTTGAATATTTAAAAAAAAATTAAAAGGTTTACCTGTTTGTTATTGACAATGCTGGACATTGAAAATCTAACGTAGAAATCATCTGTTATTTTCCATATGATTTCACCCCCTTAAATCGCTGCATTTTTTTTTTTTTACACGCACGTACACAAAAGACTAATAGATATCAATTAATACCACAACTATATAGCTTTTTAATAATCTTATTTAATAGTAGCTCTTTATTTATGAAAATCTAGACATTATTTTTATTATTCAAAGTAAATTATGTTCTATTTAACAACGTTTACAGAAGAGAAAGCGGTCTGACCCGAAAATTTAGTGATACCGACAAAAGGGAGCAAAATGTCCTTAAATAATAACAACCATTTAATTTTATTTATTTATTGAATGCCTGGATAAACTCTTAGTTACAATCACACGCTTGTGAAGTTTCTATTTTAGTCTTTCTTATCAGATTGGCATTATTTTCACCTCCGCTTTCGTTCATTCCAAATTAAAATGGCTAACAATAATACCGTTTCTGTTGTTGTTGTTAGCCAGCCATCTTAAAAGAACCGACTCTCTCCCTCCACAGAATTAAACCCAATTTTTTTCTCTCTCTTTCTTCGATATGATTTATTATACTGATTTTTAAAATCCCTACAGAGTATTTCTTATTGGAATATTCCGTCTGTAAATCATAATCTAATATCTGTCGATACTTTTTGAAAAAAAAAAAAATGCTTTTTTTTTTCCCAACCTTGGATATACATTGACCATAAAGTGGGGGTGCGAAATCTAGCGCACGTAGCATCACAAGCTGATTTTCACGATTGGTTTCAATTTATAGCCCAGAATTGGGGGATCAGTTTCTGTAATGGACTTGGTTGAAAAATGATCCTGCAATTTAGGGTCGATATGTATTCCTCATATGGGAACTGGTATGCAATAACCCCTCCCCCCCCAATCGCTCTTAAAATGGCATGGGAATGTATTTTTTTATTTTTTATTTATTTATTTTTATGAAAGTAGTTCGGAAAGTTTAAATTTCAAATTTTTAACCTATTAAATCCTTTTCAAAAATTATTAAAAAAAACAACAAAAAAAAAAAACCTCATACATCTTTTGGTAAATTACTTTTAAAATTAAACGATTTTAAATTTGTTGAAAATTTTTTTTCCTGTTTCCGTAGTTAACTTTTAAGTGGGTCACGTGATCACACCTAATTAATTTAATTTCTGTAAAAAAAAAATGTTAAAAAAATTGAATTGCTCTTTTCCAGAAATCCGTGAACAGAAATACCTTGACTCTAAAAATAAATTTAAAAAAAAAAAAAAAAAAATAGAATAAAGCAACTGTTTTTGTTGGCATTAAATGACCCACAGAGGTTGATATGCCGTTAAACAAAAGTCAAACTGTTTTTGTTTTCTTTAAAAAAAAGACAAATGAAACGTGGGTAATATACCCTCCAGACTCCTAAAGCATACTCATAAAAATACAAAACGTCCCTAACAACCACTGATCAATCTTGCTTAACTCCTTAAATGTTCATCGAAAACTTAAAAAAAAAATAATTGTAATATTTTTGTTTAAAATTTCAGTATGGATTTATTTGTGACTTCCCTTCAGTAAATTTCTATTTAGCGTGTTATGTTTTTTTTTTTTTGTTTTTTGTTTTGTTTTGTTTTGAATCAACCATAGCCACCAACAATAAAAAAAATGGAAAAGGTGATATTGTTACCTGGTTTAATTGCTGTAGATTTAGGTTACCCATTTAGTCCAGCTTTAGTGCAATATTCAGCGTGGGTATTTCGCCAACTATTTATTATTGGCGATTTTAATCCAAGCTGCATGCTCCAAAAACTCTGGCCTTTTGCCACCCTTTTTTTGCCGTTTGATGTGGGTGTACCCCACAAATATCGAACTCGTACAGAGCGGTTTAAAAAATTGCTTATTTCTGTTGGCAATTCTCCTTCAAAGGCCCCCACCTCTGGAATTCAGCCGTTATTATTTCTTACTCAAAGAGGTAAGCACTGTGTTCATTTACGGTGCTTGAGGCGCCCCCTGAAGGAAATGCCGACGGAATAAGCAATTGTTAAAACCCGTCCCGTCGGGGACTTGCTGCGTGCACAGCACTCCAAATTAAGCCGACCTTGTGTCAGATTCCAACCTCTGTGGAGAGTAGGATTAAAAAAAAGAAAAAGAAAAAAAGAAGCTTAATCTTATTTTGAACTGTACGCGATTTTTTTTGATATTGTCAAAAAGTTGTTCATCTCCCTTAACTTAATGACACACCACCATAGGTTTTTTTTTTTCAAAGTTACGTACAACGTGAAAATTTCCTTATAATTTACTAGAAGTGGCTACCCGGCGTCGCCTGGGTAGAAGGGAGACTTTTTGTTAAAGTTAGTCCCGCAGATCCATTATTACTGAATTATGAGTTGGACCCCCGCTGGATGCCCCAATAAAGTCCCTACGCAAAAAAGACCTTGCGTTGATCCGGTCACTCTGGAAATACACATCTATGTCTACAATATTAAATGGAAAAAATTCCATGTTGCTATCATTTTAATTTTTAGATATCGTCATGAATTTGAATCAAATCTTCATTATTTTTTTCTCAAAATCCAAGCCCTGGTGATATTTAATGTGTATATATATTTACTTTGTCGTTAATTTTTTTTTATTTTCGAAGTTTACTCCGGACATAGATTCACACAACTGCCCTTTATATAGGTTTTAAACTTTTGGTACTCTTCGCGGAGAACCGTTCCGGCCCCCTGCCTCAAAAAATCGCTACCCGGTGGCTGCTGAAAAAAAAAAAAAAAAAAAAAAAAAAAACACCACCAGCTACGATTGAAGTCCATAACCGAAGCGGTATCACTTGCAAAAAAAACAAAAAAAAACTAAGGTTAGGGTTTAGGGTTAGTTTAATGTGAAAATAAATAAATAATTTGGGCTCTGATTTTTCTGGGTCACCCTGTATATATATATATATATATATTTTTGCAAGTGACACCGTTTCGGCTACGGACTTCAATCGTAGCTGGTGTCTTTTTCTTTACTTTCAGCAGCCACTGGGTAGCAATTTTTGAGACAGGAGGCCGGGACGGTTCTCCACGAAGAGTGCCAAACTTTTTAACAGCTCTCTATCCCAAAAGGAAAGACATGTGAATTCTTTTGTGCGTCCACTCTTCTGCCTACTACCGACGTGTCCGCAGTCATCTGTAGCTGAGGGATAATTTTCTGTCTCAGTTTCCTGGTGGGAGGGATCGTCTCAGCAGGCAGTGTGCTATTTATTTGGTTCCACACGAGACCAAAATATGACAGTGTGTTTAGTGCGAGTGTACCCAGGAGGAATCGAAACGACCGACAGCCGAGGGGAAAAAATCGCTTAGATTCCTTCATGTGTGCTTTGGGTCTCTACTCCTTTTAGACGAGGGGACAGCTGATGCTTACGAGAAAGGGCTCTTAGATATAACTAAGCTGGTAATGAAGGACTATTTGCTCGTAAATTCCTACCATAAAATAAACTGAACCCCCATTTTATGTCCGTGTTTTTGTATTAAACGTTTTATTTTTCTTGCACCCGTTATTTTACAATACTAAATATATTTTATTTATTTATTTCAATGTGCATATTCTAAAAGTTTTTATTTTGTGAGAATGGTTAGTTTTAAAGTGGGGGCTCGTTTTACAATTTAGGCATAAATTGGATCCTCCTTTTATGACTGTAATTTTGTTTTTTCGTCGACGATGATTAAAATCTGACGTTTTTATTTTAGAGTACCAAAGCCAAAAAGAAAAGAAATAACAACAACAAAAGGTAATATTCAACTTTTTACTCCTAAATTCCTACCATAAAATTAGGCTTGGGCATTTTATGGTAGGAATTTACGAGTAAAAAGTTGAAGTGTAAAAACGAACCCCCATTTTAAAACTAAACATTCTCACAAAATAAAAGATTTTAGAATATACACATTGAAGTGAATATTAAAATAAATAATGAAAATATATTTTGTATTGTAAAATAACGGGTGCAAGAAAAATAAAACATTTATTGCAAAAACACGGACATAAAATGGGGGTTCAGTTTATTTTATGGTAGGAATTTATGAGCAAATAGTCCTTCATTACCACTATCAATTCCCACATATCGGTAGTGCCAACACTACTGGGGGTTGGTTGGGCGGGCGTGTTATAGTGGCTAACGTGTGACTTCGTAGTAAGCGAGTTCGAACCCTACTTGCACTATTACCTTTACGTCAGGACTAATACCCTGGGGAAAATACCAGTGATGGGTTAGGTAATACAACGGTGCTATTCACAGAATTCCGTCCCGGCCTCCTGCCTTAAAAAATACTAGGCGGTGATAGCTGAAAAAACCCTCCCTTACGAATGAAGTCTCTAACTGAAGCGCTTAAGGCGTTTTTCCCGAAAAGTTAATGCGATATTTTACCCTCTCCAGTCTTTTTTTTTTTTTTTTTTTTTTTTTTTCGACAAGTAAATGTAAATATTTTAACTCTCTCCCCTCTTTAAAATATTTTAAGGGAGGGGCTAAATATTTACATTTACTTGTCGATAAAATTATGGCTTACTTTGAACGCCTTCAAACCACTAAAAAAAAAAATGATTTGTCGATAAAAACGCCTTCAATCCGCTAAAAAAATTTTTTTTTTTTTCGGTATTTTCATTTAATTTTAATTTTTTTTCGACAATCAATTACAAATAAAGTCAAAACATTTTTTCGGTATTTTTATTTTATTTAGGGAGGGTTGGGGTTTCCCCCCCCCCCCAGCTATCACCGCCTAGCGTTTTTTAAGGCAGGAGGTCGGGACGGAATTCTGTAAATAGCACCAGTACAACAACTGTTCTTCTACTAGGAAACTGTTGGCATTAAATAACCCGTGAAGGTTGATATGCCATTGAAAAAAGAAACCAAATCAACACCAATACATTGGTAGGGTCAGTGTTCGTGCCTGGGGTGTCCCCTAAACTAAAGGAAATGCCGACAAAGCTTTCCTAATTTTGTGTATTATCCACCCGTACAATGAAAAACAAAAACAAAAAAAAAAACATTTTGTATCCAACCTGACTTTCCGGGGAGCCTAGGTAGGTAGGTAGGTAAGGTAAATAGTAAATACTTAACTACTAGTTTCTCCAAATCATGTGGATCGTTCCTTGATGAAAAAAATTACTCCGAAAAAAATAAAATGCTCAATTTTAAGATTCTCTGGTACCATAATAGTATGTGGCCTACCTTTTGAATGTGGCCTACGAAATCCTGTCTCTCTTATAGTATGTGGCCTACCATAAAAAGTATATTATAAAGTTATAATAATAACTGCTAATCCTAATTTTAGAATATTTTAGAATTAAATAGATCTCTGATTCATGTAAATTATGGATAAATTCTTTTTTAATTATTCTTAATTACTATATACAGTTTATGACTGAATTGCATTTCTTGAAATTGAATATATATGAAAAATAATTAGTTTCAATAAATTGCCTACTACTCTTACTGAGGTAGGACACATTCAAACCGGGTAGGCCACATACTATAACGGCACCGATTCTCTTTATTAAATTTGTAGGAAGGGGTTAGCGTCACCCTGGCCATTGAGTGTCCTGAGTATTACACTAAACTGCGCCCAGTGGTGAGGTTCGTGTTCTGGAACTCTAGGGTGTTAAATCTATTTGAAAATTATTTGTATTAGATTGGAATACTTGATATATAACTGCAATTTTTTTTGTATTAAGAACTGTCAGTTGAGGCTAAAATTCAATCATAATTATTTACTAAGGATTTATTTTATAATTACTTGAAACCATATAATTGCTTGTACATTAATATTGGTGTTAGATAGAAATACGTGGAACCATATCACTGTGTGCAAACATTATTATTTGATAGGAATAGTTACTTTAGTTTAAACCATACAGTTGTGAATAAATTATTTGTATTACAGTATAAGGAATACTTAATATCATAATGAAAATGCAATGGAACATTAAAAATATAGTTATTACAATTAAATATTTAGAAATGAATCGAATTCCGGCATTAAATCAAATCTCCTATAAGGAGTTGGATATGCTGTTAACTTGTTTTTAACTTATTTTTAGCTACGTTAAATTTCAGTTGATTTAACAGTGTAAAAATGAAAACATTGTTTTTCAATCATAATTTTCATTATTTTCGTAAGCGGAAAATTAAAAAAAAAATTATCAGGAGTTTGTTTAATGTTTCTTCTTTCGAATGGAAATTTTTTTTTCAAGATAATATTAATTTTTCTGCAAGTTTCATTGTGTTAAATCTAGGGGGTAAATTTTCACAGGGTAAATTGGTGGTACCTACAAATAAACTAAACCAAACTTTGACTCGACCCTTCCATTGCACAATTAAAAAAAAGAAAAAAAATTATTCCCGATCACACGTACACCATATCTGACTCCCGTGGAAGGGGTAGTAGGAAAGCCAAGAATAATAAATACATATTTTAAGAACTTTTTTTTTCTTTGTGTACGTGCACTGCTCCTTGTGAAGTGTTGGCCTATAACACATAGTGTCATTGTCAATGAAGGAAGAATGAACAAAAAAACAAAACAAAAAGAAAACAAAACACAAATTGACGTTTTTAGTTGAAACACTTAAGACTGGCAAAAGAATTATATTGGTCACTGAAGGAGACACATTTTTCTTTGAATTCTGGCCTTCCCTATTGTGTTTGTGGCTAAGTGGGTATTTTATCCGCCTCCCCCACGAAGCCTGAATGTGATACACGTCGTAGGGGCGAGTTTGTGGAGATGTTCGTGCGTACGTGCCGGTAGAAAAAAAAAAAAAAAAATTGTACAGCTCTGACCTTGACCTTACTTCTTTATAGGGAGAGGTAATCTGGGTGGGACAGACTGGGTCATATACTTACTATAAACCCCTCCCCCCTCCAACTAGTAACCACGGATGAATGCGGTTCTGACTTTAGTTTTATTCGAATTTAATGATATTAATTCTACCTTTTTTTTTAACATTGTTTTTTTTTGTTGTCATAACTATTTGTTTTTGTTTTCATTGTTTAATGGAATGAACAAGTATACCACAGTAGTAGATAGTCTAACTCGGGGTTTCTTAACGGGAGCCATATGGCCCACTTGGAGTCCATGAGAATTTTTGGGGGAGGGGGCACAAGACCAAATATGAAAAATGGTGGTGGTGGGGGTTCACAGGGGCTTAGATGGGACCACAGAAAATTTAGGACCCACAAATGGATGTGTATATGGAGTAGTTTGTAATTAATAATTATTATTAAAAATGAAATATTATAGTTAAAATGTTGACTAAATCTAAGCCATTTTGTTAACATACATATTTATTGTATTTTAATCTGATCTATGCAAATTATTAAGTTGACGGACGGAGCGCGAGGGAGGATGAGGTATAAAAACGCAAGTTGGCATGGACGGGGGTGGGGACCCAAAGAACTCGCATTGGGTTGAAGGTAGCCACTGCCAAAAAATAAAAAAAAAATGGTTTAGGAACACTGGTCTAACTTTTTATTTTATTAAAAAAAAAATTTTGTAGACATTCATTTTAATTTCATGGTTATTTATTTTAACGTGAAAAAAAAAAAAAAATGAACCCCTTTTTTTCCCCGTGAGTCTCTTACAATATTCAAAAATTGATTAATTTGATAACGATAAATTTTCCCTTTTTTTTTTTTTTTTTTGTCATAATAATTATGATGAACGAAGTAATTAATACCTTCGAATCGGCTGGTAAAATCTGAACCTTTTATCATTTCTTTGCTGCTTCGATCGAGTGCAGTACAGATTGGAATTGTTCTACGAAGAATACATTTTCTCGAAGATTTAAAAAAAGCCATGATAATAAAGCACAAAGTATTCTAATAACTTGTAATTTTATAGCAAAATTATTCGATCACATAGAACTTTTGCCATTCATTTGTTGCAGCGAGTACAGTACAAATTGGAATTGTTCTACGAAGAATATACATTTTCTTGAGAAAGATTTTTTTGTTGGGTCTTCTTTGTCAATGCAACATTGAGACATCTCTTAAATTCATCGTTAAAAAGAATTATCCATATTTGTACGCGATTCAACAAGGAAATTATTAAGTTCAATACGGTCTTGGAGATTGTCTCAGGAAAAACTGCATCTTGTGATTTCAGATTTTGCGTCTGCTTTTTTCATACCGACAAAGTTAACCTGTACGAAAATATTTGTCCTGTAAAGTTGACTAATTCACCTTCAGTTCTATGGAGTGTAGAGTACCCGCTTCATTGCCTTCACACCCAGGTTCACTCTGACCCGGAGTGGTAGTACCGGTTAGGGTTCCATATAGGTCAAATAGATACGTTTGAAAATTTAATATTTGCTACGTGAAACCATATCACTGTGTATAAACAAGTGATTATTTAATAATCCTAAATTAAAGTTTTGAAATGAAATAACTAATGCATTATAAAATTCATTAATTGTTAAATCAATACTGAAAATTTCATTAAAATCGGATAATTACCTGATTTTTGGTAAATTTTTTTTCCATCCCAAATGTTACGTTAAAATTGTAAACAAGCGCCTAAAACCATTGAAAAACAGTCAAAATGGCGGATCGCGTCGAAATTGACCAAAACAAATAGTTTTAAATCTTTTAAAAATAAACTGCATATGTAATGATATTTTTCTTTTTTTAATGATGGTTATTGTGCTACTACTTATCGATTTAGACAAAGTTTAACCTTAAATGATAGATTTAATTATTCTTAATTCGCTTTTAAAACTCGTAGTATCCGATTTTTTCTGCCAGTCCCAAGATTATTATTGCCAAAAAAAAAAGCTTTTTTTTCTTTTTTAATAATAAAAAATGATTTCTATGAAACGTTGAAAATTAAATGGGTTTGATTATAATCAACACTTTTAAAATAAACAAAATTTCGGCATTAAATAACCCATAAGGAGTTGATATGCTGTTTAAACAAATAATGTAGCTCATTGATTAATTCGGGATATAATTAAAATCTAATTTGCATAGTAATACATGGGGTTTGAAAGCTTTTGAAACCAAGTTTTGCTGGATAGATTTTTTTCTTCAATGTCATTTTTATGCGTAAAGTTTTGAATACTAAATACAAAATAGCACTTTTTTTTTAAAATCTTGTATTTTTATTTATTTATTTATTTCCTTATCCCAGTCTTTGCGGTTTTATTTTGAGTAGACTGGTTCACTCAGTCTAAATAAATATTAAGGAAATTGACAGTGTCATTTGTTATCAAATATTATCACTGTCTTTTAATGGTGAAAAAGCGGACACATTTTAAAAATCTTTTACTTTTTAATTTTCTGTTTAAACTTCATCATCCATTTATTTTTCACCCCACCCCTCAACCCAGTTTCTGGATGGAGAGAAATTGGTAAAACTTGCAAATCATACTCAAAATCCCATGATATTACAGGGTGACCCAGAAAAAACAGAACCCAAATTATTTATTTATTTTTCCATTAAACTAACCCTAAACCTTACCCTAAACACCCCTAGTTAAAATTTACAGTTTTATTACAAAATTTGTGGGTTCTGTTTTTTCTGGGTCAACCAGTATACAGGGTGACCCAGAAAAAACAGAACCCAAATTATTTATTTATTTTCCCATTAAACTAACCCTAAGCCCCCCACCCTAGTTAAAATTAACAGTTTTATTACAAAATTTGTGGGTTCTGTTTTTTCTGGGTCATGGAATTTTGAGTATGATTTGCAAGTTTTACCTAGAAATTCATGAATTTCAATTTTTTTTTAAGTCCCTGCAAAAAAAAAAAAAAAAAATTTTGTCTAAAATATTTTTATCTTTTAATTGTAAAAAAAGAATTTATTGAACAGTGACACTAACAGGTTTATTTTATGGTGAGTTTAAAAAAAAAAAGTAGTGTGTGTGTGTGTGTGTGTGTGTGTGTGTGTGTGTGTGTGTGTGTGTGTTGCATCTATGGGAGACGATGGAGTAGTGTCCAAGTTTTTTGTGGAACTACATATCCTGGGCGGGTTCATATGGAGGATGAGCTGTTGCCCAAGCAGCAAATCTCCCCTCTCTACACAGCTGCTGTGATCCAAAGGAAAGGTAAGAAATAAATGCAGTTTGGCAACGGTAGTGTTACAGGAGTTGCTGGGTAGCACTGGATTTCAGCATCATACCACCTTAGGGACTCCAGCTTCGGATTGTTTTCAGTCTCCTCCCCTAGCCTTTCTTTTGAAAGGCAGCAGAGGTTTTGTCGGACTTTTCCTTAACTTAGATGGGTTGCCGACCAAGGCTAAGGAGCCCCTTCTAACCCATTTGGGGATTTAAGTGAGTAGTAAATGCCCCAATCCTACTACTGTTAGTGTTCCAAGTTGTTGGGGGGAATATATATATATTATATATATAGCTAATCTGAACATTAGCTACATAAATGAGAGTAATCTCACCTCATTTGTTTCACTTTGATGTGCTTGCGCATTATTTGAAATGAACTTAATTGTTATTAAGAACACATTTTATGATATTTTCATGTTAAAACATACAGTTGTATGTATTGATTCAAACAAATTAGTATTTTCAGTGTAGATTTACGGTGAAATGAAAATGGATGACCAAAACATACGGCTTCCTCAAAGTGAAACAAACAAGGGGAGATTACTCTAATTTATGTAGCTAATATTCAGATTATATATATATATATATATATAAGTAAAGAAATAACAAAAGACTTAGAGATTTAGCATTATAGTCTATTTCAGGGAGCTTAGACAAAGTGTATAACTCTCTCGACTCATCAGATGTGAATGATGAATTCTTTATTACTTTAAAGGCATTTGAAAACAGATTTTTTAAATTTTTTAGAATTTTATAGTCCTGTGATATGAATTCCAAACGAAAACCTTGATGTTGCAAAAAAAAAAAAAAAATTATGTTGTAGTTTCAAATATGAGCACTTCCGCCACAAATATCTCAGTTAACAATCCATGTATCTCTTAATGTATCTCTTAGTGTAACAGATTTTGATTAAGGAAGACATATTCCAAGTTTGACACCAGACGATTTCACTTATTCAAACAATATGAATATTAATCGTTGACGGTAAGCCTGCAACGGATTTTTAGAAAAGATTTTTTATTTTTGTAATTGATTTTTTAATATCTTTTTATATATTAATATCTTTATATATATATATATATATATATATATATTGGTTTGGTGGTTGGTTTTGAAGGCTATCACAATGCAAGTATAAAATTTACCTCATTTTTCTTTACACTTGCATTGTGATAGCCTTCAAAACCAACCACCAAACCAATATAAACACACCCCTCCGAACAATCGGCTGGTCATGTCAAGCCCTAGCACCAATATGATTTTTCCAACCCTATTGCCCTTATGGCAAGCCCCAACCCCTTTTTATCATATGGGTGCTAGAAGGCGGTGGCTGCGGGTCTACATGTCCTGGGAATGACCACCAAACCAATATAAACACACCCCTCCGAACAATTGGCTGGTCATGTCAAGCCCTAGCACCAATATGATTTTTCCAACCCTATTGCCCTTATGGCAAGCCTCAACCCCTTTTTATCATATGGGTGCTAGAAGGCGGTGGCTGCGGGTCTACATGTCCTGGGAATGACGTTAAACTCTATCTGATGGTGAGGTTCCAGTTCTGGAGGTTTGGGGAATGTGGAGCACCCTTTCATCCCCATTGCTCCCTGGTCCACTCTGATCCGGAGTGGTAGTACCTGTTAGTGTCCCATCTATGGGTTAAATAGAAAAATGTATTTATAAAGCAATTGTATTATCCATTAAGAATTGATTTATTTCAAAACTTTATCGGCATTAAATGACCCACTAAGGTTGATATGCCATAAAACAAAACAAACAAAACCAATATAAACACAATGTTTCAAGTAAATTATAAAACACTTATATTACACGTACACATGAACAGTTTAAAAAAATTCAATGCTATGTTTTGAGCGATGGAGGCTTTGTTCTCCTGCGATCCAGTTACACCTGTTTCTATTGCTGTAAGTTGATAGCTATTCATGAAAATTGCTCACTAAATAGAGTTAAAGTCCGTCTCTCCATTCATATGATCAACAGTTGTAAAAAAAAAAAAACAACTTAAAAGCCGTAACACTTTTAGTTGGTAGCTATGATTTACTTAAAGTTTATGGTAATTTATGAGGAAGTGCATCCTGGTCTCCTGCCTCAAAAATTGCTACCCGGTGACTATTAAAATAACGACCCAGCTCAGTCTATTCAAAACTATCCGTCTATCTATCTATCTCAATTTGTTCATATCTATCTATATTACTTTAAATACTAAGATTATTTTTTTATTCATGTTTGTTTAATGTCTTGTTTTTAATTTAAATAAACAAGAATTACGACAAAAAAAAGAAGCGACCCCCCCCCAAATACATTTACTTGTCGAAAATATCTATCTATCTCCATTTGTTCGTATCTATCTATATTATTTTGTTTGTTTATCTATCTATCTATCTATCTCAGTCTATTCAAAACTATATATCCATCTTCATATCTAAACAAGAATTATGACAAATTACGATAAATAAACAAGAATTACGATGAGCTGGGGTTGTTATTTTGATAGTCACCGGGTAGCGGTTTTTGAGGCGGGAGACCGGGACGCACTTCCTCATAAATTACCAAGTTTATATTCAGGCAAGTGTATAGGCATTTCATATCTAAGTATTATGGTATTCCTAGTAAATAATATTGATATTTTTATTGTAAATATTTATTAAGTTCTAAGGTCACACAAGTGACAAAGGATAACATTTGCTTCCATATTCTGAAATTGTAACAATAGAAATAAAACAATGCTCAACATATTTGACATAGTTCATATTCAATCTCTGATCTGAATTAATTAGCAAGGTCAGCTGGTGTTGTCTAGTTTTATTTGGTATTGTCTTTTGCTTTTGTCAACTGATTAGATCAAATGGTTCCCAATCTATGTGTCGCGACACAATGGTGTGTTGTGAGATGTCATTAGGTGTGTCGCGGGAAAGTATTCAATATTTAAAGTATAAACGAAAATATTATTTCCACAAAGTCTGGCATATATATATATATATATATATATATATATGAGGAAAAAATGAGTAAAGAAAAGAAATGTAGATGAATAAAAATGAATTTTATCGATATCACTTTTTATCGATATCACTTACACATGCGTTTCGGTCTGTTTATCAAAATGTATACGGATTTACGCTATTATTATTATTAAAATAATCAGATGGAGTTGAAATGATAATGATAATAGGAAAAATGTATAAAATGTTCTGTACACAGAGAGATTTTGATGACCTTCATCAGAGTGATTTTTTTTTTTTTTTTTTGAGTTGGAGACAAGAATAGAATTTTAAATGTTCGAAAAAAAGAATATTTTTTAAATCGTTAGGAACACAGAGGCCGTTAAAGACAGTTAAAAATTTTTGAAAGTTTTGGTGGAAGGGTATGATTTGTATTGCAAAGAACGAAATGTTATTAATAATCTTAAAACTTGTTGATGTTTGAATGAAATGTGTTTTCATTGTTATTGTTTGGGGGAAGAAAAAAGGAAAGAAAGAAATCGGTGAAAACCGAAAAGAGTTAACCCCTCAAAATGAGCGAATGGGTAAAGTATGGAATATTGTGTTAAATAATGATTCATTTTCCATTCTCGCATATATATATATATATTGATGTAGAAGAAACTGCAATATAGTAGGAAAAAAACTTCAGTGTAATGATGTAGAGCGATATGAAAAACGCCTCGGTTAGGATTAGAACCGAAGACCATATTGTACGCAGAATTACAATGCAAAACATTGCTCACTGTTCCAGTAGAGTCTATCTTAGTGCATGAAATACGTCCTATAGGTTGAATCCACACCAAACACAGTAGTGTCTAGTGTTGTAACACTACATTCACTTTTATCATTATTGTAACGTTCTAATATCGATATACATTGTATAGCGGGTCTTGGCACGCGGCGGTCATCTTGTCGATAAAAAAAGTACAACGCGAGAAATATATGTCACAAGCTGCTTAGTCTTTATTTTCGGGCTCGTCTTGTGGGTTGTGTCGGAGAGCAGGAAAGGCAAAGAGAGAGAGGACACTGTTAAATTACTGTAATCCCACACTAGGGACCAGAGGCCGGTCCGTACCCTATGCCTCTGAAAACAAAAAGAGGCTGGTATTTTTCATCGTCGTTCCACGTCACCACGTGACTTCTGGTTCTGGTCAACACCCGAAACTTCCGGTTGGCTTTCAATTCTCCATTCGGGGGGGTCACGCCCCGGTCAAATTCACGACAAACCGTTTTATGTTCATCACTTTTTTTTTTTTTTTTAAACCTTTACTCCCTCTTATTTCTTCTTCCTCTCTTTTCTAATAGTAGTCCTCGCAAAACTCAGGACCTTCACCATCTTGCTACATTATGGAAGCGCGTGGTGTAATGGTTAAAGTCATGGGAGATGGACTTGTCGCCCTGAGTTCAATTCCTGGATGTGGTAATTGCATTTCACTTTGCGCTAATACCCTTGGGAAAGGTATGAATCCTATACTCCCTCCAGCTATGGGTAAATAGTAGGGCAGGCTGGGCTCTTTAACCTTGGTTAAGCAACCGGTCTAGGAGAAGGAAAACTCTGAATTCAAAAGCCTATTGAACTCTGCTTAAGAAATTGACCTTGTGTCGCATCCTGCTCCTGCGGAGGTGTTGGTAAAAATATATGTATTCACTATTCAATGCAAACCTTATTTTAGACACACAAAGTAATAAGTTTTGAAGAAAAACTCTATTGAAAATGTACCCCCTCCCCTTTTTAAGCTGAAAAAATATCAATGTATAATTTTTTCTTTCATAAGATAATAGACAATTAAATAATTATTGAAATGAGTAAAAAAGAAATCTCCAAAAAATTAATTATTTATTTTTATACATTTTATTTTTCAATTTTCGGTACTTATTTTCTCATACGTAAAAAAATTTTTTTTTTTTTCTATTCATAAGTTCGGTCTTTTATCTCATTATTTATACTGTAATTAGAAAACTATAAGACCATCTTGAAAAAAAAAGTTCATCCCCAACATAAGGGGAGATGAAAAATAAGTGACCTGAAAAAAATGAGAAAGTTTTGAAATAAGATAAATAATGCATTATAAAGATCATTCATTGATAAATAAACACTGAAAATTTCATTAAAATCCGATAATTCCCTGATTTTTGGTAAATTATTTTCCCTAGGGGGGGCTAAAGTCATTTTGTCAAAAAGGCATTTTAGGCTCAGTTAGCTATATTAATATAAATCTTTAGTAAAAAAAAAGTCTTCTCAATTTTGAGGCAGTTTTTTTTTTTTTTATTTATTTTGTTTTACACTACATTAACAATCTGGTCTCATTACTGAGTAATGAAAAATTCCATTATGGTAACAAGAGTTATGTTCAGCCTTATGTTACCATAGCAATAAAAAAAATTCTCATTACTATTTAATGAGACCAGCTTGTATGACTTTAAATGTAAAGGCACATTTATTTATTTATTTTTTATTGTATTAGGTTGGTATAAAAATATTTTCTGTTCTTAACCATCAACTTTAAAACCGTCTCTATCACCCTGTAATATCATGGGATTTTGAGTATGATTTGCAAGTTTTACCCAATATTTATTTAACATAAATTTTAGGCATGAGAATTTTCAGATTCACGTGTAAAAAAAATTTGATAATTATTGTATGGTATGAAAAATTTTTTTTTTTTTTTTTTCTGAACTTTTTTTTAGGTATGTTTTAAAGTCAGTAATCTTTAACTTTTTCCTACCATAAAATAAACTGAACCCTCATTTTATGTCCGTGTTTTTGCAGTAAATGTTTTATTTTTCTTCAAAGTGGTGTTATTTATTTGAATTAATACTATACATGTATATACATGCAGTATTATAATGAAAATGTTGAATAATTGGGTGTTAAACTTTTTAAAAAAAACAAAATCGCTGCTATCTGTATCTCTTATTCTCTAAATAATGGGTTAAAGCATAGAGATACATACAATTTGAGTGCATAATCAGAAAGAACATACAATTTTACATAAGAATACCAAATTCTATCAAAATTGCTCCAAAAATAAAGAAACGGTGAAGAAATCACTGAATTTCGTTTTTTTTTAATGGTCCGTGATTTGACATATTTTTGAAACAAAATCATGTCCACATTTGTACCCCCAATTTCGGGGCTTTAAATTCTCATAACTTTTGAACCACTGGGGATATTTACATAATTCAAACGGCTCTGAACTCCATTTACACAGCTCTATATAACTAATGTGATTAAACAACAATAACCTCAAATAAAAAAATCAACTGGGAATGCTACTTAGAATGAAACTTATTTAAAAAAATAAGAACCAATAGAATGCAGGGATGCTGATAGCTTTTTAATTTAGTATATCCTGGGATGCATGTTTTTGATTTGAATGAGTCCCTGGGAAATTTGATGGGTCCCAAATAAAGTTTCTTAATAAATTGTATAGTTTTTATTTATGAACAACTAAAGCCGTCTAACTCCTACCTTTTTATGAGACCAGCTTGTATGACCAGTGTAATTATTTAAAAAAAAAAAAACTATTGAAATGTATTTACAGTTAGCTTGAAATGGTGAGAGAAGAAAAAAGAAAAGCTCTGGGATGCATGAATACGATTTTATGCGCCCTTTTAGATTTTTATGCATCAGCATAACAGAACGCATACCTATCAGCATTTCTGAGAATGATTGTTTGTTTGTTTGGGTTTTACGGCATGTCAACCCCTTGGGTTATTTTATGCCGAATACTTCTATTGGTAATTTGGTATTCAAAAATGTTTAATGCCGACAAAGTTTTGAAATAATTTCATTTTTAATGGATAATACAATTTTGTTTATCAACTCATGTTTTCTATTTAACCCATAGATGGGACCCTAACAGGTACTACCATTCCGGGTCAGAGTGGACCAGGAAGCAATGGTGATGAAGGGGTGCTCCACATTCCCCAAACCTCCAAAACTGGAACCTCACCATCAGATAGTTTAACGTAATTCCCAGGACATGTAGACCTTCAGTCACTGCCTTCTAGCATCCATATGATAAAAAGGGGTTGGGGCTTGCTATAAGGGCAATAGGGTTGGGAAAATCATATAGGTGCTAGGGCTTGACGTGACCAGCCGATTGATTGGAGGGGGCCTCTCCGACCACCCGTCTAGCCCAAGATAGGGCCAAAGTGGAGTATTGCATGTCATGAACTGCTCATCCACCTGGGCTCTATCCTTAAGTATCACGGGTCGCCACCTACGGCAAACAGGTGGCCCCATTGGGGGAGTCTTACCCCTCTGCAGAGGTGCAGTCGGTGCATTCTAACGCCCCAGCCGACAGGGCGGTTGATTAGTGTATGTTTTTTTTTTTTTCTTTTAATCTGCCAGGCCTAGTTGCAAATGACCCGTGTTTATGTTGGGTAGCATTTCAAAAGCTTTGCATGCTGATATGGGTAGTTATTTACCCAACCTGTTTGCTACTGGTAGAATGTGACAGAAGGTCGCAAGTATGGAGGCATCCATCGAGGATTGAACTTGCTATTCAGTAATAATGGATCTGTGAGACTAGCTTGCTAACCATTACACCATGATAGGAAGCCTTCCCAAGGATATTAGTGAAGAATAATTAAAGTTCCAATTACCGTCGAACTGGGAAGACAAGGCAACAAACGGTTGTAACTTAAATACAAACCTGAATAGTCACAAAGTCTACTGCAGAATGACAGGATATATATAAGACTCCACAATGTCATTCAAATCAAGCAGTCAAGCAGCCAATCAGAACTCAAGGAATGGAATGACCCATTCATGAATTTGGGTGATTTGGGTCATTCCTGTTCGCAGTGCCATACTGAGGTCAGTAAGTCTACTGTTGGTTTGAATAACAGCAGCTGAGTACAACTTTCCATTCCTTGAGTTCTGATTGGCTGCTTGACTGCTTGATTTGAATGACATTGTGGAGTCTTATATATATCCTGTCATTCTGCAGTAGACTTTGTGACATTCGGGTTTGTATTTAAGTTACAACTGTTTGTTGCCTTGTCTTCCCAGTTCAACGGTAATTGGAACTTTAATTATTCTTCAATTAGCATTTGAACTGCAAACAGCCTCATCCAAGATTTGAACTCTGGTCGCCGTGTCCGTTTTCTACAACGATAACAATTTTACCACAAGTGCCTACGTGCGATGGAATAGATGACAAAGAGTTTGGTTCTAAAACTGTGCTGTAAAGTGATATAAGGCATTTACTACTTAAATTGTTTAACTTGTTTTATTTATTTATTTTTAGAATTTAAAAATTTATTTATTTTGTGATATTTTGTGATTTATCATTGGGAGAACAGATGCTGAAATAATTCAAAACTTAAAATAATTTCACCAAATATTTGGTCTGCAACAAATCGGTTATAAGAATCAAATTTCTTATTGTGTGGTTGACATGAGGGTCATTGTCAAAGAAAAACGAAATCTGTGAGCTGAGTTCTAATTCTATCTACATTTCCCTTCATACTAAGGCCCTTGTGGAAGGCATGAACCCAGCTATAGATAAAACAATTGTGCAAACTGTGTTCTTGACATTGTTAGAGCAACTGGTCTAGTAAAAAAGATTTCAAAACCTGATGAGCGTTTGTAGCGTAATTATTATGGTCTATCGGGAATTCAGGAATTGAAAAATAAAACGGTAATTGGATTTCTGGAGAAAGAGAAGAAAAAGAAATAAGAACAAAGGTTAAAGTTTGGAAGAGTAAACACACAACAAGGTGCCAGCAATGACCGAATAATGACCCCGGAAATAGATTTAAAAATAAAAACGGAAGTTCCGGATTTTGACTGGAAACGGATGTGACACCTGGTTGAGAAACGGAAGAGGAGAAAAATCTTCCTTTTTCGGCTGGGATCTGATGGGAGTCAGACGTGGCTCCTGGTTCCCCATATGGGTTTGGGATAGTAGTACAGTCCTATGCTAGAAGATAGAATAATTTGACCATACCCTCTCTCTGGAGGTTTGGGGAATGTGGAGCACCCCTTCATCACCATTGCTCCCTGGTCCACTCTGACCCGGAGTGGTAGTACCTGTTAGGGTTCCATCTATGGGTTAAATAGAAAAACATGAGTTTATAAACAAAATTTGATTATCCATTAAGAATGAATTTATTTCAAAACTTTGTTGGCATAAATGGCCCACTGAGGTTGATATGCCGTAAAACAAACCAAACCAAACGTTTGATCTTGGTACAGGGCTTTTTTTTCAATTGCTTCCCCTGACATGGATCACAAATATAGTGTAAGATTATTATTATGATTATTATTAAATAGGAATATTTATTCAATTGTGTATAAATTATTTGTATTTGATAGGAATACTTAATATAAAAATATGTGCAAACATTTATTATAAACAAAAATATTATTTAATATAAAATGATTGCACTGTAACATTGAAAATATAAAGTTATGATTATCATAAACTATTTACAAATTACTCAAATGGCAACAACACTGGAATAACAACATCCACAATAAACTCTTCCTAATCAAACCCATTTTGGGAGGCTGGAGACCAACTTTAAGGAAGTCTAGAAAGGAACAAGTCAGTTGTGTCCCGATTACGCATTGATCACACAAGACTAACACATTCCTATATACTTAAACAAGAACAACAACCTCAATGTGGAACATGTCAAACACCTTTGACAGTTAAACACTTATTCATGGAATGCAGGTTTTTTGTTCACATCAGAAACCGTTATTTTACTGCAAACAATATGAAAGATCTGTTTGAAAATGTCATGGAGGATATTCTCTCTTTTTTGAGGGAAATAAAATTATACCATAGAATATAGACATGAACGTAATCAATACCATACAACATGATCCTCAATGGTGCTAACACTTTGTTAAAACCAATTACTAAAAAGTATAAATATAAATACACAACATATATTACTTCCTAACTGTTAGGCATGACATAACCCCAGACGGGTTGATATGCCGTTAAAATCAATCAACCAACCAACCAATCAAATTTTGGCATCAAATAACCCATAAGAGATTTATGATATGCTGTTAAATAAACAAACTTAAACCATCAATGTTAGGCATGCTTATAGGAAAAGATCCCCTTTTAGACTAGGGAGATTGTTTTTGCATCTGAGGTGGAGCGCTACACCTACCATCAGCTCCCCACTTTACCCCACACAGATCTAGGCTGTGCTACTCCTGCACTGAGTTGGTGAGAGCTGGTATCGAACCCAGAACCTTGTGGTTTCTATGCAAATGCTAGTCCCTTGAAATACTTGAAAATATTGTGTCCGCCCTGTCGGCTGGGGCGTTAGAATGCACCAACTGCACCTCTGCAGAGGGGTAAGACTCCCCCAATGGGGCCACCTGTTGGCCGTGGGTGGCGACCCGTGATGCTTAAAGATAGAGCCCAGGTGGATGAGCAGTTCATGACATGCAATACTCCACTTATCATATGGGTGCTAGAAGGCGGTGGCTGCGGGTCTACATGTCCTGAGAATGACGTTAAACTCTATCTGATGGTGAGGTTCCAGTTCTGGAGGTTTGGGGAATGTGGAGCACCCCTTCATCACCATTGCTTTCTGGTCCACTCTGACCCGGAGTGGTAGTACCTGTTAGGGTACCATCTATGGGTTAAATAGAAAAATGTATTTATAAAAGAATTGTATTATCCATTAAGAATTGATTTATTTCAAAACTTTATCGGCATTAAATGACCCACTGAGGTTGATATGCCGTAAAACAAAACAAACAAACAAATGTACAAATAAATATGATACTATGCCAGTGATGTTAATAGGTTTTTGATTTAGTGCATTCTGGGACGCACGTATTTGCTTTGAATGAGTCTACAGTTTCTTAATAGATTGTAGGGTTTTTATTTATGATCTGGGGAAACAACTAAAGCTGTCTAACTCTTACCTTGTAACCTATCCTGTGTAATTCATTTCTAAGATACTATTGAAATATATTTACACTTCACTTGAAATGGTGAGGGAAGTAAAAAGAAAAACACTGGGATGCATGAATATGATTTTACTCTGTCCTTTTAGATTTTTGTGCGTCAGGGATGCAGGACGCGTACCTATCAGCATCTCTGCTATGTAAACAAATGATTGACAAATAATTTAAAAAAAACCCGAAGTGCTATGGAACATTGAAAAAATAGTTATGATTACAATAAAACCTTTACAAATGGGTCGCATTTCGGCATTAAATAACCCATAAAGGGTTGATATACTGTTAAACAAATAAACCAAACCAACACACCCCCTAATTGTTGCAGATCCTTGGGGTTATTTTGTCTTTTCGACACCCATATATTCTGCCTTATTCCTTATCTATTATTTTAACCTCATTCCAAAGATGGCAATCTGCTTTTTTTTTCTTTCTTTTTTTTTTTTATGTGTCTATACTAAACTTGTATTCCCCTATATTGACTGCATAGGACGTACATTTTTGGCTAGGATCTCCATAAGATAAAAATTTTTGTCTATGTCCCGTTGTATGGAGCTTTCGGTAATTTATGAGGAAGTGCGTCCCGGTCTCCTGCCTCAAAAATTGCTACCCGATGACTATTAAAATAACGACCCAGCTCAGTCTATTCAAAACTATCCATCTATATATCTATCTCAATTTGCTCAGATTTATCTATATTACTTTAAATAGTAAGATTTTTTTTATTCAGGTTTGTTTATTGTTTGTCCCGGTCTCCTGCCTCAAAAATTGCTACCTGGTGACTATTAAAATAACGACCCAGCTCAGTCTATTCAAAACTATCCGTCTTCATATCCATATATCTATCTCAATTTGTTCATATTTATCTATATTACTTTAAATACTAAGATTTTTTTTTATTCATGTTTGTTTAATGTCTTGTTTTTAGTTTAAATAAACAAGAATTACGACAAAAAAAAGAAACGACCCCCCCCCCAAATACATTTACTTGTCGAAAATATCTATCTATCTTCATTTGTTCATATCTATCTATATTATTTTGTTTGTTTATCTATCTATCTATCTCAGTCTATTCCAAACTATATATCCATCTTCATATCTAAACAAGAATTACGACAAATTATGATAAATAAACAAGAATTACGAGCTGGGGTTGTTATTTTGATAGTCACCGGGTAGCAATTTTTGAGGCAGGAAACCGGGACCCACTTCCTCATAGATTACTGAGCTTTCTACTAGTTAGATAAGCTTAATGTAGAGAAAGCAGTGATTTATTTATTTTGTTTTTATTCTTATTTATTAACAATCACTTTGAAGTTAGTTTATTTACTAGTAACTTTACCGCTGCACAGCAACAAGTTTGATAATCACTAGAAGCTGCCAAATTTCCATTTTTAAACCTGGCTATCTGTAGTTACTAGCAAAACAAACAATATAGCAAAGATATTTTTAGCTTTACGATCTTCCATATAATGTAATGGGGAATTTTTTCTCCTTAATTAGATAAGCAAAGAAAAAAAAAAAAAAAAAAATTTTTGTCTCGTTTGCACTCTTTTTTAAATATTTCTTTTAACTATAATTCAGAATACCCGCCCTCAGTTCCAAAAGTAGATCTACTTAAAAATTCCTTTGGGATTGTAGCTTGTAGAAAGATCAATATTGTCAAAAAATTGGATCTGCCACAGAGATGCTGATAGGTACGCGTCCTGCGTCCCTGGAAATCTAAAAGGACGCAGTAAAAATCATATTCATGCATCATGTTTTAAGATGTGAATGTTTTAAACCGGATTCTTCAAGGGCGAAACAGAATATTTAAAAATTTAAACTGGAAATGTTGTTTTTTCCAAAAAAGCGTGTATCACGTTCATTCGGTGCGTCTCGTTTGTTTGGTGCATCACGTTCGTTCAGTGTAACAGTTTTTATAAGAAAAAAGAAATACTTCAAATTCAAAAACATAAAAATTCTCTTTTTCAAAAAAAGTGGGTTATCATGTTTGTGGCTGATTAATAACTTAATAAATTATATATTCTTCATATTTAGGAATACATAACAGAGAAAGAGTAGTAACATAACTTGAGCCGTCATTGTGTCACTGAGCAGTCATGGGTCTATAATAAAAGTTAAAACCTCATTACTTTAAAAATTGCTTTCAGAATAGATAGTAAAATAAAATGATTTGGTGAGACTTTGGCATTTAAGGTCAAATAAGATAACCATTGACCTTTGACATTAAGCACTTGGAACTAGGGGTCATATACTCATAAGGAATATTTCTCTGAATTTTTGAGATGAGGTTTGATAATTAGTATTACTAGCAAATATATGCACCCTCCGGGTGCAAGTATTTAAGTTTTGATATAATAAAATATCATGTTAAATTAGAAAGGCTAATGAAACTGAATAAGAAATCAGATAAAAATATTTGGAACAGAGGGGGTATAATCGGAAAATAGAACAACTTTGAAACTAACTATTCCATCAATTTCCATTACTCCCGTCTTTCATTGGTACATTTTCCTAATTTAACTATTTAGTTAAAATAGGAAGTAAAGGATAATATTACAGTTATTTCTTGTAAATAAATTTCTTTTAAGATTTATCCACAAGATTTTTGTTTATATTTATTAAGATAAAACCAAACAATTAGAAATCAATAATACCAAGCACATATTTATTAAAATAAAATTTTAAATATCAATATGCAAATTAGCCTTCTCGTTCAAACTGTAAACCGCTATTTTGTTGTATATATAAATACAATTGCATGTTATTAGTACGTAGATATGGTCAACAGTATTAATAATGTAAAACAATTTTTATTAATAACTGAAGGTTTAAAAGAATGAAATCATGGAGAATTTGACGTAAATAATTAAGGGAATTGTGACTTGAGTAGTAATGTAGTTTCAGTTACAGACAGAAAAACACACAATCTCCATTATAATAAGATTTGTATTATTCGGACTATTGTCCTCATCTTCATTGTACAACATTTCGTCCGATGTGCCCTCCAGCCTTCTTCAGGTATTTCTTTTCGGACTCGGGGGGAACCTTCTTTTCGGACTCGGGGGGAACCTTCTTTTCATAATCAGGAGACATCATGGAACTTTGAACCTAACCCTTTATTCAGTTCACGGGGGGTATCCTGTTCTCATTCCGCTAACCATAGCTGGGGTAGAGGTGTTAAGCTGTGTTAATTATTATTCTATGTTACTGCTGTCCCTGACCAAGATTGAACCTGCAGTCTAGAGATAACTGTCACTTAGAACTGTCTTAACCTAACTTCTTTATCCACTAGGCTATGTATCCAATTGATGAGGATAATAGTCCGAATAATACAAATAATACTCCTAAGAAAGTTCCACATTTCAGCTGTTCTCTAAACTATTTGTATGCAAATTGTAAATGAGTTAAATCAAGAAAGGACAAATTAGGGGTAATTTTCACCTTGTTAAAATTCCTAGCATAAAATTGTTCGTGCGCATTATCTGAAATGAACTTAATTGTTATTAAGAACACATTTTATGATATTTTTGTGTTAAAGCATGCAGTTGTATTGTTTTCGAAAACGTTTCTAAGATTTGTTTATTTCGCATGGAGACTTTAAAAATAGCTACCGGCTTGTTTCAAAGTGAAAGTCAAGGGAGGTTACTCTAATTGCCTTATTTGCTAGGAATTTTAACGACTAAAGGTGAAAATTACCAAATTAAGTTTGCAACATAGAAAATGTATCAATGTTATCTCTGTTATCTAATTTGGATGAGTAGATATATTGACATTCAGCATGAACCTCCACAAAATTATCATTTTTAGTTGCAGATTGAACTGGAAATTGTTTGATTCACTAAGTGTTTCAAGTGTCTTCACATTCTCTAATCAGATATTAGAGAATGTGACAATAGGTGAAGTCTCAGCATTTTGGGGGCTATCCCTCCCCTCCCCAGGCAACACCTTCCCCCTCGATTAAAGGGGCTGGGTTTATTGCCTGGTGCCTGAGGCACCCCACTTGAGGGTCAATGCCGACGGGATGAACATATGTTTTGCACCTGCCCCCCATGAGGTTCAATTTGTGGGTGGTCTCACTTTAATAGGGCCTTGTGCCTGACCTGTATACATTTCCTATGACGATAACCATTACACCACGTGCCTCCACTAGTACTTGAATAGTTTCTATAAAAATGATAGGATTATTTATGTATGAAGTGCTGATAAATATCTGTAAATAAATATCTGTTGCCACGGTAATCTTGCTTTACGGTAGGAGTGTACTGAACACAATCGCTTAAACTTTGTATCATTCTAGTTTCCGATTTTGATGGAAAATATAAGATGAAGAAAATAGTAAATAAATACTTCAGAAAAGACAACAAAACATCTGCAGCATTCACAATGAATTGATTTTTTTTTTTATTTATGCAAATTTTTCTTTTTTTCATCTGTCACGTGTATGGTATGTTATGGTACCCTTTTTCATGTGTATGGTATGTTATGGTACCCTTTTTCTTGGGGGAGGTGGGGAAATGGTTTTGTGATCCAATATTCTACTAGGTTATATCATTCAATAAATATTGGTGACCCTTAATTTGAAATTTTTTTTTCCTTTTTTTTAGCGAAGCTTGAGTTAATTGACATCATTTAAAGTAAATTTAAAAGTAAATATTTGAGTTATTTTTTGAAAAGTCTGTTCTGTATGCCTAAAATTTCTTATATATATATATATATATATATATATACACACACACACACACACAAGGTGTGTCAAAAATGTATCCTTTTCTCTTTTCTCCCTCTACTTCTTTCTCTTTTCTTTTTTCCCTTTTTCTTCTTTCCACCCTTTTTTCTTTTTTAAAATTTTCTTTTCCCCTCATAACCCCCCCTTTTTCTTTTCCTCGTTTTGATTTTCTTTCTCCAACTACCCCCCCATTTCTCCCCTTAATAATGGTCAATCTTCTTTCTACTAGTAATATCTTCCACAATTTGAGAACTTCTTTTTTTCATGGATGCTGAAGAGAAATTTCAGCAATTTGGAATAGCACCACTGGTTGCTGAACAATTTAAAGTTTTTTTTTAAATTTTATTTTATTTATTTTTTTTTTTTTTTTTAAATAGAAAAACTATGAAATCAAGACTGGGGATTTTTGTCCCCCGGAAAAGCACTGTTTACTAAACCCTACATTATGTAAGTGAATAAACCGTACTTCGAATGCAGTGAGGAGATGGGTGCTGCTTTTGAAGAAAGGAGACAAATGATGTTTTATAAAACAAAATTTTTACTTTACATGTAAAACATAAATCAAATATCAAACAGGGGTATCAATATACATAAAAATGAAACAACCAAACGTGTTTTAAAGAATGTTTATAGAGTCCAAAGGGAATACAAAGAGTTCAATGTGTTTGGTTGGTTAAGGAGAATAAAGGAGAATAAAGGGTTAGTTGCAGATAAAAAAAAAGTCTGTGGAACTTAGCTGAAATCCTAGTTCTGTTCCTCGTAACCTGTAACTTTAAGAAAGTCTAGAAAGGAACAAGTCATTATGTCCCGATTATGCATTGGTCATACAAAACTAACACACTCTTATATACTCAAACAAGAACAACAACCACAATGTGAAAAACATGTCAAACACCTTTGACAGTTAAACACTTATTCATGGAATGCAGGTTTTTTGCTCACATCAGAAACCTTTATCTTAAAGCAAACAATATGAAGGATCTGTTTGAAAATGTTAACATAGAGGATATTCTCTCTCTTTTTTTTTTTTTTAGGGAAATAAAATTATACCATAAAATATAGACATGAAACAAATCAATGTCATACAATATAATCCCCAAAAATGCTAACACATTGTTAAAACCAATTACTAAAAGTATATATATGAATACACAATATGTATAACACCCCAACTGCTAGGCATGATATAACCCTGGACGGGTTGATATGCCGTTAAAATTAATAAACCAAACCAATCGTAACCTGTGAGCCCTGCAGAATGGGTTTTAGGTGTTCGTTTGTCGCTCCAGCTTCTAACGAGGTGAGGGTTCCGATTCGTCGCCGTATGGGGGCTTTTAACGATACGGAACAAACAACTCTTTCGAAGTTTAGATGGAGACTTTAGGATCAGACCGTTAACTCTGAACGCCAGAGTCAAGACGCTCAGAACTTTTTATTTATTTAATTTTAATTTTAATTTAATTTTATTTAAATCCCCACAGGCAGCCGCCGGCGTCCGGTGAAAGAGGATCATTATTCCTTTAATAAATTTTCACAAGATTCCTAATACAAAAAAGTTAAAGAAAATAGCCATTTAGGCTTATGACTTGCATCTAATTTTCATTATTTTTATGAACTTTTGCATAAAACTAGGGACTGGCAAACGGAGCCTAAAATGCATTTTTGACAAAATGACTTTAGCCCCCCTACAGAAAATAATTTACCAAAAATCAGGAAATTATCGGATTTTAATGAAATTTTCAGCATTTATATATCAATAAATGATCTTTATAATGCATTATTTATTTTATTTCAAAACTTTCTCATTTTTTTCAGGTCACTTAATTTTGACCCCCCTTATGTTGGGGGCGTAAAATGTTTTGCCAGTTGATCATTTTTTTATACTAATTACAGTATAAATAATGAGATAAAAGACCAAAGTTATGAATAGAAACAAAAAAAATTTTTTTTTTACGGTGGTTTTTCTATGAGAAAATAAGTACCGAAAATCGAAAAATAAAATGTAAAAAAATAACAAATAATTAAATTTTTGGAGATTTCTTTTTTACTCATTTCGATAATTATTCAATTGGCTATTATTTTATAAAAGAAAAAATTATACATCAATGTTTTTTCTGCTTAAAAGGGAGAGGGGGGTACATTTTCAATCGAGTTTTTCTTCAAAACTTATTACTTTTGGCGCCTAAAATAAGTTTTGCATTAAGTAGATATTTATTTTTAGAATCTAAAAATATAGCATTTTAAACTTAACATCAGGATTTTCATATTTTAAATGAATTTTATATATTAATTTTTCATAGCAAAAATACTAAATTAAAATTTTGAAATAAAATAACTAATGCATTATAAGATTCATTAATTATTAAATCAATACTGAAAATTTCATTAAAATCGGATAATTCCCTGATTTTTGGTAACTTTTTTTGCAATCGCGAATGTTAAAGTAAAATTGTAAACACGCACTTAAAAACATCGAAAACGAGGCTGACTGGCTGATATCGTCGAAATTGACCAAAACAAATTGTTTTAAATCTTTTAAAAATAAACTGCATATGTAATGATATTTTTCTTTTTTTAATGATGGTTATTATGTTACTACTTATCGATTTAGACAAAGTTTGACCTTAAATTAATTATTTCTAATTTGCTTTTAAAATTCCTAGCAGACGACAAAATCGCCTATCCCTACATAAAACCTAATATTTCAATTAAATAGTTTTAGTTCTGATATTTTGGTAATTGTCATGCTTAGCTGGCCAAAATTCCAAGACTCTGTGACATATTCCCTTATGTGTAGGAGGAGGCTATGATGAGTCATTTAAAATATGAAGAAGAAAAAGAATCCCCCTTCTTTTTTATCTAACAAGCCTTTATGCAAACATCTGATCCGACTAATTTACTCTGATTATGCATTGAGTCAGAAAATCTACCCAGGATATGATGTGTTTCTCAATTCACATGCATGAAGGTTATTATACATTGGGTGTGTTAAAAACCATCCCTTTAACTTGGCACTTAGTCATCTGACTATAAACTGACATTATAGGAAGGTGAATCAATAATTATTGGCTCTTTTAGTTTAATATTAAAAGAACTGGATAGAAAAAAATATAAAAGATCAGATAATCATATTGACTCGTCCTGATATGTAATTCATGAAATAATTCTAATCTATATCTATACATATGAGGAAGAATGAATAAAGAAAAGAAAGAACAGAATGGATAATAAAAGATGAATTTAATCAATATCACTTACACATGTGTTTCGGTCAGTTCATCTGTGTGAAAATATTCCGCGCACAGAGAAGATTCGACCTTCATCAGAGTGAAATTTTATTTTGAATGAAAAAATTCGTTGGGGAAAAACGGAGAATTTTTAGAAATGTTCAAAGAGAATTTTTTTTTTAAATCACTTTTGGAACGCTGAAATAGAACCGTTAGAATTTGGATGTTTGATTTTTCTAGGGGTTATGGTAGAAACAATTTTGTATTGCAAAAATAAAGTTATTATTTATCCCTAACATGTTGAAAATTTCCTGGAATCTAGTGTATGTTATTGTTTTGCAAAAAACGGTGAACCAAATTCTAATGGTCTATTTCAGCTAGACTCCGCTTGGGGTGGTCACTACTAGAATAGGCTCAGTCCTTATTAGTGATCTATTTCACTAATAATAATAATCTATTTTTTTAGATCAAGCATTGTCTATCATTTTTCATTTTGACTAATACCTTTTATTTTATTTATTTTATTTATTTTATCTCTCTTTTATTTGTTTAATTTACATTTTGTTTCCCGATCTTCAGACAGTTTTTAGAATTCCATCTTTCCATTCACTTATCTTTTCAGCAAAGGTGTAACATATGGTAAATATAGCAGTTTAAATCAAAACTTAAGTCGGCCAAGTTGTAACCATTTTTGTCTGGCCACTCAAGAAACCTGCAATGCGGTCCAGCGTTATCTGATAGAATGTTCTACACTTTCTCTTAACAAATTCCGAAATGCTTTTCATCAACTCCTGCCTTCGAATGGCCTAACTGAGAGTAGTGCTCGTTTGATTAGCGAGAACTCCTTTTCAATCCTCCTACCATAAATAGCTTTGCATTCTTTGGATGAAAGTCAGTTTGTTTTGTTTTTTTTTTTTTTTTTTTTTTGGGGGGGGGTAAATTGTTGTTGTTTATTTGATTATTTCACAATCTCTTGAAGTGATGCTGATAGCTTTTTGATTTAGTGCATCCTGGGATGCACATATTTGCTTTGAATGAGTCCCCGGGTAAAATTTATGGGTCCCCAGCTAAAGCCGTCTAACTCCTACCTTGTAAAACCTATCCTGTGTAATTCATTTCTAAGAAACTATTGAAATGCATTTACAGTTAGCTTGAAATGGTGAGGGAAGAAAAAAGAAAAACACTGGGACGCATTAAGGGGCCCCAACTAAAGTTTCTTAATAGATTATTATGATCTTGGGGAAACAACTAAAGCCATCTAACCCCTACCTTGTAACCTATCCTGTGTAATTCATTTCTAAGAAACTATTGAAATATATTTACAGTTAGCTTGAAATGGGGAGGGAAGAAAAACAAAAAAAAACATGGGACGCATGGATATGATTTTACTGCGTCCTTTTTGATTTTTGTGCATCAGGGATGCAGGACGTGTACCTATCAGTATCTCTGCTCTTGTATACATTTTTTAAAAAAAGTTTCCACTTTTTAGTTTAACCACATTTTGTTAAAAATAAAATACTTAATTTACAATCCAGTATTTTTTTTTTTGTCTGTCACACATCAAAGTTACTAATATAAACAAACTGGTACAAATGATTTGGTTTGTTTTGTTTTACGGCATATCAACCTCAGTGGGTCATTTAATGCCGATAAAGTTTTGAAATAAATCAATTCTTAATGGATAATACAATTTTTTATTATGAACACATTTTTCTATTTAACCCATAGATGGGACCCTAACAGGTACTACCACTCCGGGTCAGAGTGGACCAGGGAGCAATGGTGATGAAGGGGTGCTCCATATTCCCCAAACCTCCAAAACTGGAACCTCACCATCAGATAGAGTTTAACGTCATTCCCAGGACATGTAGACCTGCAGCCACCACCTTCTAGCACCCATATGATAAAAAGGGGTTGGGGCTTGCCATAAGGGCAATAGGGTTGGGAAAATCATATGGGTGCTAGGGCTTGGTACAAATGATTATCAACAGCTGATTTGAATGTTTTGTCTTTTACATCATGCAAAAGAGCCGGCTTAGCTCAGTCAGTAGAATATCCACCTAGGAATCACAAGGTTCCAGGTTCAATACCAGCCCTCACCAACTCAGCATATGAGTAGAACAGGGATCTGTGTGGTAAAGTGAGGAGCTGATAAGTGTGGCGGTATGCCTCAAACACTAAAATAATCTCCTTCATCTAGCACTAGTGAAAAGGAGATAGACTCCCTTGCTGTCTGGCTGATACTGACATTAGGCCACCCCGCAGATTTTACTTACTTTTGCATCATATAAATCTATAAAGTGGAGGTGCATTGTGTAATGGTTATTGTCAAAGGAAATGGACTCTGTGACATGAGCTCAAATCCTGGATGAGGCTGTTTGCATTTCATATATTGCTGATACCCTTGAGAAAGGTATGCATCCAACTATTCTCCTTCCAGAAGGAAAACTCTGATTTCAAGCCTGTTAAACTTTGCTTAAGAAATTGACCATGTGTTGCAGAGCATAAAATGACCGACTGCCCTGCCTGACGTCCAACTGCAAACTGGGGACTCTGAAAAAGGTCCCACGTGACTTCACATATTTGGCGGGCTTCTGTAATTTTCCATAGAAGGACCCGGCCATGGTATGAAAGGGGTCATCCCCTCAGAATTACAGGGGATTGACAATAATCTTATGCAACCATATAGATTATGTAACATTAAGAGATTCCTACTAGAAATTTCTTGCTGAACAAATGCTTCATACATGGATACACCAGTTGGGATTAACAGTAATTAAATTAAGACATTGCTTGAGAACAATTAAATTCATATCATGTAGAAGACAACTAACTTTTAGCAAACTGCTTCCTTCAGGTTATCAGTGGTGCCGAAACCCGGGAATGAACCAGGGACCTTCAGATTATCAGACAGTCGTAGTCATCATAATTGCTTTGCTCTCCCAGCAGTTCTAGTCTTCTCACTAGCACTATCCAACTATATCCTCTCTTCAACTCATTTCAACAGCCAAAATGCTACTGCAGACTTTCTCCCCGATCTGGGATGGCAGGTCCTTAAATATCCCATTGCTGTGTTTCATCCGGGTTCCTCACTCTGAATTGCACGTTCGACATTCATCAGCACGCGTCAATCCTCACGACAAGACTCCACATCCGGGCCACTCATCACTGCTCGTGTCGAATTTCACCAGCATTTCAGCAATGAAGAGGTGACGAGGTCAATTTCCGTGGTCACTCGCCACACATATCCGGACTCGTTTCGTTCGTGGGGGCTGGGAATCTGCTCGCCCACATTAACATACTCAACATAATGCAGAGGGTATCTCATCATGGTCTAATAATGGTTGGTAAGCTAGTTTTAGAGATCCATTATTACTGAATAGCGAGTTCAATCATCACTGGATTCCTGATACTTGGGACCTGATACTATGGGGATGGGTTGGGTAAATACCTTCTTAACATAGTTTAGTTGTTTTAAAGTTATATCAAATATTCCGAATACAAATAATTTTCATACAGTTGCAGGCTTTCAAGTATTCAATTATTTCCATTTGATAATAGTTTGCACACAGTCATATGGTTTCAAGTAATAAATAGATACACAAGTATTATCTGCGTTATTCAGACTATTGTCCTCATCTTCATTATTATCTGTAAAACGTTTAAGCCGATATGCCCTCCGGCTTTCTTCAGGTATTTCTTGTCAGACTCAGGAACCTACTTGGACACATGGCCTAGTGGATAAAGGACTTAGGTTAAGACAGTTCTAAGTGACAGTTATCTCTAGACTGCAGGTTCAATCCTGGTCAAGGGCAGCAGTAACATAGAATAATAATTAACACAGCTTAACGCCTCTACCCCAGATATGGTTAGTGGAATGAGAACAGGATACCACCGTAAACTGAAATATTGTACAGATAACAATGAAGATAAGGAGAATAGTCCGAATAACGCAGATAATACTAATCATCAAGCTTCATCTCAAACATTCAGAGAAATAGATTGACAATATTAAAATATTCAGTAATTTATGAGGAAGTGCGTCTCGGTCTCCTGCCTCAAAAATTGCTACCCAGTGACTATTAAAATAACGACCCAGCTCAGTCTATTCAAAACTATCCATCTTCATATCTATCGATCTATCTATTTCAATTTGTTCATATTTATCTACATTACTTTAAATACTAAGATTTTTTTTATTCATGTTTGTTTAATGTCTTGTTTTTAGTTTAAATAAACAAGAATAACGACAAAAAAAGATGCGACCCCCCCCCCAAATACATTTACTTGTCAAAAATATCTATCTATCTCCATTTGTTCATATCTATCTATATTATTTTGTTTGTTTATCTATCTATCTATCTATCTATCTATCTCAGTCTATTCCAAACTATATATCCATCTTCATATCTAAACAAGAATTATGACGAGCTGGGGTTGTTCTTTTGATAGTCACCGGGTTGCAATTTTTGAGACAGGAGACCGGGACGCACTTCCTCATAATTTACCAAATATTCTAAACATATTTGATAGACATGTAGGCGATCCTTAAACAAATTCTTAACTCTTTAATCAATAAACAATATTACAAGGAAGCTGATCAATATGAAGTAATGTATTACCAGCGTCCTGATATTGTCATTTGGTCTGTTAATCAAAAGAAAGTTTTTATCATTGAGTTGACAGTTCCATTTGAAGAAAATCTGGATTGGACCCATCAGCGGAAGTTGGAAAAATATGAAGACCTACGTGAACAATGCGTCAGAAATGGATGGATAACAGATGTATTTCCCATTGAAGTCGGATGTCGGGGGTTTATTACCAACTCAACCTCGACATTTTTGTCTAAACTTGGACTTTCTCTACCAGACAAGAGGAAATACTTAAAAAAGATTCAGGAGAAAGCTCTAACCGCATCAGCGTGGATATGGCAGTCCTATATTGTGACATCAAACCGACAAAGTCTGGTGGTATCGGGAGATATTGCTGGGGTACTCTGGGTTAGTGGTAATGATGCTTCGGCCCCGAAACCATGCCTGAACCCAGAGTCATCATCTGATGAAGGCTTTGTTGATTGCAATGCTACTGTGTAAATAGCAGTCATTGTATGAAGATTATTAAGTAATGTATTTAGATAAACCAACCAGAAAATGGTCTACTCGTAAGAATTATATACAACCTACCAGAGATTTCTAAAGAATGCACCTGAGAATAACTCGGAATATCTTAGTTTACATTTCAATTTTCATATGGGGGGGGGGAAACATTGGATTCATTGTATAAATTTCTAAGAAATTGAAAGGATATGATAAGAGATATGTACATGCAATATTAAACACTTATGCCTCCACTGATAACATTGCCACTTGACACTCAAGCAGCAAAAAAAAAAAAATCTTGTGCAGTATCGAGTGGGTGAAAAAGTGTTTTGTGGCAAGATGCCATTTCAAGCATTCAGCTTTAACTAATGTTATTGATCAGTTGATTCACGGCATGTCTACCTGTTTGGGTTATTTTATGCCTAGAGGTTAAGGAATTGCATTCATTGTACATTTATATTTTTTTGTCTAGTTTAAGAGTGTTTTTATTTATTTTTTTATTTTTTTATTTTTTTCACAAAGGATTACAAGTATTCCTGTCTAATACACATAATCATACAGTTTCAAGTAATTATTTATATTTCTATATATATATTTACCAACCCCTCCGCACGAGCAGGATGTGGCACAAGGTCAATTTCTTAAGCGGAGTTTAACAGGTTTGAATTCAGAGTTTTCCTTCTCCTAGACTGGTTACCTAGCCATGGTTAAAGAGTCCAGTCTGCCCTGCTATTTACTCATAGCTGGACGGAGAATTGGATTCATACCTTTCCCAAGGGTATTAGCGCTATGTGAAATTCCAACAGCTTCGTCCAGGAATTGAACTTGTGTTGACGAGTCCATTTCCTACGACTCTAACCATTAGACCACGCGCCTCCATTATATATTTCTATATAATAGTCTTGTTTGCACACTTATATGGTTTCCATTAACTTATTATAATCTTTAGTAAAAAAAATATCATAGCTTCAAGTATTCCTATGAAATACAAATAATTTACAGCTATATGGCATCAAGTATTCCTATGTAATACAAATAATTTACAGCTATATGGCATCAAGTATTCCTATGTAATACAAATAATTTTTATAGGCAGATATTTTTAAACAGATCTAAGTGACCCTAACAGGTACGGCCACTCCAAGTCAGATCAGGCCTGGGAGTAATGGCAATGAAAGAGTAGTCCATACTTCTCAGATATGGAATTAGAAGTCCAGAAGTCACATTTGTTTTCCTAATCCAACCCAAATGATAGCTTTTGTTTAAATATAATATTAAACATATTTAGAAGTCTTCATTTTAAGGGAAATAACAGGTAACTTTAAATGAAAAAGGCCATTTTTAGCCTTTTAAATAGATCCTTATAGGAATGGAGCTCTGGACTTAAAAAAATTCTCAACTGGATGTTAAGAATTTTAAAATCTCTTTTAAATCAAGTTTTTCTTTCTCTCTGAATTTTTGAGATTAGGCTTGATAATTTGTATTATTTGAATTATTCAGACTATTGTCCCCATCTTAATTGTTGTCTGCTCAACATTTCAGATAATGTGCCCTCCGGCCTTCTTAGGGTATTTCTTGTCGGCATTGGCAACCCCTTCCTTGAACTTGGAAACCTTCTCTTTGAACTCTGAAGCCTTCATATTATAATGAGGAGCCTTCACAGAACTTTGAAACTAACCTTTATTTCCATGGGGGGGGGGATAGACTGTTTTCGAGTCTGACAAGAAATACCTGAAGAAGGCTGCAGGTCACATCAGCCAAAACATTGTGTGGATAACAATAAAGATAAGAACAATAGTCTGAATAATACAAAATTTTCTTTGTTTAGTATAATTTTCAAATTCATTTTTGGCTTTGAATGTATAAATTTTTAATTTATTTTGTAATGATCCATCACTCAATAACTAAATGTTTCATCCTGGTGACATTTTCTTTTTGTAACAAATGAAGAATCAAATAAATTTTTTTTTTTTTTTTATTTTTTTAAAATTTAAAAATTTTTTTTTTTAAATTAAAATTTTTTTTATTTATTTTTTTTTTTAAATTAAAATTTTTTTATTTATTTTTTTTTTTAAATTAAATTTTTTAATTTATTTTTTTTTTTTAAATTAAAATTTTTTTAATTTATTTTTTTTTTTTTTAAATTAAATTTTTTTTAATTTTTTTTTTTTTAAATTAAAAATTTTTTTTTTTATTATTTTTAAACAATGCTGTAGTACAGGATTATAACCTGGTATACAAGTTTTATTTTTACTACTCGTGTATAACTTACAAAACCCACACATACTTTTCTTTTAATGATTCATCATGTCTGTTGTAAAGCCATTAAGATAAAAGATATTCTTTTCTTTTTTAGACTGTAAAGAATTTCTTGATTAATAAACCAAATATTCTATATTATACTTTGAAAAGATAATTTTTATGTTTCTTATCACTGGAAGATTTCCACTTGGAGGCATAGATCGGAAAAAATTCCTTTTTTTAAAAATTTTTAATATTTTTTTAAGATGTATGATTTCTTTAGTCTTTTCTTTCTTTGCCCACATTACAAGTGATACATGAAGGCATACTTAGTGTAACAGTTACAGGATATGGACCAGGTGACCCAAGTTCAAACCCTTGGAAAAGCCACTATGAAGCCCCCCCCCTCCGCTCCATGATACATTTTATTTTCCCTTTTTGTAGAGTTATTTACTAAGTGTACTTTAGTCTGGCACATAATGGCCGTTCACTATTGAGAATTGAATTCTGTTCAAGTGTCCTGGGTTCTGACACTAAAATGTATCTGAAAGTGAGGCTCCACTTCTGGAGCTCTGGGGAGTGTGGAGTACTCTGTTCATTGCCATTACTCTTAGATTCCCCTTGACTTGGAGTGTTAATACCTTTTTTAGGGTCTCATCTATGGGTGAAATATATCTATTTAAAATTTAAGCTATATTGTTTCAAGTATTTTTATCTATGTGCAAATTATTAGAAGCTACTGTCTTTTTATAGAGGAAGAAAACCTGGTAATCTGAACTTTAGCTACATAAATGAAAGTAACCTCCCCTTATTTATTTCACTTTGAGGAAGCCATACGTTTTGGTCGGCCATTTTCACTTCACTGTAAATCTACACTGAAAATATAAATTTTTTCGATTCAATACAACTGCATGTTTTAACATGAAAATATCATAAAATGTGTTTGTTCTTAATTGTGCTTGCGCATTATTTGAAATGAACTTAATTGTTATTAAGAACACATTTTATGATATTTTTGTGTTGTATTGATTTACGGTGAAATAAAAATGGCCGACCAAAACCTATGGCTTCCTCAAAGTGAAATAAACAAGGGGAGGTTACTCATTTATGTAGCTAATGTTCAGGTTACCGAAAACTTTTTATTTATATATATATATATATATATATGGATATGAATCCGACAATATATGTTTAAAGTTTTACTGACAGAAATCTGTTTTGACCATATGAGGTCTTTATCAAAGCAACATTGTAAACAGAAATATATTTATTTCGTCTTTCCGTTTACAATGTTGCTTTGATAAAGACCTCATATGGTCGAAACAGATTTCTGTCAGTAAAACTTTAAACATCTTGTTTTTTCTACAAAACTTTCTACACACACAACACACACACACACACACACACACATACACATACACATATATATATATATATATATATATATATATATATATATATATTTTAAAATTTTATTTAGATTTAAAAAAAAAAAAAATTGTTAGGTCAGATCCCTAGTTCTTCATTTTGTAATCAGTTTCACATTTGTATTATTTAGATTTTTTACATTGTTGTCCTTATCTTTATTGTTTATATACATAAATAATAAAATAAATAATATAAAATACTTAACATAGCTTAACACGTGTACCCGGTCATGGTTAACTAAATAAGAAAAATCTACCCCAATGGTTTAGATAAAGGGTTTGGTTCAAAGTTTTATGAAGGCTCCCAATTATGACAAGAAACATCTGAAGAAGGCCAGAGGTCACATCGGCCAAAACGTTGTGTATATATAACTATAAAGATGAGGACAACAATCTGAAAAATCTAAATCCTACAAATTATCAATCCTCATCTCAAAATTTCAGACAAATAAGTTTCATGTGTTCCCACCTAAAAAAATAGAATTACAGACTTTTTGTATTATCAGATTCTAATAATGATAATAATAATAATAATAATAATAGAAACATATTGGCTTTTTTAAACAATAAGTTTTACGAGTTCTATCTTCCTCAATCTAACAGGGTTCTAAAATTACACGCCCACACATTTTGCTGTAAATTGAACCTATCATAAGTTTTTGATAGCCTACAGAAAGAGGAAACCTGTCAAAACTACTGTTTACCACAATAAAGATAATCCATGGACAAGAGTACTGACTGACATTCTATTCTTCTTCTTCCTACACATTCTAAAATTATACTACACTCTGATCATAGCCTTTTTTTATTTCTTTAAAAAAAATATCCTCAGGTGCAAATCTATCATTACAAAAAGGTTCTCGTCTGTTGATCTTGTCACAAAAAGGTTCTCGTCTGTTGATCTTGTCGCAAAAAGGTTCTCGTCTGTTGATCTGTCATTACAAAAAGGCTCTCGTCTGTTGATCTGTCATTACCAAAAGGCTCTCTCTGTTGATCTGTCATTACAAAAAGGCTCTCGTCTGTTGATCTGTCATTACCAAAAAGGCTCTCGTCTGTTGATCTGTCATTACCAAAAAGGCTCTCGTCTGTTGATCTGTCATTACAAAAAGGCTCTCGTCTGTTGATCGTCATTACAAAAGGCTCTCGTCTGTTGATCTGTCATTACAAAAAGGCTTTCGTCTGTTGATCTATCATTACAAAAATTTTTTATTTTTTTATTTAAGTGGAAGGGGTTGGGAGATTGGAATATGGTATGAGAGGGGGAAGAATTCAAGTAGGGTCAATTATATACACTAGGTTTACACAATTTTTCTTCTTCTAAAAATTTTAAAAACGAATTAAAATTAATTAAATCTATTATTTAAGGTCAAACTTTTGTCTAAAACGATAAGTAGTAACATAATAACCATTTATTAAAAAAAGAAAAATATCATTACATATGCAGTTTATTTTTAATACTTTTAAAACGATTTGTTTTGGTCAATTTTGTTCGCGTTCGCCATTTTGGCTCTTTTTAAAGTTATTTTATTTGAAAACTTTAAATATTTTTGCTATGAAAAATTAATATATAAACTTCATTTAAAATAAAAATATTCTGATGTTAAGTTTAAAATGTTATATTTTTAGATTCTTGAAATAAATATCTATTTAATACAAACCTTATTTTAGTTAATCAAAGTATATGTTTTGAAGAAAAACTCTATTGAAAATGTACGCCCCCCCCCTCCCACACACACACACTTTTAAAGCAGAAAAAAAAGATTGATGTATAATTTTTTCTTTTATAAGATAATAACCAATTTAATAATTATCGAAATGAATAAAAAAAAGAAATCTCCAAAAAATTAATAATTTATCATTTTTTTTTTACATTTTATTTTCCAATTTTCGGTACTTATTTTCTTTATAAATATTTTTTTTTGTTTCTATTTACAACTTCGGTTTTTTATCTTTTTATTTCTACTGTAATTAGTATCAAACAAGGGGTCAAAATTAAGTGACCTCAAAAAAAATGAGAAAGTTTTGAAATAAAATAAATAATACATTGTGGGGATCATTCGTTGATAAGTAAACACTGAGGGTTTCATTGAAATCCGATAATTCCCTGATTTTTGGTAAATTATTTTCTGTAGGGGGGCTAAAGTCATTTTGTCAAAAATGCATTTTAGGCCAATTCTGGGTATACCTAATATACACCCATACTGCTTAATTCACTCTTTAAGCTTCTTCTTTGGAAAGAGAGAGTTAATTCTATTGTAGACATAAATTTTTAACCATTATTCATGCCTATCATTTCCCCCTTGACCTTCCCGTGTTGATCTTTTGATTAAACAATCAGGTTAACGATCTGTGTATTGGCTTCCACTATTTTACGTTCATGTCATATTCTGACAAGTGCTGGTTTATTCTCCAACGTAAAAAGTCGGATGAGATAGAGAGTACCTGACAACAGCAGTCAATAAAGTTAGTTTACCTTTTTTTTTCTTTTTCTTTTTCTTTATTTATTTATGTGAATAGTGTGGGAGTTGAGCCACATGTTGTAATAGACTGTAACTTACATAGAATGTAAGTTTTTATTCAAAAGGTAGTTTTTATCACTTTTTCCTGTTGAAGAATAATTAAAGTTCCAATTACCGTCGAACTGGGAAGACAAGGCAACAAACGGTTGTAACTTAAATACAAACCCGAATGCTACAAAGTCCACTGCAAAATGACAAAGTATATATAAGACTCCACAATGTCATTCAAATCAAGCAGTGTCCAAGACAGCTGGTATAAATAGGATTCAAGAATGATCCATCCATGAATCTGGGTGATTTGGGTGATTCCATTCCTTGAGTTCTGATTGGCTGCTTGACTGCTTGATTTGAATGACATTGTGGAGTCTTATATATACTTTGTCATTTTGCAGTGGACTTTCGGTTTGTATTTAAGTTACAACCATTTGTTGCCTTGTCTTCCCAGTTCGACGGTAATTGGAACTTTAATTATTCTTCATCTATCTATTCAAATCTTTCTTTCGTTATCACGTGAAAAAGGTTTAAGGAAATGAATAAAAGTTCTGTAGTCTTCTTCTGTCGCTTCCAGGCTGTGGTTATATCAGTACTGCTGTATGGCTGCACCACTTGGACCCTAACAAAGCACCTTAAGAATAAGCTAGATGGGAGCTGCACAAGAATGCTGCGTGCTGTCTTGAACAAGTTCGTGGGGACTTGCTCCTCCAGCAGTGTCCAGCATATCTTGTCCATCTGACTCGGATGGTTTGTGAGATAAGGGGCGGGGGCCATACAGCTGCTTCTTCCTTGTGGGGTGCTGTTTCCACAACTTGTTCAAGACTGCATGCAGTATTCTTGTGCAGCTCACATCTATCTTATTCTCAAGGCGCCTCATTAGGGTTCAAGTGGTGCAGTCATACAGCAGCACTGATACAACCACAGCTGGCAAGTGAGATCGGATCCCCCCCCCAAAAAAAAAAAACCTATTTGGGCAATATGCAAGTCTTATTATAATGGAGAGTGTGTGTTTGTCTGTAACCAAAAATATATCACTACTCAAGTCACAGTTCCCTTTGTTATTTATGTCAGATTCTCCATGATTTTATCTTCATTTAAACCATTATTATTAATAAAATTGTTTTACATTATTGATACTGTTGACTATATATAATATTAATAACATGCACTTGTGTGTGTGTGTGTGTGTATGTATATGTATATGTATATGTATATATATATATATATATATATATATATATATATGGTATTTGTGGAAAAAAGTAACTTACCGGTGAAAATGATCACAGTGGTTAGTTGATTCAAGTTTCACAATGATAAGGCAGCGATATAACAAATATAAAGTGCTCAATACATTAGTAGAGCAAATTTATTAACATAGGTACACTGTATTAACCTACTCGAGTTTCACCATAAGGATCTTCAGAGTTAAATCTACTGGATTAATCAAGATACTGATTAATGGCAGATGATTACGCGTGTAATCGACTGCCATTAATCAGTATCTTGATTAATCCAGTAGATTTAACCCTGAAGATCCTTATGGTGAAACTCGAGTAGGTTAATACCGTGTAACATTTTATGTTATATATATATATATATATATATATGTGAACTGGAAGGCTAATTTGCATATCGATATTAAAAATTTTATTTTAATAAATATTTGCTTAGTATTATTGATTTCTAATTGTTTGGTTTTATCTTAATGAATATAAGCAAAAATCTTTTTAAAAATCCATTAAAGAGAAGAAATAACTCTAATTTTATTCTTTACTTTCTATTTTTAACTAAATAGTTAGGAAAATTTAGCAATGAAAGATGTGAGTGATGGAAGAGTAAGTTTCAGTTGTTCTATTTTTCGATTATACCACCTCTGTTTATCTTTTTATTTGCAACCTACTTCTCCGTATAGGTGAGACAAAAAGTAATGCCATTTTGTTTAGGACAGGTATAATTACCAACACAGGAACATGTATCATACATTAAAACGAAGCTGGTCCTCTGTGGATCACATACCAATTTCTCCACATAGGTGAGACAAAAAGTAATGCCATTTTGTATGGACAGGTATAATTACCAACACAGGAACATGTATCATACATTAAAATGAATTTGGTCCTCTGTGGATCACATACCAATTTCTCCACATAGGTGAGTCATAAAGTAATGCCATTTTGTTTAGGACAGGTATAATTATCAACACAGGTCATTCAGACCAACAGTACTTAAAGATTGGCCTTGTTTTAAGGGAGATTAGGTAACTCTACCATCAAAAATGATTTACCCCAAGACAAGCTTAAACTTAATCTTCATATTATCTTAGAGGTAGAATATGTGATTGTTTTAATATTTTGTTAGTGGTGGCCCAAAATTAGTTTACAAAGTATAGATTAGCTTATAATCTCTATTTACATGGATGACTGTGAATCTGACTGTGAATCTTTTTGAGTTCATCTCTCTCATTAATGGCGATGAAATCATTAATGATTGGCAGAAGTGAACCTTTGTAATGTTTTTCAGCTTTATATTATTTTTTTCTTTTTATTTTCTCTCTTTTCTTCTTTTTTCTTTTCTTCTTTTTTCTCTCCTTTTTTTCTCCTTTTTCTTTTTCTTTTTTTTTTTTTCTTTTTTTTTTCTTCTCTTTTTTCTCCTCTTTTTTTTTTTTCTACTCTTTTCCAAGTGCATTTTTGTAACATTTTCAGCTTTACACTATTTTTTCTTTTCCTTCTTTTCTTTTTCTCTTGTTTTTTTTCTCTTTTTTCTTTTTCTTTTTTTTCCTTTTTTTCTTCTTTTCTCCTTTTTTCTTTTTTTTTCTCCTTTTTTTATTCATTTTTTTCTCCTTTTTTTATTATTCATTTTTTTCTCTCCTTTTTTTCTTCAATTTTTTTTCATTTTTTTTCTCCTTTTTTTTCTCCTCCTTTTTTCTCCTTTTTTTTTCATTTTTTTTCATTTTTTTCTCCTTTTTTTTCTTCATTTTTTTTGCTCCTTTTTATTTCTCCTTTTTTTTTCTTCATTTTTTTTCTCCTTTTATTTTCTTCATTTTCTCCTTTTTTTTTCTTCATTTTTTTTCTCCTTTTTTTTCTTCATTTTCTCCTTTCTTATCTTTTTTTTTCTCCTTTTTCTCTCCTTTTTTTCTCCCTTTTCTTCTCTTTTTTTCTCCTTTTTTTTCACCTTTTTTTTTTTCTCCTTTTTCTCTCCTTTTTTTTTTTTCTCTTTTCTAAATCTTTAGAAAATTCATACATTTCACTATCTTCATATTGTCTGTTTATAGTACAAAACTACAGTAATTGTATTTTGCTTTAACTTTTTCTTTTTATTTCGTCTTTTGCCAGACACACAAGGACGCACAGCAGAGATGGGTGCCTATTGGATCCACGGCATCGAAAAGAACCCAATATATCAGATTGCTGATCAAAATGATCTTTTACAGTTACGCAATCAAAATAAGACGCTCCGACACAAAAGGGTTTTCCTATGTGAGGACGGTACTTCAATTTATGGTGATATTGTCAACAAAGTGGACCTCGCATTCGGCCAATGCATGGTCGAGTGTGAAGCATTTTTCAAGGATGATATACCAGTCCCAGATGACCTGGAAAGCGTTGGGGATTACGTTGACTATGATTGTCTTCGTCATATACAGAGATTACAAGAACAAGAACAAAAAACATTCACTCTTGTCTACGACCAGCGTATAGCTGCAGAATGTATCATTAACGGTTGTAATAGTCTGCATGATGTGTCTTTAATCGACATTGGCAGCTACGAGGAGCTGCCGGGTATCCACTATACGATCCCACCCGGATTTGAACGTATCTTGGATATTGTGAAAAAGGACATTCCTGATGAATCAATCTTGTTAAACCATCCCGTACGAACTATCCACTGGGCAAATCAGGCCAATAATAAAGGAAGTGGTTACCCTGTTTGCGTGGAATGTGAGAATCGTAAAATGTTCTATGCAGACCATGTGATTATTACAGTGTCCCTGGGGGTGCTTAAAGCCGCCTACACAAGGATGTTCAACCCATCACTGCCAGTCAGCAAAAACTTGTCCATTGAACACCTTGGTTTTGGCATCGTAGACAAGGTGATTTTAGAGTTTGATGAACCGATTACGAACTCTGACGTCTATCGCATTCACTTGCTTTGGGACAATGATAAATTTAAAGAGAATAGTACCCGTGGTCAGGACCTTAAAAAAAACTGGGTGCGAGGGATTACATCATTTGAGGCTGTACATAGAAATGTTTTACTTGGTGAGTATTTTAAACACATTTCTTAATTTTTATTTTCATATTTAGAAAAAAAAAAAAAAAAAATTTCTTTAAAATTAAAAAAAAAATTTTTCACTTTTAAATTTTTTCTTTTTAATTTTTTTTCTTTTTAAAAAAAGAAAAAAATTTTTAAAAGAAAGAAAGAAAAAATTTTTAAAAGAGAAAAAAAAATTTTTAAAAAGAAAGAAAAAAAATTTTTAAAAGAAAGAAAAAAAAATTTTAAAAAGAAAAGAAAAAAAAATTTTTAAAAAGAAAGAAAAAAAAAAATTTTTAAAAAGAAAAAAAAAATTTTTAAAAAAAGAAAAAAAAAAAAAAGAAAAAAAAAATTTTTAAAAAGAAAGAAAAAAAAATTTCTTCAAAAAGAAAGAAAAAAAATTTCTTTAAAAAGAAAGAAAAAATCTTTTTCTTTTAAGAAATTTTTTTTTTCCTTTTTACCTTTTAAAAAATAAATGGTTTCTTTTTAAAAGATTTTTTTTTTTAAAGGCATTTGAATATCTTCAGATTCTCCTTCTATCCAGTTGCAAGTGTTTAATATATAAAAGCTTGTATACAAATGTGGAAACCACTGATTTAATTGAGCAAATTCATAAGTTCCTTGTCATCTTTTAACTTTTACTTCATCTGTAGAAAAAAAAATCCTAAGGAGTCATTCAGTGTAGCTTTATAACAAATGTAAGTTTTGAAATGATAAAAATCATCTCTCTGAATCTGTTTAAACTCTTCATATAGTTATTGATTTATTAACTTGGCTTTTGAATACGCTAATGTTTCCTTTTTGTGCTAGACTGTATTTTATCTGTTGGCCACTTGCCATATTTTAATCTAAATACGCAAATGTTTGGTGTCAATAATCTCAAGGAATCTCAAGTCTTTCAATGTGTCAGGGATTTTGAATAACTCTTAGCAAAAATCAAAATGCTTGAAAAATAATCAAAGGATGATGACCCCCCTGCATAGATGCTGATGGGTATGCATCCTGCGTCCCTGACACTCAAAAATCTACCAGGACGCAGTAAAATCATATCCATGCGTCCCAGTGTTTTTCTATTTTCTTCCCCCACCATTTCAAACTAACTGTAAATACATTTCAATAATTTTATTAGAAATGAATTACACAGGAGTTAGACTGCTTTAGTTTTTTTTCCCCAGATCATAAATAAAAACCCTACAATCTATTAAGAAACATTAGTTGGGACTCATTAATCTACAAGGACGCAGTAAAATCGTATCCATGCATCCCAGTGTTTTTCTTTTTTCTTCACCCACCATTTCAAACTAACTGTACATACATTTCAATAATTTTGTTAGAAATGAATTACACAGGAGTTAGACTGCTTTATTTTTTTTTCCCAGATCATAAATAAAAACCCTACAATCTATTAAGAAACATTAGTTGGGACTCATTAATTTTCCCGGGGACTCATTCAAAGCAAATATGTGTGTCCCAGGACGCACTAAATCAAAAAGCTATCAGCATCACTGCCCCTGCCATAAAACAAAACAAACAATACCAATCTGCTGTAAGGGTAGTGTCTGTTAATGAAAAAAAAAAGAAAAACAAACTAACAAAAAAAAACCTGAAAGATTACCATGACATGAATTTAAGTCAAATATGCAAACATCATTGCCCTTCAACAAAGGGTGCATTCTGCTGAGGTAGTAGCTCTGGCCTCAGAACCAAAACCAACTGGGATTGATGTGTGCTACATTTAATGGCAACCTCTGCACAACTATCATCTCATGATAAGTATATACTTATATATATATTATAACCTATATATATACTCATATATATACTTTTATATATATATATATATATAATATAAGTATATGACTGGTTCTCATTTATTGATAGTGATATATGCAATCACTATTTGGTTACTATAAGAAACAATTTTAATACTCTTCAAGACAAACTCCAAATAATAAATAGGAAAACTCTTCCCCCCTCTCACATATAGAAGCAACAGCTCAATGCATACCATCCAAAGAGCCAAGTATACAGTTTCCTGGGTGTCAAAAGCATTTAGAGAAAAATGAGATAACATGAAAAAAGAATCCCTACATAATACAAAAGAACAACAAACACCAATATGCAGGAACTTAACAAAGAAGCTCAGATAGAACTAACTAAAATATGCAAAAAAGAACTGGAATTCATCCAAGCAGAGATGCAGGATTGATGTGCCATAAAGTCCAACCAACCAACCAGCCAGCCAGCATATTAATTCTAATATTTTAAGAATGTTTTTATTAAAAGAATTGACCGCCCTGTCGGCTGGGGCGTTAGAATGCACCGACTTCACCTCTGCAGAGGGGTAAACTCCCCCAATGGGGCCACCTGTTGGCCGTGCATGGCGACCCGTGATGCTTAAGGATAGAGCCCAGGTGGATGAGCAGTTCATGACATGCATTACTCCACTTTGGCCCTATCTTGGGCTAGACGGGCGGTCGGAGAGGGCCCCTCCGATCAATCGGCTAGTCTCGTAAAGCCCTAGCACCTATATGATTGCCCCAACCCTATTGCCCTTATGGCAAGCCCCAACCCCTTTTTATCATATGGATGCTAGAAGGCGGTGACTGAGGGTCTACATGTCCTGGGAATGACGTTAAACTCTATCTGATGGTGAGGTTTCAGTTTTGGAGGTTTGGGGAATGTGAAGCACCCCTTCATTACCATTGCTTCCTGGTCCACTCTGACCCGAAGTGGTAGTACCTGTTAGGGTCCCATTTATGTGTTAAATAGAAAAATGTTTTTATTAAAAAAATTGAATATCCATTTAGAATGAATTTATTTTAAAACTTTGTCAGCATTAAATGACCCACTGAGGTTGATATGCCATAAAACAAAACCAACCAAACCAAACCAAACCACTTTGGGTATCTACTGCCAAGTGCATTGACCTTATAGATACTTGTACAAAATAAAAAACACCCTCCGGGCGATGTAAAAATAATTTTTTGAAACACATTGCCTGAGGGGTGGAGTAAAAAATTCAATGTCAGCGAGTTTGTACCCTAAGTAAGTAAAATGATCAAATTCTTTCAAGGATTAAAAAATAAAACAATTTGAAATGTAAACTTTAAATATGTATTAAAATAAAACAAACTATATATAGATATATAATACCAGTCATGTATTTATTAAAACTTGTTTTAAAAAAAATAATGAGGACTGTCTAATGTTGCATGTTCAAATTTTCAGTGTATTTATTGAATAATACACTCAAAATTTGAACATGCCAAAAATCGTAGAATAAATGTTATTCTATGTTATGACGATTTTGGGAAATGTGATGTAAGCAGTGACGTAATTTTTGTTACAGACAAAAACCGGAAGCGAATCTCCATTATTAATAGATGTTTTACACTAAAAGATATTTCATTCCTTTGTTATGTTTATTTACCATGTCAAAATAAAATATATTATATTGCATGAGGGTAATAGCTGATGCTATTCGCAGAATTGCATCCCAGCCTCCTGCCTTAAAAAAACACTAGGCGGTGATGGCTGAAAAAACAAACTGCTCTACGTATGAAGTCCATATCTGAAGCGGTGCCTATTCTACAATTGCAATACCATAAAATAAAGTTTTTTTTTTTTTTTTTAAATTAAAAATGACCTGAAATTTTTTTATTTTTTATTAAAATATAAAAGAATATCTAAATATTCAGAATTTTTTTATCGGATTGAAGGCGTTTTTATCGACACAAATTATTATAATTTTTTTAATTGGTATTGAAGGTGTTTGACTAGTAAATGTAAATATTTACCCCCCCCCCATGAAATATTTTAAAGAGGGGAAGGGTTAAAATATTTACATTTACTTGTCAAAAAAAGACTGGAGGGGGTAAAATATTGCATTAACTTTTTATTAATTTTTTTATTGCAATACCATAAAATAAAAGTTTTTTTTTTTTTTTTTTTTTTTTTTTTTTTTTTTGCATCAACTTTTTGTGGAAAATGCCTTAAGCACTAGTTGTTTTTTTCAGCAGGCACTTCTCCATAGAAGCTATCACTGCCATGCGTTTCTAAGGCAGGAGGCCAGGACGCAACTGATAGCTTCTAATAGGCTGTTTAAAAATCTAATACCCAGCATTAAAGTAATTGTAGTCTGATGATTATACCCTTGATAAATGCATGTTAGAATTACAAAACTAACACGGTGTTGCCAATGATATTTTGAAGGAGACCCCCCCCCCTTAGTGGCTGTGGGTAGATAATAACAAAGAGTAGAAGCTGTATAGTTGTTTGAGATTTATTATTGACTTAAATTGTATGTAGGAGGAAGAGGTAGTTCAGGCTCTGTTCGACAGGTCAGTGTTATTTAGAAATAAAATGTGCGTATCTTTCTCTTTCTCAGTTTCGTTTAATTTTCTTGTGAATATGTTATATATCATACCAGAGATGCTGATAGGTATGCGTTCTGCATCCCTGATGCATAAAAATTTAAAAGGATGCAGTGAAATCATATCCATGCGTCCCAGTGTTTTTCGTTTTCTTCTACCACCATTTCAACCTAACTGTAAATAAAATAGTTTCTTAGAAATGAATTAGACAGGATAGGTTACAAGGTAGGAGTTAGACAGCTTTAGTTGGGACACATAAATTTTCCCTGGGGACTCATTCAAAGCAAACATGTGTGTCCCCGGACACTCTATATCAAAAAGCTATCAGCATCACTGGGTATTGTAGTATGGGCTCATTCACTATTGTAACGTAGTGGGTCTTCATTCTTATATATGGGCTCGTTTCTTCGTGTGTGAAAACGACTGGTAAATTAAGTGGTAACCTGTGCTGATTAAAAACAAACTCAACCGCAACTCTTGTCGACAATATTTATTATTGGTGTAACAATCTGTAGTAGCTGTTAATGCAAAGAGAGATAGAAAGAATGTTTATAATAACAGAATTTATAATTAGATATAGTAAACTGGGGTCTCATTCAAAGCAAATATGTACGTCCCAGGACACACTAAATCAAAAAGCTATCAGCATCACTGCCCTACTTATGAACGTTTAATGGGTATGTCCGAGTCCTCATAAAGTCCTTATTTCTTATTTAATAACCATTGTTAGATTACAACAATATGTAACGTTGTGTATATATTCACAGTACCCAAAACTGATAGGGTAACGCAACGGTGGTGGCGATATATTAACCATACTAAAAAGGCATTCGGCACGTGGCGGTCATCTTGTTGATAAAAATTACAACGCGAGAAATATGTAGTCACAACTGCTAGCCTTTATTATCGTGCTCGTCTCGTGGGTTCGTATCAGAGAGGAGGAAAGTACAGAGACAGGGAGAGAGAACTATTAAACTACCGTCATCCCATACGGGACCAAGGGCAGGTCTTAACCCTACGCTGTCCAAATCGAAAAGACAGTGGGACCTTTCTACATCGTTCCAAGTCGCCACGTGACTTCCGGTTCCGGTCAACACCCGAAAAATTCTGGTTGACATTCAATTCTCCATTTGGGAGGTCACGCTCCAGTCAAACTGTTTTGTGTTCATTATTCTTTTTCAAACCTCTACTCTCTCACTTATTTCTTTCTTTCTCCCCCTTCCATTAGTAGTCCTTGCCAAATTCAATCTTGCAACAATATCCTAATCTTTATTTGTCTGAATTTTTTAGATGAGGTTTGATATGTATTATTCTAATTTTTCAGACTATTGTCCTCATCTTTATTGTGGTATTTAAAAACACAACATTTTAGCCATTGTACCCTCCGGCTTTCTTTGAGTGTTCCTTGTCTATTTGAGCAAGAGCAATGATTCAAAATAGTGAAATAGATCACTAATCAGGACTGTGCCTATTCTAGTAATGACCACCCCAAGCAAAGCTTAACAGGTTTGAATTCAGAGTTTTCCTTCTCTTAGACTGGTTGCCTAACCAAGGTTAAAGAACCCAGTTTGCCCTACTATTTACCCATAGCTGGAGGAAGAGTAGTTGGATTCATATCTTTCCTAAGGGAAATAATTTTGAATGGTTTGATTTTTGAGCAAACAAGTCCTTGAAACACTTATAAAAGTTTAACTGTTTAAAATCCTTTCTATGCTCAGATAGACAAGGAACACCTGAAGAAGGCAGGAGTGTACAACAGCCGAAACATTGTTCTTTTATATACCACAATAGAGATGAGGACAACAGTTTGAAAAATCATCGGCATTGCAGTGCCCCTGAAGTTACAGCGCTTCTGTGACTGAAGTTCAACGTTCAAAAAACAGCCCCAACCACAGATGACACATTTGTGAAGGCTGTCCCTGAAGATGTTGATGTGCCAGTGCTCTGTTACTGTCGCTTTCTTCTGGACTTCTTGGCGTTGAGCCAGGGTGACTTCAGATATGAATATTCTGCTATGGAGAGCCTGCTGCCACCGAGGGCGGTCCTGAACCAAATTTTTCCACCTGGAGGGGGTAATGCAAAAGACCCTGAGATCATTCTTGCAAACAACCTTAAATCGCAGCTGGGGGTGACCAATCTGTCTCTTATCAGACGAAAGCTCTGCATAGAGGATATCTCTTGGGATTTGTCCATCATCCACTTGGTGGACATATCCCAGCAAGTGGAGACGACACTGTCACAGTAGAGAACACAAGCTGGGAAGTTGAGCTCTCTCTAGAACTGCTGTGTTAGTGATTCTGTCCCTCTAAGTGATGCCCAGTATACGTCTGAGACAACGAAGGTAGAAGCTATTTAGCCACTGCTCTTGAAAAATCAAAATAATATAAATCCTAATCTTTGATTTTAATTAATTTTAATCTTTATTTATTTATTCATTTTTTTAATGAATTAGTCCAAACTAGCCCCCTCCGATCAATCGGCTGATCACTTCAAGCCCTAGCACCTATATGATTGCTCCAACCCTTTTATCATATGGGTGCTAGAAGGCGGTGGATGCGGGTCTACATGTCCTGGGAATGACGTTAAACTCTATCTGATGGTGAGGTTCCAGTTTTGGAGGTTTGGGGAATGTGGAGCACCTCTTCATCACCATTGCTCCCTGGTCCACTCTGACCCGGAGTGGTAGTACCTGTTAAGGTTCTATCTATAGGTTAAATAGAAAAATGTATTTATAAAAAAAAAATTGAGTATCCATTAAGAATGACTTTATTTGAAAACTTTATCGGCACTGAGGTTGATATGCTGTAAAACAAACCAAACCAAACTCGTCCTGATTCAGACATTTAGAATTAATTTGTTCACTTACCTGGCAGCTGATTGATGGCAACATTGTAAAATCTAGAAGAAAAAAAGAAAGATTGCCATTTTTTATAGATGTAGGAATTCTAACCCCTCTCCCTCATCAACGATGAAAGATGCCACCTATTGGCAATGGACTTCAACAATATTGTGTGTATTCGAGAAGACAGTCGGATCTACTGTATATGTATTGCTCTTTTAGGAGCCTAGGATTTTTAGTAACCATTTCGGGTTAAATCCTACTTAACGGACATAAATTCCACCATCGTACGTCACCCCGCCAAAAGAAAAAAAAATCCTAAAAATCAAGGAATTAACCGAATTTAATGAAATTTTCAGTGTTGATACATTAATGAATAAACAATATAATGCACTAGTTATTTTATTTAAAAACTTTTACATTTTGTTAGGTCAGTTAACTTTAAACCACGTATCTTTGAGACGTAACACAGATTCACAAACATATATGGTTCAAAGTTAATTGACCTGAAAAAATGTAAAAGTTGTTAAATAAAATGACTGGTGCATTATATCTTTTATTCATTAATATATCAACACTGAAAATTTCATTAAATTCGGTTAATTCCTTGATTTTTAGTATTTTTTTCTTTCAGCAGGGTGATAAACAATGGTGGAATTTATGTCCGTTAAGTAAGATTTGATCCCATTTTGATTAACTGCGTCTATTCGGCAATAAGCCACAAGAATAACAGACTTTGTTACAACACTCACATGCCGTCTGTTTTCAGTCACTGTTGTCGGTTGACTGCGGATAACCACCTCTATTACAAATAGTTGCATGAAATCGCAAAAATTTCTAAAGGAATAAAACTTGAATCTTTTATTTTTAATTTTCAAAAAATATAAATTCTGTTTGTTTTTAAGAGAGTTTTATAATTTGCTTGAAGCATTGTGTATATATTGGTTAGGAGGTTGATTTTGAAGGCTATCACAATGCAGGTGTAAAGAAAAAATAATAATACGGTAACAATGGTGTTGTGTGTTAACCTGTATTTTATTCTTGAATTTTCGAGATAATATCTCTTTTTCAAAAGATCACTAGAACTGAAGCAGTCTAGTTATGACATTTCTTTTTAAATGAATTTTTTTTTTTTTTTTTTAAATGATGGTATTTTTATATAACTGTATTCTCGTGTTGTATGTTTACGTGAATGCGTTTTTTTTGTACTTGTGCATATGTTGTCATGCATGTGTCCATGAAAATGCGTGTTGGTTATGACTGTATCCTAGTGCGGGATTGTACGTGTGTATGTGCGTATTAAAGAGCGTATTTGTGTTTGGTGGCCATGGTGATGTATAATACTTCATGTTAGATGTAATATAAATCAATTTAATCATTTATTATTATTATTATTATTATTATTATTATTATTAATAATCTGTTTGTTTTTGTTTATTTCAGGCTGGCTGTGTGGCACCTGTGCCCTGTTTATGGAGTCCCTATCAGAGGAAGAAGTTGCTAAAGACTGCGTTGATGTTCTCTGTAAATTTCTCAGGAAAACTAACATTCCCTTGCCAAAGAAAGTCATCAGGTTAGTAGAAATTTCAAGCATTTTTTTCTTTTTTCTTCTAAGAATAGAGAGTGAAAAGATTAACTTTGCTATGGGTAATTCCATGTCAGAAGCTTCGGTTCTGGCCGAACACCAAACTATGTTTTTGGTACAAACAATGTTCAATAGATATGAAATAATAATAGAAAAAAATCTTTTTCATAGATGCAGTGCCACATTGGGATATTGATCTTGCTATGAAAAAATAAAAAATCAGCAATAATTTAAAATTGGTTGACTTTCGATAGCATATTTGGATTCCTCAGGCAAAAATACTTTTATAAATCAATTTTTAGGAGTAGGGAAGCTCTAGAACTCATTTTACTGACAAAAATTTTGACTCCTACCTTTAACTCCTACCTTGTAATCTATCCTGTGTAATTCATTTCTAAGAAACTATTGAAATGTATTTATAGTTAGGTTGAAATGATGAGGGATGAAAAAAGAAAAACACTGGGACTTATGGATTTGATTTTTTACTGCATCCTTTTTTTCAAAATTTTTGACTCGCCCTTGAACTTTAACGAATCTTGAATAATTTCTAAATAGAAGAAAAAAAAACAGGAATCAGTTGCACCTTGCATTTTCTTTGGGATTTACACCTTTTATTTACGTATGAAATTCTCTTTTTTACAGGACAAGATGGGGTAACAACCCTTACACTCGTGGTTCCTATTCTTTCATTCATGTTAATGCCCACACAGAAGACATACACACTCTTCAGGAACCACTCCTGGACGAACAAAATGTAGTAAGTATTACACATTTAACTATTTATAGAAGCCCTATTGGCTGGGGCTGTAGAATCTGCTGACTACACTTCTGCAGAGGGGTAGTCACCCCCACCCATTGAGGCCACCTGTTGGCATTGGGTGACTTTGGCTCTTACTTAGGCTAGACTGGTGGTTGAAAAGGTCCTCTCCGATCAATCGACTGGTCTCATCAAGCCCTCCGCCCTGTCAGTTGGGATGATAGAATGTACCGACTGCACCTCTGCAGAGGGGTAAGACTTCCCCAATGGGGTTATCTGTTGGCTGAGTGTGGTGACCCGTGATGCTTAAGGATAGAACCCAAGTAGTTAAGCAGCCCGTGACTTGCAATACTCCACTTTGGCCCTTTCTTTCAGGAACCTTCTTTTAGAACTCGGTGCCCAAGACAGCTGGTATATATAGAAATCAAGAATGACCCATTCATGAATTTGGGTGATTAGGGTCATTCCATTCCTTGAGTTCTGATTGGCTGCTTGATTTCAATGACATTGTGGAGTCTTATAAATATCCTGTCATTCTGCAGTAGACTTTGCAACTATTTGGGTTTGTATTTAAGTTACAACCGTTTGTTGCCTTGTCTTCCCAGTTCAACGGTAATTGGAACTTTAATTATTCTTCACTGTGTTAATTATTATTTTATGCTACTGTTGCCCCTGGCCAGGATTGAACCTGCAGAGATAACTGTCACTTAGAATTGTCTTAACCTAACTCCTTTATCCACTAGGCCATGTGTCCAATTTGACAATCCAGTGTGAAATTTTGGGAACTTATAAACCTAATGTCTTGTTATGGCTAGAATATCTACCTATTCACTTATGTATGATTTTTTACCTAGACTCATATTGTTTTTTTTTTTTACCTAGACTCATATTGTTTTTTTTTTACCTAGACTCATATATATTGTTTTTTTTTTACCTAGACTCATATTGCTTTTTTTTTACCTCGACTCATATTGCTTTATTTATTTATTTTTTCAATTTTTTCTTTGCAGCCACGTCTATTGTTTGCTGGCGAGTGCACCCATGAAAGGTTTTATTCGACCACGCATGGTGCCATGCTCTCTGGTCAGAGAGAAGCTGAACGTATTACTCACCTCTTCCACCCGGATCCATCAGTCCCTTCCAACTGCACGAGCAATAATACTCCATCAACCGAGACTACATCTGCTGAAATGTAACTTGTGCTCATGAAAACTCCTCAACATATTTCCATCATTTTTTAATCTCTTCACCATTCTTGATTTTCTCTTTCTCTTTATACGAAGGGTCGTTCAAAAAGTTCTCAGCCTCACCTAGAAAGAAGGGAGCCACTTCTCATAAAACTAGAAGAACTAATTCAGATTTTTGTCTCTGCAGTCGAGGCTCATACAAAAAGACCGAGAGGTCTGCCACAAATCTAATTAAAAAAAATTAAAAAAATAAAATAAACAAAACATAAGCCCGGGCAGTCGTCAAAGTATCTCGGTGAGGCTTAGAACTTTTTTTAACGAACTTTGTATATACCATACGGTCGGGCCGGGAATAATAAGTTTGGTCGGGAGAGCATATCAAGTTCTTGCTGATGAAATATTGGATATCTGAAGTGTCTTAATTTGGACATTTTATTATAATAAAAAAAACTTTTTTTATTTTTTTTTTTTTTTTTTTTTTTTTTTTTTTTTTTTTTTTTTTTTTTTTTAAGAACAAAAAAAAAAAAAAGAATTGTCATTTATTTCAATTCCAATGACAATACCAACTCTTATCTGATGAATATTGTTCCAAAACTAAATGCATTGAAATATAAAACTATACATCATGCACTATTTAAACTTATTTCAAAGCCTTCAAAACAGTTTTTTTAAAAATCAAAAAAAAAAAAACTGACAACCTAATTAAGGAATTTAATGTGGCATTGTTGCCTACTGTATAAACTATTTTTGTTGCAATATCTTTTTCTTTTTTTTTGTCTGTATAGTGGCTAAGGTAAAGTGTATATTCCAACTTATGAGGTGCAGTCTTGCATTACGTGCAGGGGTCAGTAATCGTTTTAGGATGATTTTTTTTATATCCGTTCTCTTTTGGTAATAGTATGTCACCTCTTAGTCAAAGTGACCGAGACATCTTTTGTCCTGTGTTCATTGCTGTAATAGTTCAAACACGTCTAAAAAAAAGGCTCGAGATTTTATTTGCAACTATTTAAGATTTTAAAGAATAGTCATTTGTGTGTGTGTGGGGGGGGTCTATTTGGTCTTTTTTTCTTCTTTTTTTTCTTTCTCTTTCTCTTCTTTTTTTCTTTCTCTTTCTCTTTCTCTTTCTCTTCTTTTTTCTTTCTTTCTCTCTCTTATTTTCTTTCTCTCTCTCTTATTTCTTTCTCTCTCTCTCTTTATTTCTTTCTTTCTATCTCTCTCTCTCTCTTCTCTCTCTCTCTTATTTCTCTCTCTCTCTCTCTCTCTCTCTCTCTTTATTTCTCTCTCTCTCTCTCTCTTCTCTCTCTTCTCTCTCTCTCTCTCTCTCTCTCTCTCTCTTTATTTCTCTCTCTCTCTCTCTCTTCTTTATTTCTCTCTCTCTCTCTCTCTTTATTTTCTCTCTCTCTCTCTCCTTTATTTCTCTCTCTCTCTCTCCCTTTATTTCTCTCTCTCTCTCTCTTTATTCTCTCTCTCCTCTCTCTCTTTATTTCTCTCTCTCTCTTTATTTCTTTCTTTCTCTCTCTTCTTCTCTCTTTCTTTCTCTCTCTCTCTCTCTCTTTTCTTTTTCTCTCTCTCTCTCTCTCTTCTCTCTTCTCTCTCTTTATTTCTTTCTCTCTCTCTCTCTCTCTTTATTTCTTTCTCTCTCTCTCTCTCTCTCTCTCTCTCTCTCTCTCTCTCTCTCTCTCTATTTCTCTCTCTCTCTCTCTCTATTTCTCTCTCTTTATTTCTTTCTCTCTCTCTCTCTTCTCTCTTATTTCTTTCTCTCTCTTATTCTTTCTCTCTCTTTCTCTCTCTTTCTCTCTCTCATTACGTTTCTTCATAGAGCTATGACGTGCCAAATAATCCGTAATATTTGGAGTAGATCTATCCATATTGCCTATTGTGTTGCGTGATGCTCTTTGATAATTCCTTAACAACAACAACAACAACAACAATAATATAATTTCTACAACAATTAAATATTTTCTCTTTCTGCTCTCCTTCTAAAAAGACAAAACAAATACAATTTCTTTTCTCAGCCAATCATTACGTATATTAATTGGATAAAATTTTCTAAAATGGATGTTTATTTTTTATATTTTTCATTTTTTATTTTTTTAAGCAAACTTTCACAAGATTTTAAATAAAGCATGTAAAATGATGAGTCTTGTAATATATATATATATATATATATATATAACAATGTGTTTATTTGATATGGCTTTTAGCCGACGATTTTTGGAGGATATGTGCTTAATTGAAGTCATACCTAATTTTGAAAATTAATTAGTTAATAATTAATGAATTTTAGGCGGGGCATATATGTTCAAATATAAGGCTAAACAAATCGAGAAAACGTCTATTCCCTGACAGGTCGAAATGTACATTTTCAGGGATTGACATTTTCTCGATTTGTTTAGCCTTACATTTGAACATATATGCCGGCTTAAATTCATTAATCATTAACTAATTAATTTTCAAAATTAGGTATGACTTCAATTAAGCACATATTCTCCAAAAATATATATATATATATCTTAATCTATAATCTTTCTGTACTTTGTTTGGCATCGTATTTGATTTAAAATGAAAACTTTTTGCTGTTCTTTTAAAAAAATACAAAAAAGACTTTAGTTCATTTTTCCCATCATTTGTATAAGATTGATGGGGAAAATATAATCTTGACTATTCCGAGAAAAATTATAACTAAGCTATAGATACCTGTGCCTGATAGATATACCGTATTACAATCTTTGTCTGGGTTTATTTATGGAATTATTATAATACCGATTTATTTAAACTGTTGTTATAATTGACCATTGCCCCTTCCTGTTATTGGTAATATTCTTAGAATTTTGAACCAAGCCATTTTATTCAAACCCTCAGGATAGACCATTCTCATTCTGCTGGAATATTTTAATTCTTCTATTATTTCGTTATTGTGATGTTTCTTCTGCTTGTCCTGTTGTTACTTTTCTGCTATGGCGCTGGTTTAGTTCGGTCAGTAGAACATTCCCCGAGGAATCGCAAAGTTCCAGGTTTGATACCAGTTGCCGCCAACTCGGCTCATGAGGGGAAAAGCTTTGGTAATTTGATCTGTACGGGGGAAAGTATCTGGGAGTTGACAGTAGGTGTGGCGCTCCACCTCAGCAAAAAATAAAAATCTCTTTGGTCTAGTGCTAGTAAAGCATCTGGGAGTTGACAGTAGGTGTGGTGCTCCACCTCAGCAAAAAAAAAAAAATCTTTGGTCTAGTGCTAGTGAAGCATCTGGGAGTTGACAGTAGGTGTGGTGCTCCACCTCAGCAAAAAATAAAAATCTCTTTGGTCTAGTGCTAGTAAAGCATCTGGGAGTTGACAGTAGGTGTGGTGTTCCACCTCAGCAAAAAAAAATCTCTCTGGTCTAGTGCTAGTAAAAAAACCCAGAATAGACTCCTTCGTTGTCTGGCTGATACTGACAATAGGCCACTCTGCCACTGACTTGCACGACCCAAAAATTAAAATTATGACTAACAGGTAAACTGGGCATACTAAATAAGATGAGTATTGGTATATTAAAAAATGTGTCTTTACGAAGTAACAGTATTAACATTACAGGGTGAATTTTAACTTGTTGCCCACTACCAAACACTTGTGGGAAGGTGTGATCATCTCATGGTGGTAGGGAAAGGAGCAGATGCCCGATCTTTTTAACAGTTGTATATAACTTTTATCATTACTTCCTGAGGCTGGCTCTGTAATACGGGTCACAGGTTTGTTTACGAGCCAGTTGCCAGGATGGAGAAAATTTTTGCTAACCACTAATTCTACCCCGAGTTGAACCTGTACTCCCCTGCTCTCTGAGCAACAACGAGGTTCACTTGTCTGCCTTCATTCTCTCCTCTGTGTCTCTTCTTCTCTAGTCCCTATCATGATGTCTGTATTTATGATGCTCAGCTTCTGGGCAGAGGGTATCCTGAGGATAGGTGTTTTTTAGGACTCTTGGACCTACCTTATTTTGCACCTGGTGATATTGAGGTCACTTCCGGGTCTTTTCACCAGACACCATATGGAGGTCTTTGATCGGAAAAGAACAGACATTAGATAGAAGTCTCCAAAATTATATCATCTGATGATCCTCTGTGACAATGGATATAAGTGTTGATTGAATGATGAAGTTTACCTGGTGGTCATGGGTTCAATCCCTGAGTCATGCAGCTGAATCCATATGCTTTAGTTTAGCAGAGCCAGCATCCTAAGGATTAACTCTTAACGTCCTATACCGCCTCATTCCGCCCGGTCGGAAGAAAAATTTGTTTTCCTAATCTGCCCCAAATGATAGCCTTTGTTTAAATGTAGTATTAAACCTATTTAGAAGATCGATTCAGCATCAGTCAGACACCTTAACTGCTAGGCTATAGTCACCCACAGAATGCGAAGGAGATTTTAACTGTTTTTAATACACACATCCCTATGTATGTACAGGCCGCCATATAGTGCTCCATCCCTTATATAGGAGAGCGTAAATAAATATATATATATATGTGTGTGTGTGTGTGACACATGGTCAATTTCTTAAGCGTAGTTTTAACAGGTTTGAATTTAGAGTTTTCCTTCTCCTAGATTGGTTACCTAGCCATGCTTAAAGAGCCCGCTCTACCCTGCTATTTACCCATAGCTGGAGGGAGAATTGAATTCATACATTTCCCAAGGATATTAGCACTATGTGAAACGTAAACAGCTTCGTCCAGGAATTGAACTCGGGTCGACAAGTCCATTTCCTACGACTCTAACCCTTACACCACGCGCCTCCATCAGGAGACGGTATATATGGTAAGTCTATCCCTGTGGATTGAGTTTGGTTCAAAACTTTAAGAATGTTACCTGAAAATGGCTGAAGGGTAATGTAGTTGCTATTTACCATAACCCGCCCCCTGCCCCCCCTAGGCCAGGATGCGACACAAGGTCTTTTTAACGTGGGAAGCTACACACAAACCAAAACTCAAGAAATGACTGGTACAAAGAATGTGTGGTCCCCCATAGGCATTCCCCTTTTGGAGTGCTGCCTCTTTTAGACGAAGGGGCTGGTGCTGCCTGGGGGGCATGTCTAACACGTCCTTCGGGACAGGAGTCCAGTGCGCTTAGGCCACTGGACCAGTCATGTTAAATTAATAGCGTCGATCCCAGGGGGCTTTTCCCCCTCAGGCAATACCTGCCCCCTTGACTTAAAGGGGCAGGGCTGGGTTTATTGCCCAGCGCCCCCCTTGAGGGGGAATGCCGACGGGATCGACACAATTTTTCTATCTACCACCCATGAGTCTCGGCTTGTGGGTGGTCCCATGTAAAAAGGCCTTGTGCCGTATCGTGTACAAGTGGGGTACATGTAAATACCAGGTGCTGCCTGGGGGGAACGGACCCTCGGGACCACACAATTAATTACTCAGAGGTTTAGAGGCCAAAAACCACTAGAGCAGAGTTTTTCAACCGGTGTGCCGCAGAGCTTCCATTGGTGTGCCGTGAGTTTTGAGGACAGTTGATCATCCTCTTATATTTTTATTCTATTACTTTAATATTTTTTGTTTTAATTGATTAATCTACATTTAGAAATAAAATTACGTTGTTTTCTTTGACACATTTTCACTATTCATTTTCTTTTCAAATTTAAATAAGATAATTATATGTTTATATACTGATGGTGTACCAGCTCACTATGCGGTGAGATGAAAAAGATTGAAAAACTTTGCTCTAAAGTCCAGGCTCTTTTATACCATTGGAGGAGGTAATTTATGTAGTTTAGTGTTAATTTTAATTATGCTACACTTGTAGCATATTTTCCCTATTCCTTTTCTTTTAAAATTTAAATGATAAGATAATTATCTGTTTATATACTGATGGTGTACCTTAATCAATTTATTGCCCAGCTCACTGTGCCATGAGATATAATAAAAGGTTGAAAAACTCTGCCCTAGGGTAATGTAGCTTGTTAGTAAATTTAGGGGCAAAGATGTATATTTCCATGCCCAACCAGTACTCAGAAACTGAATTTCAGGATTCCGTGCTCAAATAGAATCAATGTTCAATTTAACTTTAACAGTATTGACGTGTTTGATCAACAGAGTGGCTTTGATTAAACAATTATTTTATTTTATTTATTTATTTATTTTTTTCAAGAGAAAAGATGCCACGAAATCAGGGAATCTGATTTAAAAAAAAAAAGTATTAGATGTCCGCTTTCTTAACTAGCTAATCTTATATAGCATTTAGTGACTTTTATGTCAATATAAAAATTAGCAAAGACCATGAAGTATAGTCGTTAGTAAGTATTTACCCAACCCATTTGCCGCGGGGCATCCAGCGAGGATTGAACTCGCTTTTAAATAGTAATGGATATAGGAGATTAGCTTGCTAACCATTATATCATGATGGGATGCCTCAAAGTATAGTTGTCAATATGACAGATGTTGTTTCTAATCCGAAGCAAAATTATTCTTTCTTTCTCTGTAAAAGTCAATAACTCAAAAAGTTATGAAAAAAGTTTAGAAAAAAGAAAAAAAATAGAAAGCAAAATTTGTCAAATTCAATTTTTGGCATATATATATATATATATATATATATATATATATATATATATATATATATACTTGTCTTTGTTGTACACTTTTCCCTCAACCAAAAAAAAAATTTTTTTTTTTTTTTTTTTTTTCAAAATCTTTTTTTTTTAATTGGAAAAAAAATTTTTTTTTTCAAAATTCTTTTTTAAATTTTAAAAAAAAAAAATCTTTTTTTAAATTTTCTAAAAAAAAATTTTTTTCCCTTTTCTTCTGAATAATTTCAAAAAAATTTCTTTTAATTAAAAATTTGTTAAAAAATTTTCTTAAAAAAAAAAAATTTTTTTTTCCCCTTTTCTTCTGAGAATTCGTTTTGGATGGAAATCTTGTTTCTCTTGAGCATAAGTTATATGGAACAAAACCTAAGAATAAAATTAATAATTTCGTATATATAAAAAAAAAAATGAAATAAAATAATGAAATTAATAATTGTCATACAATGATTTTAAGATAAAAATGTTGGTAAAAGGATCTTTACTCAAAGATAATGTCTGTTGAATAATTCTGTGTGTCGGTGTGAAAAGACGTGTTGTCCTAAGAAATATTTTGTAGGTATCCAGAATGAGATTACCTTTTTTTTTTTTTCCTTCTTAAATATCTATCCAGATCCTCCTGAAGATGTAAATGCTGGCCAAAAATTGTCTATTAATTTTTTTTCTTTAAATCCAATTCTGATTACTTAAATATTTCTTGGGATAACTTTTATTTTATGTATTCTCCAACAAATTTTTATGGGGGGATAAAAAAGAAATATCACAAAACTTGGCACCATACAGGATCAACCAAGGTAACCTATGCAAATTTTATCTATAAGTTCTGTTAGCTTAGAAATGTGTAATATTTCTTAAACTACAATTGGTTTTAACTAAATCAGTTGGATTTTTTTTTATCTTTAAAAACAAAAACCCAAATGATTCGATCCAACTTTTAAAAAAATTTTAAAAAAAGAAATCATTTGATGCTGTTCTAGAAAATATCAATATCGCACATTTCTGGTTATTGGAATTAAACCAAACCAGGTCAGTTCTTCCTGCAAATTATCTTGCATATATTTTAACTGAATAAACTTAAAAAGATCTATGTAAGTTATTTTTTATCTACATATAATTTTGCATTTGCTACACTTATTCCAGTTTATCTTCATTCTCTGTATATGGTGTTGAAATGTTTTGGCAGTTTGATAAAAGATCCATAACTTTTTTTCTTTTTTCTTAAAAAAACACGAGTTGTCAAAACTTTTTTTTTTTTCTTTCCTCTGGCATCATTCACTTCACCAATCAAATGCAAATTTAATATATAATATATATATATATATATATATGATGAAAAGAAATCGAAAACCAAATATTAAATAATATACTAACAAATATCTGTTTCAACCTGTGGGGTTTATAAAATATAATTCAATTGAAATCATTTTAAAAATTAAAATGAAGACAATTATAAACGACACTTTTTAAAACTGGTCTTCGTCAGAGCACAAAAATCTGTCAGCATATTATTCAATATTTATTTTTCTATTTCTTTTCATCATACTGTCGGATTTATTCCACTTATTATATACTCATATATATATATATATATATATATATATATATATATATATATATATATATATATATATATATATATATATATATATATATATATATAAATCAACTCCAAGAAGCAATAATTAATTCCTGCCCCATGTCTCTACATTTCCTATCTCAATTCACCTTTTAATCACAAAATGAAAAACAAATATTACTTCACAGAATTCACTGCTTCGAGTTAACCATTGGTGCATATTTTTCCAAGTAATCTAATCGAACCAACCGTAATACAAAATATGAGTGTTTGAAATGCATCAGAAGATAAACTTATTTAATAATGAATTTATTGGACTTTCAATAAGTTGATCAACTGAATTGTGCTTGGTTGTTTTTTGTTTTTGGGAGGGAGGGTCTTTTTTTTGTTTTTTGTTTTTGTTTTTTTTTTGTTTATTATGTGAAAATTTTTTCACTTGGTAATCTCCAATCTGCTGGTAATGTGTGCAAGTCGGAGACTGTAGTAAGGGGGCACTTCTCCACTTATTTATAGGAGACAGAGGGGGAGATATGAGTGAGTCTGCTGGACCAAAAATATATTAATGCTCCCAAAAACTAAGAAAAATTATGTATTAACATTTTTCTTTTTCTTTTTCTCCAAAATATTTACAATTCACACTACAAATAGCTTGCAAAAAATGTTAATATCTAAAAGTAATTTAAAGTATCTTTATAAAGTCATGTTTTGAATATGTTGGTACTTTTGTTTTTTAGTCCACCCATTTGCTGGCTACATTAAGAAAAATGTTTTTTTTCTTTAATTTCTAATGTCTACACACAAACTGTAATTCAAATAAACCATATTTATACTAGCCAGTATAGTGGGTTAAAAAGGGGCCAGAGATTGTCTTTATAATCTGTTATTGAAAACTTTAGTAAGATTTTTTTTAAAAAGACAAATATATCTCTGCAATATATATATATATATATATATATATATATATAATATACCTATATATAGGTACTATTCATGATTGTTTGTTTGTTGATTTTTTTTTTTAATTTAAATTTTTTTTTTATTTCTCCATTCTTTGGTGTAAAATTAGTCCTAGAATGGAGACCCCACTCCACCCCTAATATCCAATGATTTAATGTGTATATATTGATAAGCTGTATTTGTGGGTAGTATGCCAATATAGAAGATATGATTCTTTGAAGATCTACAGTAATTAAGGGTGGGGTTTTTTTGTGGGGTGGGGGAGTAATTTGTTTTATCAATAAAAGATATAAGGCACACTCTGACTGCACTTGAAGATTTCAAAGTTGTTGATGAATATGGATTTTATTTACGTTTAAAAAAAAAAAGAAATGTTTGCTTTTATTTGAAAATCATTCAAATAAGCCTCAAAATCCAATGTATGTTGCTAATATGGTGGTTATATTTTATAAGCCTTTCTCTGTGTGCGTGTTTTTTGGGGGTTTTTTTTTTAATTACAGCTCTCAAATTTCTCTTTCTTGAGCCACTTATGCCTTTTTGTTCAAAAGACATGAAAATGGTGTCCATCTCTGTTGAATATTATTTCAATTACAGAACATTATCTTATTTTGTCCGACTTTTATCTTTATAGGAATAAAATCTATTAACTATCTCTGTCTCGTGCCAGTTGTTAGATTTGAATACAAATTTAATACAGTAAATATAGTAACTATTATGATACAAAAATAATTTATTTTATTTTTATTTTATTTTTTAAAATTTTTTGTTTTAAAATTTAAAAATGATTTTTTTTTTTTTTTTTTTTTTTTAACTTTATAATAGAATGTATAAAGGAAAAATTCTGACCTCTTAAGATATGGAATTCAAGACTTTCACTGTTGGCAAAAAATTCTTGGGCTGAGAATTGTGATCGTCTAATTTTTACATCTTTGAATATACAGAAAAAATCTTCCAATTGATAAAATATTTGAACAAATCAGAAAATATTTGCATCTCTCCTTCCTCACCATTTAATTTTTAACATGTATTTTTTTTTGTTTGTTTTGTTTTACTCCATCAGTATCTCTAACAATTTCTTTTATGTTAATTTAAATCTCTACATTTTTCAAGATTATTTTAATCTACACTATTTTTTTTCTTTTTTCTTTTTTTCTTTGTATAACCTGTTTGTTTTTTTGTTTTTTCCATCATGTTTCTTTTAATGTTTACTTTCTTAAAATATAGTCAATACTTCTTTTATATATATATATATATATATATATATATATATAAGTAATTGGTAATTTGCTTGAAGCATTGTTAAGTATGTTATAATATATGTATATATATATTTATTATATATATATATATATATATATATATATATATATATATATATATATTTGAGATTATTTTGGTATATGTATCCGTTTGTGGAAGGTACATATATCCAGTTTGGGCATATGTGTGAAGCATTCAAGAAATAGATATGAGAAACTTGGTTGTTTTTTGAGTAGTAATAATATTACTAAATAAATGAAACTCTACTCAAAAAAACAATCAAGTTTCTGATATTTATTTCTTGAATGCTTCACACATATGCCCAAACCTGATATACGTATCTCCCACAAACAGATACATATACCAAAATAATCTCAAATATATATACTTACTAGAAGCATACAGAGACTCCCAGACAACACCATATATATATATATATATATATAAGCTGGTATTTACACACAGTTATTGTTAGCTTATGTATTGATAAAACATTAGACATTTAAAAATGATGTTGGTACTAGAGTACTGCATTTATTTTTGAGGATAAGATAATTTTTATAGAATATAAGGAATGATAATACAGGTTTGAAGGTAATTATGAACTTTTTAGTAAATTAGGGTGTCCCAGAAAAAATAGAACCCTCAAATTTTGTAAAAAACTGTTAATTTTAACTAGGGGTTTAGGGTTTGGGTTCTGTTTTTTTCTGGTCACCCTATACAGAGTGACCCAGAAAAAAACAGAACCCAAATTATTTATTTATTTTTCCATTAAACTAGCCCTAAACCCTAAACCCCCTAGATAAAATTAAGTTTTATTACAAAATTTGTGGGTTCTGTTTTTTCTGGGACACCCCAATTTACTAAACAAAAGTTCATAATTACAGGTTTGAAATATTGACACATGTAAGTAATTTTTTTATCACCAATACCAATAAATTAAAGAACGTGAGAAAAGTTCCTTTGAGATCAAATATAACTTTGGTTTTCAAATTTAAAAAAAAATCAGTTTGTAAAGTCAAATATTTAAGATTATGCTTAAAAACAAAAATAGATTCTATCATGGCTGCTGTGATCAATAGGACCTTTGTATATAATGGGAATACAATTTTTTCTTCAAATAACTCTCACTGGTCATGTACTCTGCTTCTGGCCAATGGAGAGCGCTACTTGTGTAGCATGTTTTGGGCAGGACTAGCCTGGCTGAGCTCATCCTTCTCCAGGTCTTCCTTTTTTTCCTTTTCCTCGCTCCATGTCGTTGATTAGTTATGGGCTTTTTGATGGATAATTAGTCCAATTTAATGTCTGTTCAATTGCAGAAGGAAATTTCCCCTGCAATGTGTGTGACCACATCTGCAAGCCCAAGTTGTTTTTTATTCTATGCATTGACAATTTTGAGTAATGTGATGTAACCAATGACATAGTTTTGGTTACAGACAAATACAGACCGAATCTCCATTGTTGATAGATTTGAATTGATCTGTATGATTTTTTTTTTTTTTAACTTGGAAAAGGAAAGAAACTTAAGTCTTTTTTTAGTTTTGTAAATGAATGTATTTATAGTTTAGTTTTCACATTCTGGGAATCAAACTACCAGAACTTGAAACAGTGGTTAATAATGATTTTATATATATATATATATATATATATATATATATGGCAGTTGGTGTGTGTGTATGTCCGGAGGAAACTACAAAAATAAGACAATTAAGGTCAAAGTAAATATATATACACATTAAATATCACCAGTTCTTACATTTTTTGCACAATTTATAAAGATTTGATTTATATTCAAAGATATTTAAAAATCAAAATATACATAGAAATAGCATTGAAATTCTACTTGAAAATGTCCAGCATTTGTAAATCTCAAAAGTAAACAAATCAATATTATCTGCGTTATTCGGACTATTGTCCCCATCTTCATTGTTATTTGTACAACGTTTCGGCCGATATGCCCTCCGGTCTTCTTCAGGTATTTCTTGTTGGTCTCGGGAACCTTCTCGAACTCGGGGAAACTTCTTTTCGAGCCAACAAATCAATTACATTAGGGTTTTTTGCACCCCTCTCTACCCAGATGATGCTGGGTAGCTGTTTCTAGTTTCTTATAAAGCTTAATTAATATTGTTTAGCTGAAAACAGTCTAAAATTATAATTGATCTCAGGAGCTAGTTCTCATTTTGGTATTATATGGAGTAAACTTATTGCCAGTATAAAAATTATATAAAGCTAATATGAATAGCTTGAATGATTTATTTCCGTCGTGCAATTCTTTTTTTTTTTTTTTTTTTTTTTTTTTTTTCTTTAAAATTTAAAATATTTTTTAAAAAATTTTTCTTTAAAATTAAAAAAAAATTTTATTTTTCTATTTTTTAAAATTAAATTTTTTTTTTTTTTCTTTAAAATTTAAAATATCATACATCATGGTCAAAAACCTGAATTCACAAATATTTTTTTTAGAAAATAGAAACACTGAAGAATTCCACTTTTAAGAGATCAGATTTCCTTTTTAATTGCATTTAAGCAAAATTAAAGTGATCTTTTTAATCTTTTTTTTTTTTTTTCCTGGCCTCACATTAGATACAGCATTTTCTTTAAAAAATGAATTATCTATATATATTTTTTCAAGGTCATAGAAAACATTTGAAAGCACAATGCTAAATTTTAATGAGTAGAAATCATCTTTTTTTTTTCTTTTTTTTTTTTAATTATTTATGTTTTTTTATCTTATTTAAAAAATAAAACAAAATGGTGGCAACAAAATGGCTGTTTTTATACAATATAACTGAACCTGCTATATTTACATCCATATAAATATGTAAATGACTAATTTTTTATATAATTAGTTGTAAAGAGTGAAAAAATTCACTTGATTTTTCCACTTTTATACTGAAAGTAATTTTATAGTTTTAATGTCTGTTCAAGATCGTAGAAAATGGATATATAAGTTAAATCTTTCATAAAAATTGAATTTAAAAACTCTTGAAATTTTACACATTTCTTGTACATACTTCCCTGGGCCCTTGTGTTAGAGTACCCAAGGGACATATACCTGACTCCTCTTAGGTGGTGGGGAGCACCTCCTAGGAGCACCTTCACATAGTACCGTTTTATTAGGAAAATATTTAGTTATTATTTTGTTACCTTAATTAGACAAGCCTTGTTTTAATTTAATCTAGCTGTATTTAACCTCAAAATATACAATTAGTAAAATTCTTCTGGTTTTTTTGTTTTTTTCTTTATTAAAAAGAATTGGGATCATCTTTTTTTATTTATTTTATTTTTATTTCATTGTCCATTTATAATTATTTTTTTTTAAATTTTTAAATTTAACTGAATATTGAAGATATGCTCAAAAACCTTTTTTTTTCTTTTTGAAATTTCAGAATGACGATTCAATCATTTCAAGAAATGAGAATTTAAAGACCCCCCAGAAGAGTTTGAAATGAAAAGATTAATATCAAACTTCAGCATACATATCTACAAGATTATAACAAATATTCATAGTATTTTTCCAGAATATGTATTACAATATTTCCCATATTAGCAAAATTTATTTTTGGAACTAAAAATGGGTATATTTTGTTTACTAGAAATAAGATTTAACTTGTGTCCTTTTTAAAGTTGTTTTCATCCTGAAATTGAAAATGTGAAATTTCTTTGAAAAAGTTTGAACAGTGACAAGGCGTTGGGAATAATTATGTTATCTATATCCCAAACTTTATTGGTAGGAGGTGGGTATATTTGTATGTTTTGTTTCTTAAGTTGGAAGTTCTGTAGCTCTGCATCATACTAAATGCAGACAGAAAACAAAAAACGCTTTCATTCTTGCCAAAGTGCACATGACATTTATAAGTGCTTTCTACATAGAAAATATTGTGCTATTTTATTTTTATTTAAAAAATCATTCACTGAAAAAAAGAAATTAATTTTTTTTTTTCCTTTATGGAAAATATAATTTTTTTTCCTTGATTAAAAAAAAAATTTTTTTTTTTTCCTTTATTGAAAATTTAATTTTTTTTTTTTCCAATGAGAGGGAAAAATTATTTTTAATCCAAATTTATTTCTTTACCAGATGTGTCACTTTTATTTATTTATTTTTTTTTTTTCATAAAGATTTTAAATGGGAAAATTTATCTTTATTTAAAAAATAAAATATTGTCATTGAAAAATATTCTTTTTTAAATATATCACATGAAATAAATTAATGGATGTAGTTTTTTTATTCATCTTTTTTCTTCCACCTCTCCTTTTCTTTTCTTTCTTTTCACTGCAATTGACTATAAACAGTCACATGACTTACCTATCTATTTAATTGCATGAGTACAGAAATCTTTATTGAATGCAATTGGAGTACAACTAGTGACTGTAAAAAATGTTCTTTTTCTTATTTTTTATTCATTTTTGTTTTTTTGTTTATTATGACTTTGAAAAACTTAATGTTGTTGAATTAAAAAATTTAAAAAAATAAATAAGACCTGAAATATGAGGTCAGGTTTTTATGTTCTTGTTCTTGGAACTTATGAAAAAAAAATTTTACATGGGAATTGATCTTTTGTTTATTATACCATTCTGGAAAATACCTCTAATCATAAAAAAACATTTGTTATACAACAGGCTATTTTTGGAAAAAAAATGCAATGTTCATTTATTTAGGTTACAGTGTTTAGATTTTTATTTATTTTTATTCTCCTGATAAAACTGTTTAAAAAGTTCCGCATACAATTAAAAGAATGTTTTCCTTTATTCTCCTGATAAAACTGTTTTAAAAAGTTCCGCATACAGTTAAAAGAATTTATTTTTTCCTTTATTCTCCTGATAAAACTGTTTTAAAAAGTTCCGCATACAATTTAAAAGAATTAATTTCTTCATTTATTCTCCTGATAAAACTGTTTTAAAAAGTTCTGCATACAATTAAAAGAATTTTTTCCTTTATTCTCCTGATAAAACTATTTAAAAACTTCCGCATTCAGTTAAAAGAATTAATTTTTTCTTGATAAAACTGTTTTAAAAAGTTCCGCATACAATTAAAAGAATTAATTTATTCCTTTATTCTCCTGATAAAACTGTTTTAAAAAGTTCCGCATACAATTAAAAGAATTAATTTATTCCTTTATTCTCCTGATAAAACTGTTTTAAAAAGTTCCGCATACAATTAAAAGAATTAATTTATTCCTTTATTCTCCTGATAAAACTGTTTTAAAAAGTTCCGCATACAATTAAAAGAATTAATTTATTCCTTTATTCTCCTGATAAAACTGTTTTAAAAAGTTCCGCATACAATTAAAAGAATTAATTTATTCCTTTATTCTCCTGATAAAACTGTTTTAAAAAGTTCCGCATACAATTAAAAGAATTAATTTATTCCTTTATTCTCCTGATAAAACTGTTTTTAAAAAGTTCCGCATACAATTAAAAGAATTAATTTATTCCTTTATTCTCCTGATAAAACTGTTTTAAAAAGTTCCGCATACAATTAAAAGAATTAATTTCTTCCTTTATTCTCCTGATAAAACTGTTTTAAAAAGTTCTGCATACAATTAAAAGAATTTTTTCCTTTATTCTCCTGATAAAACTGTTTTAAAAAGTTCCGCATACAATTAAAAGAATTTTTTCCTTTATTCTCCTGATAAAACTGTTTTAAAAAGTTCCGCATACAATTAAAAGAATTAATTTTTTCATTTATTCTCCTGATAAAACTGTTTTAAAAAGTTCCGCATACAATTAAAAGAATTAATTTCTTCCTTTATTCTCCTGATAAAACTGTTTTAAAAAGTTCCGCATACAATTAAAAGAATTAATTTTTCTTTTATTTATTTTTTATTTATTTGCTGTCCATGCAAAAAATATGATGATGGTTCCTCAGGAACAGTGTGTGAGTGAGTTACGGCTTTCCTAAATCCAAACTCATCCCCTCGACATCACCACCTGGATCAAATGACAAGGTGTGATGGAGGATCTAGTTTAGTCAAATGCCCATATCGCCAATTCATAGCATTTATATGCTAGATGACCATTGACCCTATAAAAAGGCTCATCTGACAGGTCTTAGTTTGTTTTTTTTGTTTTGTTGTTTTTTTTTTTTTCATTCCGATGGGTGTCTATCTCCCCCTGTTCATCAGGTAAACTTCTTGTGGGGGAGCCTTTTTAGTCACCAACCATGCAGCAGGTAGCCAGTAATACTTTATGCAGCCTGTTTATATTACGATATATTATGAAAGAAAGAAAGAAAGAAAGAGAGATAGTTTTTGTGTGTTTGATGAATTGAGAAGAATGTTAATATGCACAAAATATTCATCTATTTTATTTTTTATTTTTAATTGTTTTGGATGATTTTCTTAAATGGTATTTATAAAAAAAAAAAATAAACAAAATAAAAAAAAAAAAATATATTTAAAAAAAAAATGAATAAATAAATAAATATATCCCATGTCATTCTGTTCATATTTACCATGTTTTTTCTTTTTAAATTATTAAAAAGAATTAATTTTTAATCTTTTTTTAAAGATCTTTTTCTTCCTTTTTTTTTTTTTTTTTTTTTTTTTCCCAAATCTTATTTCTGTAAATAAAAATGGGAGGGAGTGCTACAGAAATTACTGGGTAATTATTTATCTGTGCTCGAAGCTTGTCTCTGATTTTTCAGTTTTTATGAAAAAAAGATTCATTGATTCAGTTTTAGAAGTTTTTGATTATAGAATGATCAACCACTTGGAAATTCTTGTAATAAAAGAACATTATAAATTGTTTGTATTTTTTTATTATTTTATTAACAAATGAAATCTGAGAAATTGTCCAAAGGTTTTCTCTTGAATTGTTTTCTTTTACAATGGGATTATTATATTCCCAATTTGAGAGCATTAATTTTTATTTTTCTTTCTTCTTTTTCTTTCTTTTTGTTCTCTTTCTTTTCTTTTTTCCTTCTTTTTCTTTCTTTTCTTTTTTCTTTTTTCTTTCTTTTTGTTCTCTTTCTTTTCTTTCCTTTTTTCTTTTTGTTCTCTTTCTTTTCTTTCCTTTTTTCTTTTTCTTTCCTTTTTTCTTTTTCTTTCCTTTTTTCTTTTTTCCTTCTTTTTCTTTTTTCTTTTTTTTCTTTTCTTTTTTCCTTCTTTTTCTTTTCTTTTTTCCTTCTTTTCTTTCTTTTTCTTTCTTTTTGTTCTCTTTCTTTTCTTTCCTTCTTTTTCTTTTTTTTCTTTCTTTTTGTTCTCTTTCTTTTCTTTCCTTTTTCTTTTTTCTTTTTTTTCTCTTTCTTTCTTTTTTCTTTCTTTTTCTTTTTTTTTCTTTTTTTTTCCTTTTTTCTTTTTGTTCTCTTTCTTTTTTCCTTCTTTTCTTCTTTTTTCTTTCTTTTTTCTCTTTCTTTTTTTTTTTTCTTTTTTTTTTTTTTCTTTTTCTTTCTTTTCTTTTTGTTCTCTTTCTTTTCCTTTTTCTTTTTCTTTCCTTTTTTCTTTTTCTTTCTTTCTTTTTCTTTTTTGTTCTCTTTCTTTTCTTTCCTTTTTTCTTTTTCTTTTCTTTTCTTTCTTTTTCTTTCCTTTTTCTTGTTCTTTCTTTTTGTTCTCTTCTTTTTTCCTTTTTCTTTCTTTTTTTTTCTTTTTGTTCTCTTTCTTTTCTTTCCTTTTTTCTTTCCTTTTTCTTTTTTTCCTTTTTCTTTCTTTTCTTTTTTCTTTCTTTTTTCTTTTTCTTTCCTCTTTCTTTTTTCCTTCTTTTTCTTTCTTTTGTTCTCTTTCTTTTTCTTTCCTTTTTTCTCTTTCTTTTTTCTTCCTTCTTTTTCTTTGTTTTTGTTCTTTTTTCTTTTTTTTTTCCTTCTTTCTCTTCTCTTTCTTTTTTTTTCTTTCTTTCCTTTCTTTCTTTCTTTCTTTTCCTTTCCCACTTGCTAATGCCTCTTAGTGGTTAATAAGAGAGTTAAAAGTAAGTTGTTCTATCTCCTATTTGCTTGTTACTGAAACTAAGCAGGGAGGAACACTCAAAGTAGTTTTGACTAATGATAAGAGAGCTCCTTTGGTTTGAATTCAGGTTGTCATACCAGGGTTAAAGAGCCCACTCTGCCCTACTATTTTACCTATAGCTAGAGGGAGAATTATTGGATTTGTACTTTTCCCTAGGGTATTAGCACTATGTGAAATGCAAACAGCTGTGTCCAGGATTTGAACTCTTATTGCTGTGTCCATTTCCTATGATGGTAATCATTACACCATGTGCCTCCACGTTCAATAATTAATTAGGTGACCTCTTAGGTTGCTTATGGTAGCTGCTGTTGCTTGAGTCGTTGATCAAAATGACTTGATTCGGCATTAAATGACCCAAAAAGGGTTGATATGCCATAAAACCAAACAACCAGCCAATTTAAGCAACAGTAGGTACTGTAAGCAACCTGAGTCTTTTGTTTATCAAAAGACTTGATTCAGCATTAAATGACCCAAAAAGGGTTGATATGCCATAAAACCAAACAACCAGCCAATTAAGCAACAGTAGGTACTGTAAGCAACCTGAGTCTTTTGTTTATCAAAACTGACTTGATTCAGCATTGAATGACCCAAAAAGGGTTGATATGCCATAAAACCAAACAACCAGCCAATTTAAGCAACAGTAGGTACTGTAAGCAACCTGAGTCCTTTGTTTAACAAAACTGACTTGATTCAGCATTAAATGACCCAAAAAGGGTTGATATGCCATAAAACCAAACAACCAGCCAATTTAAGCAACAGTAGGTACTGTAAGCAACCTGAGTCCTTTGTTTAACAAAACTGACTTGATTCAGCATTAAATGACCCAAAAAGGGTTGATATGCCATAAAACCAAACAACCAGCCAATTTAAGCAACAGTAGGTACTGTAAGCAACCTGAGTCCTTTGTTTAACAAAACTGACTTGATTCAGCATTAAATGACCCAAAAAGGGTTGATATGCCATAAAACCAAACAACCAGCCAATTTAAGCAACAGTAGGTACTGTAAGCAACCTGGTCTTTGTTTAACAAAACTGACTTGATTCAGCATTAAATGACCCAAAAAGGGTTGATATGCCATAAAACCAAACAACCAGCCAATTTAAGCAACAGTAGGTACTGTAAGCAACCTGAGTCCTTTGTTTAACAAAACTGACTTGATTCAGCATTAAATGACCCAAAAAGGGTTGATATGCCATAAAACCAAACAACCAGCCAATTTAAGCAACAGTAGGTACTGTAAGCAACCTGAGTCCTTTGTTTAACAAAACTGACTTGATTCGCATTAAATGACCCAAAAAGGGTTGATATGCCATAAAACCAAACAACCAGCCAATTTAAGCAACAGTAGGTACTGTAAGCAACCTGGTCTTTGTTTAACAAAACTGACTTGATTCAGCATTAAATGACCCAAAAAGGGTTGATATGCCATAAAACCAAACAACCAGCCAATTTAAGCAACAGTAGGTACTGTAAGCAACCTGAGTCCTTTGTTTATCAAAAATGACTTGATTCAGCATTAAATGACCCAAAAAGGGTTGATATGCCATAAAACCAAACAACCAGCCAATTTAAGCAACAGTAGGTACTGTAAGCAACCTGAGTCCTTTCTTTAACAAAACTGACTTGATTCAGCATTAAATGACCCAAAAAGGGTTGATATGCCATAAAACCAAACAACCAGCCAATTTAAGCAACAGTAGGTACTGTAAGCAACCTGGGTCCTTTGTTTAACAAAACTGACTTGATTCAGCATTAAATGACCCAAAAAGGGTTGATATGCCATAAAACCAAACAACCAGCCAATTTAAGCAACAGTAGGTACTGTAAGCAACCTGGGTCTTTGTTTAACAAAACTGACTTGATTCAGCATTAAATGACCCAAAAAGGGTTGATATGCCATAAAACCAAACAACCAGCCAATTTAAGCAACAGTAGGTACTGTAAGCAACCTGAGTCCTTTGTTTATCAAAAATGACTTGATTCAGCATTAAATGACCCAAAAAGGGTTGATGTGCCATTAAGCAAAACAAACCAACCGAGTTCTTTTTAACTAGCTATTTTCATCATTTTTATTGATCAACAGCCACATTGCCGTCTTAGTTGGCCATCTGATTGACCAGTGACCGATCGATTGTCCCTTGGGGCTGATTTACACCATTGGCTATATTGCCAAGTCGATTTGAACTATATGTGTCCTTTTTTTCCCCCACATGTGTTGGTAACTGATCCTGAAAAGTCAAACAAACCAAATTATTTCTCTGAATGTTTGAGATGAGACTTGATGATTAGTATTATCTGTGTTATTCGGACTATTGTCCTTATCTTCATTGTTATCTGTACAATGTTTTAGCCGATTCAAAAAAAAAAATTTTTTTAAATAAAAAAAAAAAACACCCAATATGAGTCTAGATTAAAAAAATTATACATAAGTGAATAGGTAGATATTCTAGCCAAAGACAAGACATTAGGTTTACTATCAAAATAAAAAAACGCCCTCTGGGCGACGTAAAATAAATATTGCCTGAGGAGATGGGAGTTGAAAATTTAATATCAGAGAGTTTGTATCATAAGTAAAGTAAAATCATCAAATTTATTAAAGGAGTAAAAAAATAAAAAAATTGAAATGGAAACTTAGTTCTGATAACTTTAAATATATATTAAAATAAAACAATATATATAGATAGATAATACCAGGTATGTATTTATTAAAAATTGGTTTAAAAAAAACAATGAGGACTGTCTAACATTGCATGCTCAAATTTTGGGTGTATTTATTCTATGTTATGACGATTTTCGGTAATGTGACGTAAGCAGTGATGTTGTTTTTGTTACAGACAAAAACCGGAAGCGAATCTCCATTATTAATAGATAAGTTACCAAAATTCACACTGGATTGTCCAATTGGACACATGGCCTAGTGGAGAAGGGGGTTAGGTTAAGACAGTTTTAAGTGACAGTTATCTCTAGACTGCAGGTTCAATCCTGGTCAAGGGCAGCAGTTACATAGAATAATAACGCCTCTACCCCAGCTATGGTTAATGGAATGAGAACAGGATACCCCCGTGAACTGAATAAAGGGTTAGGTTCAAAGTTCCATGATGGCTCCTGAGTCCGAAAAGAAGGTTCCCGAGTCCGAAAAGGTTCCCAAGTCCGACAAGAAATACCTGAAGAAGGCCGGAGGGCACATCGGCTGAAACGTACAGATAACAATGGTTGTCATGCGCGTGTCCATGAAAACGCGTGTAGGCTATGGATAAAGTCATAACGTCACAGCCTACACACATTTTCATGCACACGCGCATGACAACATACGATACTGGCCCTCGCCAACTCAGCGTATGAGTAGCACAGGGGTCTGTGCGGTAAAATGAAGAGCTGATGGTAGGTGTGGCACCACCCCTCGGGCACTAAAATAATCTAGTTCTAGTGGAAAGTGGATAGACTCCCTCGCTGTCTGGCTGATACCGACATTAGGCCGCCCCGATGACGACTTTTATAGCCCTGTTGCTAAATTTGAATGCTGCCTGCTGATTGGAAATCCAGCAAGGCTAATCAGTAGTACTGTATCTTCGAGACTAGCTTGCTAACCATTACACCACGATGGGACGCCTTTACCCATAGCTGAAGGGAGAATAGTTGGATTCGTACCTTTCTCAAAGGTATCAGCGCTATGTGAAAGGCAAACTGCCGCGTCCAGGATTTTAACTCGTCCGGTCGGGTCCATTTCCTACAACGGTAACCATTACACGACCCTGCTGCACATATCCCTACACGCCTCCTAGGTGTTTGTGGCTTCTTTATCATAAGGCTGGGCTTGACTGTTCCATTTCCTGTACTAGGGGTGGTCTGATACAGTATACTAGAGATACCCATTTTTGTCAGCTGCTAGCTTTTTAAAATTAATTAAATCTATTATTTAAGGTCAAACTTTGTCTAAATCGATAAGTAAAAACATAATAACCATCATTAAAAAAAGAAAAATATCATTACATATGCAGTTTATTTTTAATACTTTTAAAACGATTTGTTTTGGTCAATTTCAACGCGATCCGCCATTTTGACTGTTTTTCAAGGGTTTTACGCGCTTGTTTACAATTTTAAAATAACATTTGGGATGGAAAAAAAATTTACCAAAAATCAGGTAATTATCCGATTTTAATGAAATTTTCAGTATTGATTTATCAATTAATGAATTTTATAATGCATCAGTTATTTTATTTCAAAACTTTAATTTAGTATTCTTGCTATGAAAAATTAATATATATAATTCATTTAAAATACTTAAGCCTGATGTTAAGTTTAAAATGTTATATTTTTAGATTCTAAAAATAAATATCTACTTAATGCAAACCTTATTTTATTACTGAAAAGTATACTTTTTGAAGAAAAACTCGGTTGAAAATGTACCCCCCTCCCCCTTTTAAGCACAAAAAAATATCGATGCATAATTTTTTCTTTTATAAAATAATAGCCAATTAAATAATTATCGAAATGAGTAAAAAAGAAATTTCCAAAAATTTAATTATTTATTATTTTTTTACATTTTATTTTTCGATTTTCGGTACTTATTTTCTCATAGAAAAGCCACCGTAAAATATTTTTTTTTTGTTTCTATTCATAACTTCTGTCTTTTATCTCTTTATTTATACTGTAATTAGTATCGAAAATGACCAACTCGCAAAACATTTTACGCCCTCAACATAAGGGGGGTAAAAAATAAGTGACCTGAAAAAAATGAGAAAGTTTTGAAATAAAATAAATAATGCATTATAAAGATCATTCATTGATAAATAAACACTGAAAATTTCATTAAAATCCGATAATTACCTGATTTTTGGTCAATTATTTCCTGTAGGGGGGGAAGGCTAAAGTCATTTTGTCAAAAATGCAATTTAGTCTCATTTTGGGTATCACTACAGTATACCGATGTCTCAAATTCGCAGTTCGTCTTTCGTTGAACACTAAAGAGCAAAATAAAGATATTGTTCCCTTGGTTCTGGGCCAAAGAATGCTAAAAAATATCTAGTGTAGTAGATATTTATTTTAAACGGTAGGTACCACCAATTTTCCCTGTGCAATTTACCCCCCCCCTATATTTAACACAATGAAACTTACATATATGTAAATTGTTATAGGTGATATAACCTATGGACATAAATGGAATGCGCCGACGGCTACTATGAGTAATAGGAACAATTGTGGCTTGACACGAAGCAAATGCGAGTCAGCTCGTAACTGTATTGGTCGGACGCAATCTCCACTTTCTTTGCTGTAAATTTCTACTCCTTTTGTTCAATACATTTGTATACATTGTTACCATTCGTTTGTCTTATTTTTGACCCTTAAAACCCCACAACATGAATATTATCTTGAAAATTTTTTGTCCATTCGAAGGAAGAAACATTAAAAAAAAACTCCTGATGATTTTTAAAAAAAATTTCAGCTTACGGAAATAATGAAAATTATAAACGAAAAACAATGTTTACATTTTTGCACCGTTAAATCAATTGAAATTTAACGTAGTCAAAAACAAGTTATGACTAGAGGCTTTTTTAAAAATTCTATGAAAAATCAATTAATGGTCCGATTTTCAAGAAAATTTCCATAATTACTTACCTTTTTGATGAAAATATGTCTGAAATAGTTTTTTCTAAAATATATTAGGGGAAACATTTTTTTAAGAGGTCTACCCCCACCCTCTATTTTATTTTATGAAAATGAACCGACCAAAAACGATTTTTACCGTTTTTCTATAAAGATAAGAGTCTGAATAATTATATCAGAAGATTTTTATAAATCTCAATGCGATAGCTTTTTAGTAAAAGAACCATGAATACAAAATTCTACTAAAAATATCAATAAAGAAACTGACCGTGTTGTAAATAAACGGACTGTTTTACTTATTTTTCAAGATAACGATGAGTAATTTTTCCCCAATCGGATAATTTGATCTTTGAATTAACAGTTTTTCTTGGTAACAACTCTTTATGTTCATTATTTCCCTTTTTTTGCGAGAGTTTTTTTAGAAGTTCAAAAATATTTACGTTTCTTCCTTCAGTATGGCCTAAACTGATCACGTGACGTGTTTTGGTGGTACCTATTGAACAGCTTTTTTTTAATACAAACTGACAGGAAAGTTACGCTGTTTATTTCGTTTATTTATCTAAAACCAGTCTCGATTTTCCGAAATTTCGTTCGCCATTTTGTTGCCGTACACACGTACCTGTCTGTAGCGATGATCCGAAATGGAATGTGATGACCTACATGTTAACTCGGATTTTATTTCTGATTTTTATCAGCGACCGCAAAATTGAGAAGTTTCCCCCCCCTCTCTCTCTCTCTCTCTCTCTCTCTCTCTCTCTCTCTCTCTCTCTCTCTCATATATATATATATATATATATCAGTCTATACATATATATATATATATATATATATATATTTACCTGATGAATGCTTTCAGCAAGAAACCACTGGTTCTAATATCGTTCCGAAATAAATAAATAAAAGCAAAAACTTTTATTTATTAGTTCATTGACCTATATATATATATGTGTGTATAAGTCTATATATATATATATATATATATATATATATATATATATATATATGTATATATCTATACATATATATATATATTATATATATATATATATATATATGTATATGTATATAGTCTATATATATATAATATATATATATATGTATATGTATATAAGTCTATACATATATATATATATATATATATATATATATATATGTATATGTATATAAGTCTATATATATTATATATATATATATATATATGTATATGTATATAAGTCTATACATATATATATATATATATATATATATATATATATGAAATAAATTGGTTGGAACGCGGAGAATTATTGAAATGTTCGAAAAAAGAACCTTTTTTAAAAAAATCACGGGAAGAAAGTGTTCAAATGCGGTGGAGAAAAGACAGTTTTTTGGGGGTTTTTTTAAGTTATTTTTTCGAACATTTCAAAAATTCCAACGAATTTTATTTAAAAAAAAATAAGGATTTACTCTGAGGAAGGTCGATGTTTCTTTGTGTGCAGAACATTTCTACATTTTTTTCTATTATTATTATTTCATTTCATTTTGTTATTTAAAAATAATAATAGATAGAATAATGTACACATGGATACACTCCTGACCGAAACACGTGTAAGTTAAATTAATTAAAATATCCTGTTTTATCCATTCAATACTTTCTTTCCTTTATTTATTTTTTCAACATACCGTCGGATTCACTTCCATTTTCATTTTACACACACACACATACACACACACATATATATATATATATATATATATATATATATATATATATATATATATATATATATATATATACGTTGTTGTTGTTGGCATTGTTCCGTCTACTAAAAACGATGGCGTAGTGTACACTTTTAAAAAAAATCTGCAAATGCCTGAGTGGCTGAATAGACCAATTTTCGAATGGCAATCTCTGGTGCAGTGACTACAAACAAACAATGTTGCTTGCAGGAGTTGCTGTTGTCTCTCCTTCCTTTTGGCTCTCTTTTCTGCGGCGGCTTTTTTCCTCTCTTTTTTACTCCTTTTCGTTCCTTGTTTGACGAGGAGGCGCCAGGTCGCCGGTCTTCTGCACAAGCCTCCCATGGGTTGGTATTGATGTGGCGTGTCCTCATGTCCCTCTTGAAGACATCTTTAAAGCGCAGGCGTGGTCTCCCTACCAGTCGGGTGACCTCTACTAATTAACCATACAGTAGGTCTTTGGGGATGCGGCCTTTGTCCATCTTCCTGATGTTATATATACTAGCAAAAATATGCACCCTCCGGGTGCAAGTATTTAAGTTTTAATGTAATGAAATATCGTATTAAATTAGAGGCAGACAAAAAGATATGTAACAGAGTGGGGGTATAATAGAAAAATAGAAATGAAACTTAGCTCTTCCACCACTCCCGTCTTTCATTGCTGAATTTTACTTATTTAATTATTTAGTTAAATTAGGGAATAAATAATAAAATGACAGTTATTTTTTCTTGTTACTGGATTTCATTTAAGATTCATTGAAGAGATTTTTGCTTATATTCATTAAAATAAAACCAAACAATTAGAAATCAATAATACTAAGCACATATTTAATAAAATCAAATTTCTAATATCAATATGCAAATTAGCCTTCCCATTCACACTGCAAACCGCTATTTTGTTGTATATATAAATACAATTGCATGTTATTTGTATGTAGATATGGACAACACTAATAAAAAGGTGAAGCAATTTTATTAATAATTGAGGTTTAAATAAAAATAAAATCCTGTAGAAGGTGACGTAAATAACCAAGGGAATTGTTATTTGAATAGTAATATAGTTTCGGTTACAGACAGACAAACCCACAATCTCCATTATAATAAGATATATAATCCAAAAGTCCTGAGAAGAAATCTTCCTTACGACAGAAGAGTTTTTTTTTTTTTTAAAACCTGTCGCAGTTTGAGAGCTCAATGTGTGCTCTCAATGTTACAGAGCAAATTTATAAGTAAAGAAATAACAAAAGACTTAGAGATTTTATTTCTTTACTTAGTCTTTTGTTATTTCTTTACTTAGCAAAACCCAGCAAATAGTTTGATTGTAAAAAATATACTACCAAACATTAACCGGGGAGAAAAAAAATTTTGAAAAAAAGAAAAGACCAAGATAATCGTACCAACAAAAAATAATCTATTGGTACAATATTTTGGCCAAAAGAAAAAACAGTTTATATGTATATATATATATATATATATATATATATATATATATATATATATATATATATATATGTATATATATATATATATTCTATAACCGCTAGGAGAATAAGCTAATAAGTAAAAAGTGCTCAATACCTAAGTAGAGCAAATAATAAAGATAAATCTAATGAGTCAGACGAACCTACTCTTAGTTTCGCTTAATGCTCTTCAGGGTTAAGATCTGAGTCTAAGTCAGATCTTAGACCTGAAGAGCATTAAGCGAAACTAAGAGTAGGTTCGTCTGACTCATTAAATTTATCTTTATATATATATATATATGTGGGAGATTATGTGCTTAATTAAAGTCATACCTAATTTTGTTAATTGATTAATTATAATTAAATGAATTAAGCATGCATATCGGCTTAAATGTAAAGCGTAAACGCCTAATTCATTTAATTATAATTAATTAATTAACAAAATTAAGTATGACTTTAATCAAGCACATAATCTCCCACAAATTGTCGGCCTTCGCCATTTCAAACACATTGTTTGACTACTTCATATATATATATATATATATATATATATATATATATATATGAGGCTACACGAATCGTAACGGGGAGGACACCCAGTGAGAATCGAACTCACCCACAATGGTTCGTTTGCCTAGTTTGCTAACTGCTATCACACTTTATGCCACAAGGGATCTCCACTGTAAAACTACTTTCAACTACTGTCCTTAAATGGTTACACGAATCGTAACAAGGAGGACACCCAGTGAGAATCGAACTCACCCACAATGGTTTGTTTGCCTAGCTCGCTAACCGCTATCACACTTTATGCCACAAGGGATCTCACTTTAAAACTACTTTCAACTACAGCCCTTAAATGGCTACACGAATCGTAACAAGGAGGACACCCAGTGAGAATCGAACTCACCCACAATGGTTTGTTTGCCTAGCTCGCTAACTGCTATCACACTTTATGCCACAAGGGATCTTCACTGCAAAAACTACTTTCAACTACAGCCCTTAAATGGTTACACGAATCGTAACAAGGAGGACACCCAGTGAGAATCGAACTCACCCACAATGGTTTGTTTGCCTAGCTCGCTAACCGCTATCACACTTTATGCCACAAGGGATCTCCACTTTAAAACTACTTTCAACTACAGCCCTTAAATGGCTACACGAATCGTAACAAGGAGGACTCCCAGTGAGAATCGAACTCACCCACAATGGTTTGTTTGCCTAGCTCGCTAACTGCTATCACACTTTATGCCACAAGGGATCTTCACTGCAAAACTACTTTCAACTACAGCCCTTAAATGGTTACACGAATCGTAACAAGGAGGACACCCAGTGAGAATCGAACTCACCCACAATGGTTTGTTTGCCTAGCTCGCTAACCGCTATCACACTTTATGCCACAAGGGATCTCCACTTTAAAACTACTTTCAACTACAGCCCTTAAATGGCTACACGAATCGTAACAAGGAGGACTCCCAGTGAGAATCGAACTCACCCACAATGGTTTGTTTGCCTAGCTCGCTAACTGCTATCACACTTTATGCCACAAGGGATCTTCACTGTAAAACTACTTTCAACTACAGCCCTTAAATGGCTACACGAATCGTAACAAGGAGGACACCCAGTGAGAATCGAACTCACCCACAATGGTTTGTTTGCCTAGCTCGCTAACCGCTATCACACTTTATGCCACAAGGGATCTCCACTGCAAAACTACTTTCAACTACAGCCCTTAAATGGCTACACGAATCGTAACAAGGAGGACACCCAGTGAGAATCGAACTCACCCACAATGGTTTGTTTGCCTAGCTCGCTAACCGCTATCACACTTTATGCCACAAGGGATCTCCACTGCAAAACTACTTTCAACTACTGTCCTTAAATGGCTAAAACGAATCGTAACAAGGAGGACACCCAGTGAGAATCGAACTCAGCCACAATGGTTCGTTTTCCCAGCTCGCTAACCGTTATCAAACGCTAGGCGCCCTAATAAGCAGTATTTGAGGTGTGGCATAGCTGAGAGAAATGTGCCAGCAGTATATATATTTCTCGAAAAGCATCCCTGCTGTACTCGTCTCGTGATTTCGTGTAAACGTGACAGATATTTCAGAAGACCACCGCTCCCTCCGCCTACACACAGAGACGCACACACTGTAGCCTTGAAAAAAAATTCTTTTAGTTTTTTCTACATTCATTCAACTGCGTGAGTATGAGTAGTTTCTGCTTAACGGTTCCATTACATCTCGCATTGCCGAAATGTTGGCAAGGTTTATAAACGCCGCTCGACTGGTCGGTATGTGTACTTGTTCCTGGTAAGATTAAAGCGATTTATTTTTACTTTCAAATATAACTAGCAGCGGCTACCCGGCGTCGCCTGGGTAGAGGGTTTTTTTTTTCTTTAAGCTAGTCCCGCAGATCCATTATTACTGAATCGTGAGTTGAATCCTCGTGGGATGACCCATTTAAAATCCCCATGTAAAAAAAAAAGACCTTGCATTGATCCAGCTATTCTGAAAAGAAATATTAATGTCTACTATCTAAAATATCAAATGAAAAAAAAATCCATGCTGTTATCATTTAAATTTTATTTTTTAATTATCTTCCCAAATATAAATCAAATCTCTATTATTTTTGCTCAAAAACCAAGCCCTGGTGATATTTAATGTGTATATATATTTACTTTGTCGTTAATTGTTTTATTTTCGAAGTTTCACCCGGACATACACATACATACAACTGCCCTTTATATATGTACTAGCAGCAGCTACCCGGATAGAGGGGGATTTATTAAAGTTAGTCCCGCAGATCCATTATTACTGAATCGCGAGTTGAATCCTCGTGGGATGCCCCGTTTAAATCCCTATGTACAAAAAATAGACCTTGTATTGATCCAGCTACTCTGAAAAGAAATGTTAATGTCTACTATCTAAAATATTAAATGAAAAAAAAAATCCATGCTGTTATCATTTAGATTTCATTTTTTTAATCATCTTCACGAATATAAATCAAATCTTTATTATTTTTGCTCAAAAAGCAAGCCCTGCTGATATTTAATGTGTATATATATTTACTTTGTCGTTAATTGTTTTATTTTCGAAGTTTCCTCCGGACATACAGATACACACAACTGCCCTTTATAGATAGATAGATAAATAGATGATGATGATTTATGTGCAATAAAATGTACAGGGTGGTCCGAAAGTCTTGTCACATATCTTATTATAATGATTATGTAACTGTATATCTGTAACCGAAACTATGTCACCACTGAGGTCACGATTACATACATATACACACACAAGTGCCCTTTATATATGTATAGATAAACGTTTATTTCTTAGTGATATATAACACACACTGGGGCACCTCGCGTAGTGTAATAGTTAGTGTTGTGGCCTGGTTAGGGGTCAGAATAAAGACACAAATACAGATTATGAGTTAAACAAAGAACAGTAGTACAAACATATACCAATAGTCGGTTACACGCGAAGCTGTCTTATCGGCTGTCTGCTGAAATACTAACTCTCGCTTAAGTGCAGAACCTGCTGCTATTTATAGACGGAAGAGTTCAGGCGTGCTTGGTAAATTACCATAACAGTTAGTAAGCTAGATACGCAGACTATTTTTAGTGGGTTCGATTCTCATTGGGCGCCCCACACTTCTGGCCTTGTGTCACGTCTAAGATAAACTTAGTAAATAACTATATAATACACACTGAAAGAATTTGAATGCACTAATAACAGGAGCCGTTTTGAGGTAGATCTATTTAAGCTAGTCTTTATTAAATACTACTGATACTAATTAAGATTGAACAATTCTCCAGAACAGGTGCGGTGGGGGGGGGTAAAGTGTGACGCACGTAGGTAGGTAGGTAGATACTAGCGTATTAATATAGAGATTCTGCAAGAATGATCTCAGATGCTTTGGCATTGCCCCTTTCAGCAGGGAAAATTTGGTTCAGGACCACCCTCGGTGGCGGCAGGCTCTCCGAAGAGGACTGTTCATGTCAGAAGTCACCCTGGCGCAACACCATGAAGCTAAGAAATCCAGAAGAGAGCAGCGGCAACAAAGCACCGACACATCAACATCTTCAGGGACAGCCTTCAAATACGACATCTGTGGTCGAGAATGTTTTTCAAACATTGAACTTCACAGTCACAGGAGGCGCTGTAACTTCAGGGGCACAAAAACTTTATTATAGTCTTCCGAGACAGAAAAAAAAAACTAAATTTATAATTCATTAAAGAGACTAGCAAATATATGCACCCTCCGGGTGCAAGTATTTAAGTTTTAATGTAATAAAATATTGTATTAAATTAGAAAGGCTAATGAAACTAAATAAGAATACAGATAAAAAGATTTGAAACAGAGGGAGTATAATAAAAGATTTGAAACAGAGGGAGTATAATAAAAAATAGAACAACTGAAACTTACTCTTCCATCACTCTCGTCTTTCATTGTTATTTTTTCTAATTTAAGTATTTAGTTATAAGAGGAAGTAAAGAATAAAATGACAGTTATTTTTTCTTGTTTATGGATTTCATTTAAGATTCATTGAAGAGATTTTTGCTTATATTCATTAAAATAAAACCAAACAGTTAGAAATCAATAATACTAAGCACATATTTATTAAATTCGATTTTTTTATATTAATATGCAAATTAGCCTTCCCGTTCACACTGTTAACCGCTATTAGTGGTATATATAAATGCAATTGTATGTTGTCAGTATGTAGACATAGTTAACAGTATTAATAATGAAAGACAATTTTATTAATAATTGAGGTTTAGATAAAAATAAAATCATGGAGAATGTGATGTCAATAACTAAGAGAATTGTGACTTGAGTAGGAATATAGTTTCGGTTACAGATAGAAAAACACACAATCTCCATTATAATAAGATATCTGATGTTGTTTGCAATCACAAAAAGTATGTAATATCAAGGTTAAATGAAAGGGTTGACATCAAATAAGTGATGAGACAATGAGCCCTTGTTTTTCATCCTGCAGGTTGTCTAGCCACTCTCCTCACCAGACAATAATCTTTGGGGTTACTGGCTCCGAGACTGAAATGCCAATGCATATATAGATAAAATTAACGAATCAGCGGCAACAAAGCATCGGAACATCAACATCTTCAGGGACAGCCTTCAAATACGACATCTGTGGTCGAGAATGTTTTTCAAACTTCAGGGACACAAAAAACTTTATTATAGTCTTCCGAGACTGAAATGCCAATGAAGGATATATATATATATATATATATATATATTATATATATATTAAATTTTTACTTGAAGGCACTTACAACGCATGTATCGCATAAAATTCGATACTTTTTCTTATAGAAAATGAACTTGACAAGTGTAATCCCAGCAAAGGATGGCTCGATGTGTAGAATACCGTACAGACTGTTTCGACTTTATTAAGTCTCATCAGCGGTATATACTAACGATTTCCCTCCGACAGAAATCGAAACCGGGACTTATATATATATATATATATATATATATATATATATATATATATGCTAACATATATAGATAAAACTAATGAATCAATCTAGTTTGTTTAATGTGTAGACCTCCCTCGGGCCGTGAGCACCTGTAGGCACCTTTTGCTGTGCATCTTCTGCATTACTTGCAACTTTCAACATTACTGGCCATGATCGTCTCGTGATCGTCTGTTCCTTGACCCTCACTCGTGTCCGTAATTCTGCCCAGGGCTCATCCAGGGGGGTTTACAATCAACAACAAAGAGAGAATAAAGACAAAACAAGACAATTTCAGGTGAACATTAGGATGGTTAGAGATGAGGTATATAGTACGTATTGCTTCTTCTATCAGCTACAGTCCCGTCTGCTCCCATCGCTTGTCGAGATGGGGGACACCCCCCCCCCGTTCCTTTTGGGGACCTCTGCTAAAGCTGGTTTCTAGTGGGCATCTAAATTGATCTTACTCCTTCAGCGTCCAAAGCTTAACTGTCCTCTTCGGCTCCAGAAAACCAACTCTCCCTCCGCTGTCCAAAAACTAACTGACTAAACTTTTCAAAATCTCCCAGAATCCCTCAGATCTCAAATGTATATTTTATAAAGCCAGAATGATCAGCTTATTGAATAAAAAATATTTTACGCCTTACCTGTTATTAGTTTATTTACTACTAAATAATTTAATCTATTTTGTTTAAGTAATATTTTATAAAGACAGAATGTTCAGCTATTGAATAAAAATATTTTACGTCTTACCTGTTATTAGTTTATTTACTACTAAATAATTTAATCTATTTTGTTTAAGGAATATTTTATAAAGACAGAATGATCAGCTTATTGAATAAAAATATTTTACGTCTTACCTGTTATTAGTTTATTTACTGCTAAATAATTTTATCTATTTTGTTTAAGGAATATTTTATAAAGACAGAATGATCAGCTTATTGAATAAAAAATATTTTACGTCTTACCTGTTATTAGATTATTTACTACTAAATAATTTAATCTATTTTGTTTAAGTAATATTTTATAAAGACAGAATGTTCAGCTATTGAATAAAAATATTTTACGTATTGCCTGTTATTAGTTTATTTACTGCTAAATAGATTAAAAAAACAACAAAACAAGGTGAACACCCTCAAAGTGTGCTAATTTTTGTCCCATAATTTTTACCAGAGGGAATATCTGTTACATCGGATATTAACACTTTGACTGCTGTCTTACGAATGAAATGAACGTGACGCAGTTTAAAATCTCCCATTTTCTCCAAATTCTTCTTTTTCCTCTTTCTGTCTCGTTTGTCTGTTGTGAAATTGACACTTGATCTAATTCGCTTAGGATGCGAAATATGCACCCGTTATCGACATGGCTGAGCTGTGCGAGCAGAAACACCGCAATTTGCTTCGATTTTTTTAAAAACACCCCTACAGTTTCTGAATTCAGGATTCTTCAAGTTACAATGTTTTTGTTTTTTTACAGACGACTTCAAAATTGTCGCATTGATTACGACACTCAAATAATTTGTATTATGCATTAAATGCAAACAGCTGCATTGCGAGAAATATTAATAACTCTCTTCTATAATTTACTCTAAAATCATCATCAGGTCGTTCTGACACGCCATACAAACGAGTAGCATCGGAAACCATGGAAAGCAGCATGATGGATGTAAAGCAAGGCGTGTGAACTCAAAAGCTCGTCAACGGTGTGTTTTATAGATGCTAGGCGGATGAACCTCATAGGTCAACGGTCAGGATTAGATTGTTTAGTTGGTAAACTACTGCTATTCAGTGGAGTCTATTGTTGAGTTAACAAGAAATAGCTACCAAAAGTTTATCTACTCTATAGATAATTAAAATTCTAATATATATATATATATATATATATATATATATATATATATATATATTTATTTATTATTTATTTTACAAAGTTTTCATAGATCAATGTTCATTATAAACAGCGACCCAGGTTTCATGCTAAAGGGCAATCATCAGGTTGTTGAGCAAGATCCCATGGTGTTTGTTGAAGTTTGTAAAATAAATAAATATTAGCTCTTACAATTTGTGATTGAGCACTGTATTTTCTTTGTTTCATCACAAAAAAAAATTTGTTTTTACATACATATATATATATATATATATATATATATATATATATTATATATATATTATAAAATGGGTACAAGAGATAACCTACACGAGTTTAACCATAAGGATCTTCAGGGTTAAATCCACTGAATTAATCGAGACACCGATTAATAGCAGTCGATTTCACGTGTGCGGTCATTGTATTAAAATGTTCGTTTGCTCTACTTAGTATTGAGCACTTTGTATTTGTTATATCGCTGACTTACCTCTCTGAATTCTACACTTAATAACCATCGTGACCAAATTCACCGGTAAGTCAACTTTTCCTTTATATATATATATATATATATATGATACGGGATATTCTTGTATATATACAGGGTGTTCGGGATAAATTTGACACTTCCATAAGGAAAAAGAAAAGTGCTTGGTAACTACAAAATTTAATGGATTGTAAAGAAATTCCTTTCTACAACTCTTGATGAGCTTTTTATTCTTGTTACTCGTGTCATTCTTGTATTCATTCTAGTAAGTTTGCTCAAGGATAAGGTGATCCGTCTTTATTTCGAAGTCCCGGAGAATTTTATGCGTTTTATTCTCAAGAACAGATTCTGGTTTATGCATATATCATTTTGGTGTATTTTCAAAATTTCATTTTTTGCATAATTCCCAGGGAATCACCTTTCCCAACCCAGTCGTGCCTATTTTTGTATTCCCATTGTGCTAGTTTATTATTATTATTATTATTATTATTATTATTATTATTATTATTATGTGTTAGTTTATCATTATTATTATTATAGTTTATTATTATTATTATTTACTCCTTTTGAGTTTTCACATCAGTGTTAGCTGATGGTCTTTCACTGGAGTCTGAGTGACAGCAAGTCTCCTCAGGTCTCCAGGACTCTTCTGAGTATTCTGGCAGATTGCAACAGTGCAGTGTTCTGAATGGTTTCAATCCTTCCTTTGATATCCAAACTTTCCAAACCCTTTTCTAATCCTTTTGGGACTGTTCCAAGTGCACCAACTACAATTGGTATCACTTTCACTTTCATGTTCCATAACTTTTTCAGTTCCCTGGCAAGGTCCAGATATTTGTCCATTTTTTTTTTCATTTTCCTTTAGCTTCACCCTGTGATCTGCTGGCACTGCAAAATCCACCAGTTGGCAAGTTCTTTCTTTGTTGTTAATCAACACTAGGTCTGGTCTTCTTGCTGTGATAAGGTGATCCGTTTTTATTTCAAAGTCCCAGAGAATTTTATGCGTTTCGTTCTCAAGAACAGATTCTGGTTTATGCATATACCATTTTGTTGTGTGGTCAAAATTTAATTTTTTGCATAATTCCCAGTGGATCACCTTCCCAACCCAGTCGTGTCTAGCTTTGTATTCTCGTTGTGCTAGTTTGCTACATTCGCAGAGTATATGGTTTACAGTCTCATCTCTATCACCACAAAGTCTACATTTACTATTTTGTTGGGTCTTATCAATTTTCGCTTTTATATAGTTTGTCCTTATGGCATTATTTTATGCAGCAATTATTAATGATTCTGTTTCTCTTTTGAGGTTTCCTTTTCTTAACCATGTCCAAGTCTTTCCATGTGCAACCTCTTCTATTTGTCGTTTGAAGCGTTCATATAATTGTTTTTCTTCCCATTTTTGTTTTATGTGTTAGTTTATCATTATTATTATTATAGTTTATTATTATTATTATTATTTACTCCTTTTGAGTTTACACATCAGTGTTAGCTGATGGTCTTTCACTGGAGTCTGAGTGACAGCAAGTCTCCTCAGGTCTCCAGGACTCTTCTGAGTATTCTGGCAGATTGCAACAGTGCAGTGTTTCAACCCTTCCTCTGATTTCCAAACATTCCAGACCCTTTTCCAATCCTTTTGGGACTGTTCCAAGTGCACCAACTACAATTGGTATCACCTTCACTATCATATTCCATAACTTTTTTAGTTCTCTGGCAAGGTCCAGACATTTGTCTATTTTTTCATTTTCCTTTAGCTTCACCCTGTGATCTGCTGGAACTGCAAAATCCACCAGTTGACAAGTTATTTCTTTTTTGTTTATCAACACTAGGACTGGTCTTCTTGCTGTGCTAGTTTATTATTATTATTATTATTATTATTTGTAGTAGTAGTAGTAGTAGTAGTAGTAGTAGTAGTATTGTTGTTGTTGTTGTTATAAAAACATTTTGTGTGAAACATATGACATGTGAACAGGTCGAGACACGTGCACAAAGAATCGCACTGCTATAATAGTTCCAGCTCTTTTGCAAGTCAATTAGAGCAAAGAAGAAAAAGAGGGAGAAACAAAACAAAAGCAACAATCTTGAATTCTGATGTTCATTGTAAGTCTTCTCTTGTTTCATTATTCTTCAATGATAACACCACATCCATGGAATGCATTGGCAAGCGTCTTTTTTTCTCCTACTGCTTACCCTTCTTTCTTTCTTTCTTTTTTCTTTCTTTTTTCTTCTCTTTTTTTCTTCTCTTTTTTTATTTCTTTTTTCTTTCTTTTTTCTTCTCTTTTTTCTTCTCTTTTTTTTTCTTTCTTTTTTCTTCTCTTTTTTTCTTCTTTTTCTTTCTTTTCTTCTCTTTTTCTTTCTTTTTCTTCTCTTTTTTCTTCTCTTTTTTCTTTTTCTTTTTTCTTCTCTTTTTTCTTCTCTTTTCTTTCTTTTTCTACTCTTTTTTTCTTTTTTTTTCTTTTCTTTTTTCTTTTTTCTTTCTTTTCTTTTTTCTTCTCTTTTTCTCTCTTTTTCTCTTTTTTCTTTTTTTTTTTTCTCTTTTTTTCTTTTCTTTTTTCTTCTCTTTTTTCTTCTCTTTTTTCTACTCTTTTTTCTTTTTTTTTATTTCTTTTTTCTCTTTTTCTTCTCTTTTTTTCTTTCTTTTTCTTCTCTTTTTCTTTCTTTTTTCTTTCTTTTTCTTCTCTTTTATCTTCTCTTTTTTCTTTCTTTTTTCTTCTCTTTTTTTTGTTCTTCACTGTTAAGAAGGCGAATGAATCACTCAGAAAACTTCGTGTTTTTTTTTTTTTGCTCTGCCGATGTGAGTGTCTTGGTTTGGTTTAGTTTCTTTGTTTTATGGCATAACAACCGTTGTGGGTTATTTAATGCCAAATCCATCCTTAAGTAAGATTGCCTTTATATTTTATACAATCATTTCATTGAGACCGGAAGTTCCGGTCGCTTCGGCCCTGGACCACATAAGTTAACAACGTTGGTCCCAGGAGGCCACCCCCAGGCAACACCTGCCCCCTCGATGTAAAGGGGCAGGGCTGAGTTTATTGCCCGGTGCCTGACGGGCAATGCCGACGGGCTCAATGCATTTTTGCACCCGCCTCCCACGAGCTTCGGTTCGTGGGTGGTCCCGCATTAATAGGGCATTGTGCCTAACCCGTACACGTGAGGTACGTGGTAAATATTCATTTCATCGAGAGTGTCGGTTTGGTTTTGTTTTTTGTTTAATGGCATATCAACATCTGTGTGTTATTTAATGCCAAAGTCACCCTTGTAGAAGATTGCCTTTATATTTCATATAGTTATTGAGAGTGCCGGTTTGGTTTGGTTTCTTTGTTTAATGGCATATCAACCTTTATGGGTTATTCAATACCAATGCCATCCTTGTAGAAGAACAGTAATGGTACTATTTAACCCATAGCTAGGGGATGATGGGATTCATAGTGTATAGTTAGTTATATGAATAGGTAGTAGGAGAGTGAGACCAGCCACATATAGGTATATATATATGTGCGTGTGTAGATTGGAGATAGTGGATCGTGTGTGTGTGCGTGTATGTGTGTGTGTATATATTCATATATGAGTATATTTCTACAAGTCTAAGTATGATGGAGGAATGGTAAGGAGCGCAGGCCTGACGGAATGGAAGCATGCAGATGTAAATCTACATACGGCGTGATTCGTGACGTACTTAACGTCACCGCCTTGCCGATTGAACAGCAATGTGCCTCGGTGAGGATGTGGGTGATTGAGCAGCCCCTTGGTTAACACTGTTCACCCAGCCATCTGGGAAGTGTCTAGGAAAGGTGACCTAAACAAATGCCGCTTTATCTATCAAGCTGGCCAGGAACCAGCGCCTCGACGGTTGTCCACATTAGCTGGACGAAAACTAGAAAATACAACACAAAACAATGCTAAGAATAGCCACCTGGAATGTCTCGACACCTCCCGATCTTGAGAGATTGGGAAACCCCAAACTACGTACTGGTATCGTGACAGGGAAGCATCTCAATAAGGGGCAGACATCGATGCTCTTGCGGAAATCAGCTTCAGCTATAAGGACCAATTGACAGAAGGGGGTGGGCTGGATACACATCCTCATGGAAAGACAGGTCGATGGTAGCTGTAAGAAGTCTGAGGTAATGTGACCCGAGCCCTGAAGTGACACATGACGGACACCATGGAAACATTTCCTACAGTTGAAGTCTGACCTGTGTGGCAGGGCCTGTATGTCAAGGGTTTCATATGTGTGACAAGGTACACAAAACAAGCTGGATCCGTGGGCCATCTGCGTGCTTACAACTGCTCACAACTGAACTACTTGTAGAAATGGCCTTATTCTGTCAAGAAGCGGCAATCACCATATATGTGTAGTAGTAAAAAGAAATTCTATAGAGAAGGAGAAATAAATAAATATTAAGAGTTGTGATAATTCCTTAAAGTCGAGACGAAAAGTCTGGCTTTAGGCAAGGTTGGGAGTTAGTTAGAGCTCAAAACAGCAATAAAATTTGACCAGCTCTTAGACAAAGGATTTTGAAATCTCGTGTGAAACGAGAATGAATGAGAGATAAAAACGAGATTAAGGAAAAAAATAGATAAAATAAAACAGATGAATGATAAGACTAGTCAGAATTAATAAACATGTACAAACAAAAAAGGTACTTTCTATTTCAATATTACAGGCGACGAGTGCTTTTCTTAAGTATGGATGACCAAAAAGTGTAATGATCCGTGTTTTTTATGTTAATAAATTCTCGGAAAATATTTATCTCCCTTAAAAATTAGTTCTCTTGCGGCCCTCGTAAAATTTGTTCTTAATTGTACTTGCGCATTATTTGAAAGGAACTTAATTGTTATTAAGAACACATTTTATGATATTTTCGTGTTAAAACATACAGTTTTATTGATTCGAACAAATTCGTATTTTCAGTGTAGATTTACAGTGAAATGAAAATGGCCGATCAAAGCAAACGGTTTCCTCAAAGTGAAACATACAAGGGGAGGTTACTCTTATTTATGTAGCTAATGTTCAGATTACCGATTATTTTGTATATGTAGTAAACTGATCCAGTAGCTGACAACTATGTTTGACTTCACCACACAGTAAAAGTAGCGGATTCATATAGTTTGATTGGTAAAGTCTTGAGAACTCAGAATCGTCTGAAATGGGACATCTCATTGGCTTAGACGATCACGTAACCAGACTACGCACACAGTTTTTGATAATTTTGAGTCTGAAATCCAAGTCATGATCTTTTACTATTGATTGAAAGAATGAAAAAAGAAGAAAAGAAAAGGAGTCAGACGTAACTGAAAGGGGGGGGGTGAGGAAGAAGAGAAAGTGTTAGATTTGATTGAAAGAAAGAAAAAGGAAGGGAGTAAAAGAAGCCAGGCGTGATTGAAAGAAAAAAAAAGGGGGGGGAATAAGATATTAGATCTTATTCAAGGAAACAAAATGGGAGGAAAGAAAAGGAGAGGCGTGATTGAAAAAAAAAAAAGAAAAAAAAAAAACAAAGAAAAAAGGAAAACGTGTTCAAGGTAACTAACAAAGGAAACATTTTTAAAATACTGTTTTAACTTTTTTATTAGTGGAATTTTAAAAATCAATAATAATAGCACGTGACATGTTAGTTCCACTTATGAACAATTCACTGTGCGTTGCAATGTTTGTTATAAGACCGACAACATTCAATTATTACAGAAATGGTAAAAAGAAATAAAAAGAAAAGTATTTTCTTCTCAACTTCAGATTTTAGAATTATGATTAAAAAAAAAACAATTATAATAAACATTAACATCTAACAGGTGCTGGGTACCATTCTTCTCTCGATGACCAGAAAATTATATATACTGCCCCATTCAACTTTCTTACTCCCCAGCAGTGGTGCTCCCTGTCAATTACACAGATCTTATCCCAGAGAAGGTAATGTGCATGCTTTTTTTTTCTCTATATAGAAATGATGAATTAAACTATAGATTTTCAAACTGGGGTAATGTTATATGAACATTAATGAAAAAAAAATTATCGGATTTTAATTTTTTTTAAAGTTCGGTATTTTATTGGAAATTCCATAGTTAATTATCTCCTCCTCCCGCTAGGGGGCGAATCGCCAACATAGTATGTTGGCACCAAAACCAAAAACTTTACTTATCACGGAGCACTCACTGAGGGTAGTCGCGTAAATAGCGGTCCCTAAACTTCACTCATCACTTAGCCCAAAAACAGGGCGGACTTATCTACGGACCGTTGACGTGGACGGAGGCATTTTTTTCACAGCATACTTTCGAAGGCATTGTGTCCGCAGACTACAAGGCGGTCACAATAGCACACTACAGAAGGCTAAATAGACCAAATAGTCTACTTGAAAAAGGCCCATTCACCATCATTTATAGGAACTGTTACCCGGGCGAAAAGTTTCTAAAATAGCATCCCCCATCACTTATCACAGAACCGGTTACCAGGAAGAAAGAGAAACATCCGAAGAAGCGTCTTATCAACATTTCCTACCAACGAACAGAATACCCATGTTATCACCATTACTCCAAGAACATTACTTAACTGAGATAAGTCTCGTAGCAAATACCAATAAAATTTGCAACAAGTTCTTGTATTATTTGTCAATACATGTATTAAATTTCCATTGTGTGTTTGTCTTCTTTGTCCGACAATTTGCCTACAATTACGGAGAAATAAGAGCTCCTTCGAATCCCGTAAATACTCTTAATTTAAAGCAATAAAAGATGGGGTTTCTTTTAAAAGACGTTTTTCTTCAAAATTCTGAAGACAGGTTTTTTTAAAATTATTTTGTCATCAACTTCATTAAATGAGTCAAGTGAATAAAATTATTGTGTGTGAGTGTGGGGTGGGGGGTCATTTTGTCAACTTGACTCACTTAATGAAGTTGATGACAAAATAATTAAAAAAACATGTCTTCAGTATTTGTACATGTTTTAAAGATAATTCCATAGAGATTTTGTTTATATTTTTGGATCATGTAACCAATAAGCACACCAAATCATCAACTTAATGAAAGGTTCATATTCTAACTCATCACCGGTATCTTCCGCTTCCAAATTTTTGTAAACACATGATTTTAACCAGAGGTTTTTGGAGATGCTGAACTCACAATAAATTAAATAAATAGATGGTTGGTACACGTAATCAAATTAAAATTCAATAGAAAACTCTTTTTTTAAATAAATACTTTTTAATCAGAAATTTATGAATATTTTTCAACATTTTACGATGATTTAAAAAAAGATGAAATACGTTTTTATATTAAATAGTTTTTACTTAATCAGACGAGAAATGCAATTATGTTTATTTAAATAAAAATACAGTTTTTATTTACAAAATATTTTTATACTTATTTAAATAAAAGGATGTTGTTCAGAAATAATATCACACAATTTGTAAAATTTGTTTTTGTTAGATACAATATAATTGAAAAAATCGCCTGTTTGTTTATTTTCAAATATTTGAAAGCAAAACTTACCGGTGTAGAGTTAAAATAGGAACCTTTCATTAAGTTGATGATTTGGGGGTGCTTATTGGTTACTTGGTCCACATTTTTTTTTACAACGGTTTGTCTATTTGTTTGTATGCCTTATTTTTGAAGTTAAAAGAAAACGGCGAAATAAGGTACAATATTGCTCTTCTATGTGTTTTCTTTTTACTTTATTCGTGTTCGTAGCTCAATCTTCTCAGGACGTGGTTAATAAAAGAGAGAAAATCAGGCTAAACGTTGTTTTTTAGAGGTTAAAATTTACATCAGTTATTTAAACTCTTCTACTCACTATAAGTGACTGGAATTTTGTTAATTAATGTAAGAATAAATGAATTTCACTGATTAGATTTAAAAAAAAAAGGATTTCATCTGATTTATACTTTTTTAGTCACTGCTTTACGATGTTCTTCTAGTCTTACTTTCAGTGGGCAGCATGTTTCACCTTTGTATTCTTTGCCTGAAGAAGGCCGGAGGGCATATCGGCCGAAACGTTGTACAAATATCAATGAAGATGGGGACAATAGTCCGAATAACGTAGGCAATTTTTTGAATAGCAATCTCTGGTTCAGTGACTGCAAACAAACAATGATGCTTGCTGGAATTGCTGTTGTCTCTCCTTCCTTCTGGCTCTCTTTTCTGTGGCGGCTTCTTTCCTCTATTTTTCACTCCTTTTCGTGCCCTGTTTGACAAGGAGGCACCAGGCCGCTCGGTTTTCTGCAAAAACCTCCCATGAGTTGGTGTTGATGTGGCACGTCTTCATATCCTTCTTGCAGACGTCTTTAAAGCGTAGGCGTAAGGGGGCGTGGCTTTTAGTAATATAAATCATAACATTACCGATAAGAAGCGCATCTTTTGTATATGTCTATCTCTTACCCCGCGTAGGCAGGTACTTCAGCAAGTATCGAATAAATATAGGGACTGGCATTTTTGTCGTCTGCTAGGAGTTTTAAAAGCGAATTAGAAATAATTAAATCTATTATTTAAGGTCAAACTTTGTCTAAATCGATAAGTAGTAACATAATAACCATCATTAAAAAAAGAAAAATATCATTACATATGGAGTTTATTTTTAATAGATTTAAAAGTATTTGTTTTGATCAATTTCGACGATATCAGCCAGTCAGCCTCGTTTTCGATGTTTTTAAGTGCTTGTTTACAATTTTACTGTAACATTCGCGTTTGCAAAAAAGTTACCAAAAATCAGGTAATTATCCGATTTTAATGAAATTTTCAGTATTGATTTATCAATTAATGAATTTTATAATGCATCAGTTATTTTATTTCAAAACTTTAATTTAGTATTTTTGCTATGAAAAATTAATATATAAAATTAATTTAAAATATGAAAATCCTGATGTTAAGTTTAAAATGTTATATTTTTAGATTCTAAAAATAAATATCTACTTAATGCAAACCTTATTTTAGGCGCCAAAAGTAATAAGTTTTGAAGAAAAACTCGATTGAAAATGTACCCCCTCCCCTTTTTAAGCAGAAAAAACATCGATGTATAATGTTTTATTTTATAAAATAATAGCCAATTAAATAATTATCGAAATGAGTAAAAAAGAAATCTAAAAAAAATTAATTATTTATTATATTTTACATTTTATTTTTCGATTTTCGGTACTTATTTTCTCATAGAAAAGCCACCGTAAAAATTTTTTTTTGTTTCTATTCATAACTTCGGTTTTTTATCTCATTACTTATACTGTAATTATTATCGAAAATGATCAACTTGCAAAAAATGTTACGCCCCCAACATAAGGGGGGTCAAAATTAAGCGACCTGAAAAAAATGAGAAAGTTTTGAAATAAAATAAATAATGCATTATAAAGATCATTCATTGATACATAAACACTGAAAATTTCATTAAAATCCGATAATTTCCTGATTTTTGGTAAATTATTTCCTGTAGTGGGGGCTAAAGTCATTTTGTCAAAAACGCATTTTAGCCTCAGTTTGCCAGTCCCTAAATAAATAGATTTCCTTTTTTAATTTTTCCCTCGCCTGACTAACTTAAGATTGTTCTGCGTTGAACAGAACACAATTTCTCCCGCCTGTTTTCCCCTTTTATGTCCGCCTTCAAGTGTCTATTGAAACTAATCTGCCCTCCGTTCGCATCCCAAACAGAATAAACTAATTTGCTAATACTTTCTAATACAGCCATCTGTCATAGTCGTTGGCAAATTTCCCGATGTACGTAAACATCGTGTCAAGATTATATATATATCGTCATGAGAAACGTCACTAGAGTAAAAAGAAGAACAGGTGCTTCTTCTTCTTTCTTCTTCGAGCGAGTAGTTTGCGACACAATTGTACGTTCTTCTGGGATCGGAGTGCAGTGACTGACCGAATGAATGAAACACCGTGTAAAGAAAATATGGTGACCTTTTCTTTCTTTCTCTTGTGGTCAATGGAGCACCAGCGAAATTCAATACATAGATTTATAAGAGAATAGAAATAAGGAAAGGTGACGTAGAAAGACAACAGAAGAGATGACAGCCTCAGGTGTGCGTACTTCACTGTATCAAAGTAGGGATAGGCATTTTTGTCGTCTGCTAGGAATTTTAAAAGCGAATTAAAAATAATTAAATCTATTATTTAAGGTCAAACTTTGTCTAAATCGATAAGTAGTAACATAATAACCATCATTAAAAAAAGAAAAATATCATTACATATGCAGTTTATTTTTAATACATTTAAAACTATTTGTGTGCGTACTCACTGTATTAAAGAGCTAAAAGAAAATGAATGATATTAAGGCTGAACTTGCACAAAAGCGTCAAAATTAGGGTGACCCAGAAAAAACAGAACCCACAAATTTGGTAATAAAACTGTTAATTTTAACTATGGGGGTTTAGGGTTAGAGTTTAGGGTTAGAGTTAGGGTTAGGATTAGGATTAGGGTTAAGTTTAGGGTTAGTTTAATGGGAAAATGAATAAATAATTTGGATTCTGTTTTTTCTGGGTCACCCTGTATAACGGTGACCCAGAAAAAACAGAACCCACAAATTTTGTAATAAAACTGTTAATTTTAACTATGGGGGTTTAGGGTTAGGGTTTAGGGTTAGAGTTAGGGTTAGGATTAGGGTTAGGGTTAAGTTTAGGGTTAGTTTAATGGGAAAATGAATAAATAATTTGGATTCTGTTTTTTCTTGCTCACCCTGTATAACGGTGACCCAGAAAAAACAGAACCCACAAATTTTGTAATAAAACTGTTAATTTTAACTATGGGGGTTTAGGGTTAGGGGTTAGGATTAGGGTTGGGGTTTAAGGTTAGTTTAATGGGAAAATAAATAAATAATTTGGGTTCTGTTTTTTCTGGGTCAATCTAATTTTGACACCTTTGTGCAAGTTCAGCCGATATTAATTGGTGTGAACTTGAGAATTTATCATAATTCCGCTGAAATGATCGGTGTGCGAGGGGGGGGGGTAGACTGTGAATTGAGAGGCGTAAATTTTTTCTACCGGACAAATGTTAGTGGAGTATGAAATGAAGTCCAATGTATATATTTTTAATTTCTGAACTGGGATTAATACTTATGGGGTTTAAGTAATTATGGGGTATAAGTGGGTTTGGGGTGTTTTACGGTTAAATGTAGGTATCTGAATATTCTTGGTGCGTGTTCCTCAGGTTTTCTTTTAACACCATCTCTTATTGGTGGGCGTGCTGAAAGGAAGGCATTCAAAGAACAAGAAAGGCTAAGAGACAAAGGCAGAATGTGGCTTTTATGACTTAGGCTTTATTGAGCAGATCATAGTCACCTGTAGCAAGGGGATATCCCCCTTGCTAAGAGGGGCGACTACACTCAGTTGTGGCTTAAATTTAAAATGGCCGAAATATTCTTTTATGGGTAGGGAGTCAGTCCTTTTTGCGAGAGGAAAAAAACAAAAACAAAAAAACAACAAAAAACCACAACAAAAAACAAACAAACAAGGGATTCAGAATTTCCGGCTTCTGCCTACAACTTTCGCCCTCTATCGGCGAACAAACTCCAGCAAGGGAAGATAACCCATTTTGGACTTATGTCCACCCAGAATTGCCAATTTACTGACCCAACACTACAAACGGCAAAAACGAAGACGACCCTGTCGGATGGGACTGTACATTAGCCACATAAATGAGAGTAACCTTCCCTTGTTTGTTTCACTTTGAGGAAGCCATATGTTTTGGTCGGCCATTTTCATTTCACCGTTAATCTGTACTGAAAATACGAATTTGTTCGAATCAATACAACTGCATGTTTTAACAGGAAAATATCATAAAATGTATTCTTAATAACAATTAAGTTCATTTCAAATAATGTGCAAGCACAATTAAGAACACATTTATTTATGCATATTGCAATTTTATCACTAAAAATGTTCTTCTGCGTTCATCGAGAGGTTCTTTTTGTTGGGTCAGTAAAATGTTAAGTATGGATGGACATAAGTCCAAAATGAGTTATCTTCCCTTGCTGCGGTTCGTTCGCCGATAGGTGGCGTTGGTTTTTGGCCACAAGCGGGGAAATCTGAATTCCTGTCTCTTTCCTCCCAGGCCGGCAACGAGTTAACATGGTCTAGGTGTCTGCTGGCTCTAACCTTTAGGTGGGGGGATTTGTCCCCCAACCAGTTAGCAGTAAGTGACATTCCCTACGACACAAGTCGTACACCTATTTCCTCTTATAGAGCGTTATGTATCTGTTTTGTATATCTTTGTCTTAAATGTATCTCCGTCACTTACGGAATAGATATTGTTATCGTTGTACACCTTTGTCGGAATATTTTTATGTACACTCATTAAAAGTATTTACGGATTCGAAGGAGCTTTTATTTCCCCGTAGTTGTTGGCAGAATTGTCGGACAAAGAAGAACAAACACAAAAGTAAAATGCAGACACTTGTATTACAAAATTTACAAGGGTTACAAAATTTACAAGGGTTTACAAAATGGGTTTGCAAATTAAATGGAATTCGCGACCAGACTTATCTATCATGCGAAAATAATCCTTTTATATTTATAAATTTTGATATCAGCTTGTGTGTTAGCGACAAAAAAATCTTTTTATTTTAAAGTTTAAAAACATCTAAAGAAAAAATCCTTGATGAAAATATGAATTCCTATCTCAGCTTTTTTAACAAATCGGATTAATTATGACCACTCATTATTCATATTTTTTTCTGATGATGTGATTTTCACATTATTCATAAGAAGAGTTCTTGGTGTCGTGGTGATAAAGGTGTTCTGTCGTTGATAGGAAAATGGCTCTAAGAAGCTTCTCGGGTCGTTTCTCGTTCTACAGTCAGTATGCTATTATACCAGCCTGAGATAACGTTTGCTGGTATAATGCCTTAGAAGTGAGCTGGTTATGTGGGCCCTGTTCAAGTAGATTATTCAGTTCTCAGTATGCTATTTTAACAGCCAGTGACAGTATGCTGAAATAAAGCCTCAGAAAGTTTGTTGATAATTACGTCCGTCCCGGACGAGGGCCCACAGACAAGTCCTGGAGTTTTGATTCTGTCGCCAATATCCCATTGGCGATTTGTCCCCCTAGTGGCAGGGGAAGATAATTCACATGGAATTTCCGACATCATGTACCCCCGTTGGGAGGTTACTTTAAGCCTTCCAACGTTAATATAACTCCTTTACATGTTATATTTTTAAAACTTCATTCGGTGGGAAGAATGAGAGGAGAAAATGTCTTTCTTTCTTTTTTCTTTTTAAATGAATGAATAAATAAAGTAAGAGAAATAAATAGAGTTTTATTGAATGAAATGAATGATTTAAGCAGAAAGACAAAATTCCCGAATTGCGCATTTAGCGAGAACAACATTGTCAGGTGATTGAGTTCGCTCTGTGAATAAATAAATTAATAAATAAGAAGCGAAACGCTACGTATTTGCATTTGATTAAGAAACAAGGTCTTGAAACATGATTGACCTAATTCTTTTATTCGTATCATCAGATGGGAAATTACACATGACGAATTTGAAAGATAATTGGGGGTTCTCAAAGAATTTGGTAGGTTAAGTATCCTAAGGTAAGGTAGGAAACTGAAGTCACGAGCAACTTTTGAGAATTGAAAGAAAGAAAGAAAGAAAGACAAAAGAAAGAAAAAGAAAAGAAATGAGAAAGAAAGAAAGGAAAAAGGAATGAAATAAAAAAATAAAGAAAAGAATAAAGAAAGGAAGAATGAAAAACAAAAGAAAGAAAGAATGAAAAAAAGAAAGAAAGAATAAATTGAGAAATAAAGACAGAGAAAAGTTAGGTAGGAAATTGAAGTCACGAGTAACTTTTGAGAATTGAAAGAAAGAAAGAAAGAAAGAAAGAAAGAAAGAAAGAAAAAGAAAAAGAAAAAGGAAAAGAAATGAGAAAGAAAGAAAGGAAAAAGGAATGAAAGAAAAAAATAAAGAAAAGAATAAGAAAGGGAGAATGAAAAAACAAAAGAAAAAAAGAAAGAAAGAAATAAATTGAGAAATAAAAGACAGAAAAAAGTAAGGTGGGAAATTGAAGTCACGAGTAACTTTTGAGAATTGAAAAGAAAGAAAGAAAGAAAGAAGAGAAAGAAAGAAAGAAAAAGAAAAAGAAAAAGGAAAAGAAATGAGAAAGAAAGAAAGGAAAAAGGAATGAAAGAAAAAATAAAGAAAGAAATAAGAAGGGAGAATGAAAACAAAAAGAAAAAAAGAAAGAAAGAAAGAATAAATTGAGAAATAAAGACAGAAAAAAGTAAGGTGGGAAATGAAGTCAACGAGTAAACTTTTGAGAATTGAAAGAAAGAAAGAAAGAAAGAAAGAAAGAAAGAAAAAGAAAAAAGAAAGAAAGAAAGACAAAAGAAAGAAAAAGAAAGAAAGAAAGAAAGGAAAAAGAAATGAAAGAAAAGAATAAAGAAAAGAATGAAGAAGGGAGAATGAAAAACAAAAGAAAGAAAGAAAGAAAGAAAGAAAAAGAAAAAAAAGAAAAACAAAAGAAAGGAAAAATAATGAAAAATAAAGAAAAAAAAAATAAAGAAAGAAAGAACAAAAACAAAAGAAAGAAAGAAAAAAGAAAAAAGAAAAAGAAAAGAAACAAGAAAGAAAGAAGAAAGAAAGGAAAAAGGAATCAAAGAAAAGAATAAAGAAAATTAGAATGAAAAACAAAAGAAAGAAAGAAAGACAAAAATAAAAACGAAAAAGTAAGGTAGGAAATTGAAGTCACGAGGAACTTTTGAGAATTGAAAGAAAGAAAGAAAGAAAGAAAGAAAGAAAGAAAAGAAACAAGAAAGAAAGAAAGAAAGTAAAAAGGAATGAAAGAAAAAAAAAAGAAAATAATAAAGAAAGGAATAATAAAAAACAAAAGAAAGAAAGAAAGATAGAAAGAAAGAAAGAAAGAAAAAGAAGAAAAAAAACGAAAGGACTGAAAGAAAAAAATAAAGAAAACAATAAAGACAGGAAGAATAAAGAAACAAAAGAAAGAAAGAAAGAAGGAAGGAAGGAAGGAAGGAAGGAAGGAAGGAAAAAAATAAATTGAGAAATAAAGATAGAAACAAGTAAGGTAAGAAATTGAAGTCACGAACAAATTTTGAGAATTGAAAGAAAGAAAGAAAGAAAGAAAGAAAAAGAAAAGAAAAAACGAAAGAAAGGAAAAAGAAAGAAAAGAGAAAGAAAGGAAGAACGAAAAAGAAAGAAAGAAAGAAAGAAAGACAAAAGAAAAATTAAAGAAACAAGAAAAAAGAAAGAAAGGAAAAAGGAATAAATTCTCATTATTTAGGTACTATGACTAAACGATATACTTAATCAACTATCGTGCTTCAACGATGCCTTTCCAATGGAGATTGGCACAAAAGTGAGATGCAAACGGCCTCTTACAAGATTTGAACTCGGCTCGTCTGGACTATTTCCAACGAAGATAACCATTACTCAACATAGGCCTCTTTAAGCGCAAGATTAAATTTGTTATAACAGAAATAGACATCTCTCTTGATTCACAAATGTTACTAACAATACATCCACTCACCAACAAAACAAATTAAAAATAAAAATTAAAAAAACTTCGGAACAGAACCTAAGTTACTGAGAATGTAACATCAAACGGATGTTGGCCCGACAGTAGCTCTAAACGAAATGAACAAAAACAAGTGTTCTGCACATACGCTCCACGCAGGCTTCCGGTTAAAAAACAAAATTTATAAACATTTAAAAATACCCCTACTATTTAACGTTTTTCAACCAATCATAGATTTTCCCAAAAAATCTTTCAAAGCGAATCTCGAGCCGATTGATAACTATAAAAGAGCTGACTTAAAGTCGATAAGACAGTTGACTTCGGCGTTGGCAAACAGAGCGTCGCTCCTATTGGGCCAAGATCAAAGAACCGCCATACCTCCGACCCACACCACACCCCGCATCACACACAACCAAGTCGTCAGCCAGAACAAACTTTCAGCCCCAGTCGTGCTACCAAACCGACGAAGAAAAAACTCTCAACCGCACAAATGCCCTCATTACACCAAGCGAAGAAAGAATTATCATCAGTGGGGATTGAAATAAAACGAAAATAAAATTAGAATAAAAAACAACAACAAACTCGCATGGGGCCTTCACCGGAAGAACCCTCCGTGCATGTCCGACAAAAAGGACTGTCCCCCGACCCCAAAAAGAATCTCTCAGCCATTTCGAGTTTGGGCATGAACTGGGTCTTGTCGCTCCTACTAGCCAGGGGGATATTCCCTTGCTACAGGCGACTATGACCCGGTCAATAAAGCCTAAGTCATAAAACTATCTCTTGCCTTTATCTCTTTTCTTTTTCGTTCCTTAAATTCCATTTCAGCTTACCAACCCACAAGAAGGAAGAACCAGCTTTATTGGGGATAGGATACAAGTACGAACGAACTAAACTAGGGACTGGCAAAATGAGCCTAAAATGCGTTTTTGAACAAAATGACTTTAGCCCTCCTACAGAAAATAATTTACCAAAAATCAGAAAATTATCGGATTTTAATGAAATTTTCAGTGCTTATGTATCAATGAATGATCTTTATAATGCATTATTTATTTTATTTCAAAACTTTCTCATTTTTTTCAGGTCGCTTAATTTAGACCCCCCTTATGTTGGGGGCGTAAAATGTTTTTCAAGTTGGTCATTTTCAATACTAATTACAGTATAAATAATGAGATAAAAGACCGAAGTTATGAATAGAAACAAAAAAAAAATGTTTCCGGTTGCGCTTCTATGAGAAAATAAGTACCGAAAATCGAAAAATAAAATGTAAAAAAATAATAAATAATTAATTTTTTGGAGATTTCTTTTTTACTCATTTCGATAATTATTTAATATTTAATTTTATAAAAGAAAAAATTATACATCGATGTTTTTTCTGCTTAAAAGTGGGAGTGCTTAAAATTTTAAATGAATTTTATATATTAATTTTTCATAGCAAAAATACTAAATTAATGTTTTGAAATAAAATAACTGATGCATTATAAAATTCATTAATTGATAAATCAATACTGAAAATTTCATTAAAATCGGATAATTACCTGATTTTTGATAAAAAATTTTTCCATCCCAAATGTTACGTTAAAATTGTAAACAAGCGCCTAAAACCATTGAAAAACAGCCAAAATGGCGGATCGCGTCGAAATTGACCAAAACAAATGGTTTTAAATCTTTTAAAAATAAACTGCATATGTAATTATATTTTTCTTTTTTTAATGATGGTTATTATGTTACTACTCATCGATTTAGACAAAGTTTAACCTTAAATAATAGATTTAATTATTCTTAATTCGCTTTTAAAACTCGTAGTATCCGGGTTTTTTTTGCCAGTAGCTAAACTAAACCTTAACCCATACATCTCAACAATTTCAGCTTTTGTTTATTTTTTTTAGATAAACGAAATTAATCCAATTTTTCTCGTCCCTTTTTCCGCCCTGTCGGTGGGGCGTTAGAATGCACCGACTGCACCTCTGCAGAGGGGTAAGACTCCCCAATGGGGCCACCTGTTGGCCGTGGGTGGGGACCCGTGATGCTTAAGGATAGAGCCCAGGTGGATGAGCAGTTCATGACATGCAATACTCCACTTTGACCCTATCTTGGGCTAGACGGGCGGTCGGAGAGGCCCCCTCCGATCAATCGGCTGGTCACGTCAAGCCCTAGTAGCTATATGATTGCCCCAACCCTATTGCCCTTATGGCAAGCCCCAGCCCCTTTTTATCATATGGGTGCTAGAATGCGGTGTCTGAGGGTCTACATGTCCTGGGAATGATGTTAAACTCTATCTGATGGTGAGGTTCCAGTTCTGGAGGTTTTAGGGAATGTGGAGCACCCCTTCATCACCATTGCTCCTTGGTCCACTCTGACCCGGAGTGGTAGTACCTGTTAGGGTCCCATCTATGGGTTAAATAGAAAAATGTATTTATAAAAAAATTGTATTATGCATTAAGAATTGATTTATTTCAAAACTTTATCGGCATTAAATGACCCACTGAGGTTGATATGCCGTAAAACAAAACAAACCAATCGTCCATTTTTTCTTTTGCTACCATACGCTGACTTGTAAGATTTCAAATTGATTTTCAGACTGTAATAGATATTTCAGTATTTAAATAGACACTGCTACAATATTTTCTATGGTTGAAATGATCTCGATGACTTTTAATGAAATAATAAAAAAAAAATTTAATAAGAAATAAAAAAAAAAAGAAACAATTCGAAAACTAGATTTACAAATAAATGCGTAGATATCAATGAACAATGTAATATTTTCTGAATCTAATGTCTTATTTTTGTTTTATTTTTTTTTTCTAAAAATGTAAAATGCGAAAGAAAGAGAGACAATTAGAAAGATGCGCACCAAACTAATTGTGCATGAAAATCGATTGATCTCTTATTGATTTCTTGGTTTCTGTAATTGAATTTTTGTTATTTGTTTGTTTTAATATGACTACTGTAAAATCCGATTTCTTCCTCGATTTCTTGTTTTATTTTCTTCCTTAGGTTGAATGAATAGTTTCAGTTCGTTTGTAAATTTTTCTTTCTTTCTTTCTTTTCTTTTCGTTTTAATGCTAATTTACGTCTGTTCATCTTTGAATTTATACATCTTAAAAAACAACAAATATTCATGTTATTTAAACATCTTCGTGGCCTTTGTGGTACTGGCTATATAAAGAATATATTTATTATATTATGTTATTATATATACTAGTACAAAATAAAAAAACACCCTCCAGGCGATGTAAAAACAGATTTAAAAACATAGGCGATGTAAAAACATATTCCCTAAGGGATGTGAGTAAAAAATTCAATGTCAGCGAGTTTGTACCCTAAGTAAGTAAAATCATCAAATTCTTTAAAGGATTAAAAAATAAAACAATTTGAAATGTAAACTTTAAATATGTATTAAATAAAACAAACTATATATAGATATATAATACCAGTCATGTATTTATTAAAACTTGTTTTAAAAAACAATGAGGACTGTCTAATGTTGCATATTCAAATTTTCAGTGTATTTATTGAATAAATACACCCAAAATTTGAACAGTATCAGCCAATCGCGAGGGAGTCAATCCATTTTTCACTAGCGCTAGACCAAGGAGATTGTTTTTGCATCTGGGGCGGAGCGCCACACCTACCCTTAATATTACCCTTATTCCTTAATTTGTCGCACAGATCCCTATTGCTACCCAATACGGTGAGTTGGCGAGGGCTGTTATCGAACTAGGAACCTTGCGGTTTCTAGCCGAACGCTAACCCGACCCTTATATGGAAGTAGCAAGTAAAAAATAATGGTAACCATTGGGACCTATTCTGTTGCGATTACTTCCTATTAGAGTATTAACATTAAAAGAAGATAAAGTGTCGAAAGCCGTACTTATGGATAAAAATATTAAGAGTATTTACGGGGTTCGAAGGAGCTCTTATTTCTCCGTAGTTGTTGGCAAATTGTCGGACAAAGAAGGAACAAACACGAAAGTAAATGCAGACACTTGTATTAACAAAAATTACATATATGTTTTTGCAAATTTTATTGGGATTTGCTACCAGACTTATCTGAGTTAAAGTAATGTTCTTGGAGTAGTGGTGATAACAGGGGTATTCTGTTCGTTGGTAGGAAATGTTGATAAGACGCTTCGTCTCGGTAGTTTCTCGTCCTTCAGTCAGTGTGCTATTGAACCCGCCTTTTAACGTTTGCTGGTACAATGCCTTAGAAGTGAGCTGGTTGTAGAGTTTTGTGATAAGTGGGCCCTGTTTTCGGGCTTGGTGATGAGAGCGTTTGTTTTTACGTCTCTCCTCCAGTAACTGCTATGCGGTAAGTGAAGTTTAGGGCTCGCTATTCACGCGACTGCCCTCAGTGAGGGACCCGTGATAAGTGAAGTTTTTGGTTTTGGCGCCAACATACGATGTTGGCGATTCGCCCTCTAGCGGCAGGGGGAGATAATTCACTAGGAAATTTCCGATAATATGGTTTTATATGAGCACAGGGGAAACAAAATACATTTGAACATGCCTAGCAATTTACACGCATTTAAACAAGAAAGGAAAATACGGCGGTAGCGAGAAATTTTCGACTTGATATGTCCCAAAGGGAAAAGAAAGGAGATGGGAGACTTCATGCCGGCTGTTCTGCTTCAACTGGCTAGGCGATTGAGTTTCCCGCCTAAAATAGGATTGACACGGCATGCTTTCTAGGACCCGTGAAAAATATTTATATTTCTCCCTGAAATAAACAAGTGGGAGTAATCATGATTAGTGATATATCAGTTAAATTTGCAATTTCTTAAGTATTTCTGATCTAATCTTAGAAATATTTATATGGTTGGAAAGAAAAGAAAATAATCTTTCTAAATATGTAATTTCTATAGGTTTTTATCCATTGAATCATTTTTTACAGCAATTAAAATTTAAATTGGTTTGCTTTGAAATAAGATGTAAATGCCTATAATGTGTTATGAAGATCAAATGATCTTTTTTGCGTCCTTGTCAAAGGGAAGTGCTAACCATCTTTTTTTTTTTTGCAACACAAAATTGAGCAGAAAACCTTTTAAATGTAAGCACATGAAGTTGGTATTTGGTATATTATCGCAGTAGTAGTTGGTGCGTCGAATAGCCATACGTCTTCCGAGCAGTCGTGATGTAGTCTGGCGAGTAAGTTTAGGCTTGTGGGCTTAGCCTTAGGTTTATTTTCCCAGTACCCCACTCGTACCGAGTCAGGCACGAAGGCCCTATTTATGTGGGACCACCCACAAGCCGAGACTCATGGGTGGCGGGTAGAAAAATTGCGTCGATCCCGTCGGCATTCCCCCTCAAGGTGGGTGCCTCAGGCGCTGGGTAATAAACCCAGCCCTGCCCCTTTAAGTCAAGGGGGCAGGTATTGCCTGGAGGGATGGCCCTCTGGGATCGACGCTAATAATTTACCATCTCACCGGTCCAGTGGCCGAAGCGCACTGGACCCCGTCCCGAAAGACGGGTTGGAGGCGTAGGTGCCTGTACCACCACAGTGTCGAAATTTTATACATGACACTGTCCAATCAGATTATAGTGAGGGGGTACCAAGGTATTTACATATTCATTACATCAATTAGTATCGCTACAATTCCCCTTTTGTCTTTATTGTTTAACTTTGTTGGGTTTTTTTAACATAGGATTGGTGTTGGGGTTCTGTTTTTTTCTGGATCACCCAGTATAGGGTGACCCAGAAAAAACAGAACCCAATTTATTTATTTATTTTCCCATTAAACTAACCCTAAACCCTAAACCCCAACCCTAGTCCTAAACCCCCCGAGATAAAATTAACAGTTTTATTACAAAATTTGTGGGTTCTGTTTTTTTTTCTGGGACACCCTAATTTACAAAACAAAAGTTCATGATTACCTCTGTGTGTGTGTGTGTGTGTGTGTGTGTGTGTGTGTGTGTAAAATAGCTTTGTATCACTTTGTAAGTATTTAATATGTTGCTTATACAGAGAAGCGCGTGGTGTAAGGAAGCGCGTGGTGTAATGGTTAAAGTCATGGGCAATGGACTCGTCGCCCCGAGTTCAAATCCTGGACGTGGTAATTGAATTTCACTTAGCGCTAATACCCTTGGGAAAGGTGTGAATCCTACTCTCCCTCCAGCTATGGGTAAATAGTAGGGCAGACTGGGCTATTTAATTTTGGTTAGGCAAACGGTCTAGGAGAAGGAAAACTCTGAATTCAAACCTGTTGAACTCCGCTTAAGAAATTGACCTTGTGTCACATCCTGCTCGTGCGGAGGGGTTGGTAAATATATATACAGAGAAGATCAGCAAAGAATATTTCCGTTATTTTATGCATATTTCCGTTATGTTAATGCACAGTTTTTTTCTTTCTCATAGAAATGTAATACTAACATTTACAACCCAGATAAGCATACGTTTCCGTCATTTACTTCACTTTTAAAATTCTATTTTCCAGATCAGTTACATTTAAGAACCAAAAACTCAAACTTACTCTTATCTAGATGGTAAATGCCAGTCTTTGAGGTAATCATGGGCGAGAAACTGACAGTTACCAAGCGCCGTTGGCTTTATTTAAACCACAAGGTCCTAGTTCGATACCGGTCCTCGCCAACTCAGCGTATGAGTGGTACAGGGATCTGTGCGGTAAAGTAAGGAGCTGACGGCAGGTGTAGCGCTCCACCTCAGACGCTAAAAAATAATCTCTTTGGTCTAGCGCAAGTGAAAAGGGGATAGACTCCCTTGCTGATTGGCTGATACCGACTTTAGGCTTTACTTTTTACTTACTTAACTTAGATATATATTCTCTGTTGGAATTTTTTGGTATATTAGGTGTGCTCTAATTCTCCACGAGGATTTATAGAATAGGCGAGGTCATGTGGTCTATTCCTTAGCCAATCACTGACCATACTGCGTGGCTGATACATTACTTAAGCACTGATTCTTTCTCAGTATACTTGCGACTATTGACGAAGCAACTTAGGATTCTTTACCCGAGAGGATTACCAAAGGATTCATTATTGGAGGACTCTTTACCAAGGATCCAATTCCACTGGAGAAGCGCTCTTGCTTGAAGGCCAAAGGATGGCACATCAAAAAAACACAGATATTGAGCACTTTATTTGTAGATATAACAAAGTATATCATCAATATCAATAAATTATATATATGGGCCGGTTTAGCTCAGTCGGTAGAGTGTTCGGCTAGAAATCACAAGGTTCTTGGTTCGATACCGGCCCTCGCCAACTCAGCGTATGAGTAGCACATGGATCTGTGCGGTAAAGTGAGGAGCTGATGGTAGGTGTGGCGCTCCACCCCAGATGCTAAAATAATCTCCTTGGTTTAGCGCTAGTAAAAAGGGGATATACTCCATCGCTGTCTGGCTGATACCGACATTAGGCCGCCCCGATGACTTACTTTATATATATATATATATATATATATATATATATATATATATCAGGAAAAATAACAAAGAAGATTTAGATTTTTAGCATAATAGACTATTTCAGGGAACTCAGAAAAGTTATCCAGTCGTTCCCATCCTCCTGTGACTCTGACAAAAGGGCACACATTGAGCTCTGCAAATTACGACGTTAGAAAAACTACTATGTCGTAAGGAAGATTTTTTCACTTGATCTTTGGATTATATATATATATATATATATATATATATATATATATATATATTATATATATATATATATATATATATGCTCCCCATACCCCTGGGGTTGAGAACTTTGGAGGGAATTTCGCTGACGATCGCCAACTAAAGCGTAAACACAACGCTCTCCTATAAAAGGAATGGAGCACTCTGTGGCGGCCTTTACATACATACAGATGTGCGTATTAAAACAGTTTAAATCCCCTTCGCATTCTGTGGGTGAGGATAGCCAAGCTATGCTGATGCTGAATCGATCGGAGTTCTATCCCGGCTATAGGTATCTCACAAAATGTCTCGACACACTGAAGAGACTTGATAAGTCGAAACACGTGTCTGTGGATAACTATAAATATATATATATATATGCGCGCGTGCGTGTGTGTGTGTAATATGTATTTAGGCATCAAAAATGTTTCACGGTAAAGTAAAAAAAAAAGTAAAGTCGTCGGGGAGGCCTACAGTCGGTATCAGCCATACAGCTCCTCACATTACCGCACAGATCCCTGTGCTACTCATACGCTGAGTTAGCGAGGGCCGGTATCGAACCAGGAACCTTGAGGTTCCCAGCCGAACACTCTACCGACTGAGCTAAACCGACCCACGGTAATAAAAGGCAAAAAGCAGACGATATCCCGCAGAAACTACTACATACGCAAAATACGCAGATAAGATCAAGAGACGATTCTTCCAAGCAGTTGCCGTGTCAGTTCTACTGTATGGCTACACCACTTTGACTCTAACGAAACAATTGGGAAATATCTAGAGAGTAACTGCACAAGGATGCTGCGTTCTGTCTTGAAGAAATCTTGGAAGCAGCACCCTACAAAAAGCAGCTGTACAGCCACTTACCTCCCATCTCACAAACCATCCAAGTAAGACGAACAAGACGCGCTGGCCACTGCAGAAGTAAGAACGAACTCATATTTTATTCCAGATATACATTTTTAAAAATTCATTATTTATCAGGAGAAAATAGGATGTACTGCAGTTCCACAGACTAGCAAAGAACTACATTGATCAGTTCTGTGGGGATACTGGATGTTGTGAGGAGGACTTGCCAGGAGTGATGATCGACAAGGACGGGTGATCAAAGATCATCTAATAAGATGCACTAAAAATCCTCGTTTTCAAAAGGCTAAATTTTGCGAAAGGCTAAATTTTGCGAAAACGAGGATTTTTAGTGCATTTTAGTAGACGATCTTTGATTCTATTTCCTCAAACAATGGTGCAAGTGAAATATCTAAAAGTAATTGGTAATTTGCTTGAAGCATTGTTAATTATGTTATTATATATTAATAATTTGAAGGCCAATACAATGCACATAAAAAATAAAAACAAAAAGATCTTTTTTTTGTCTTATCGATTTCAAAGTAAACCTTTATCTTCAGAGACGATTTTCGGAAAAATCGTCTCTGAAGATAAAGGTTTACTTTGAAATCGATAAGACAAAAAAAAAATATCTTTTTGTTTTTATTTTTTATGTGCATTGTATTGGCCTTCAAATCATTAATATAAAATATCTAATTTTTCATATCAGTATTCAGTCTACGGGCACGCAACTTTCACATAGATGGGCAATTTAATTTTTTTTTTTAAGTGAAAAATCGACCTACACTATTGTAGGGGTGCAGTTATTTATTGACAATAGTGTATATTTGATATAATCTCACATGATATGCCCTTTTTAATACAAGATATCTTGAATCATACAAAATATATAAATGTTACATGATTATTAGATACCTAATATTTATGTGCAATAGTGTAGAAAACAAGATGGCGTTTTAAGTGCAGCTGACGGCCTTGAAGATTGAGTGACAAGCTTGACCTCAGTCCTAACCCTATCTTCCAGGGATAGCTGTGAGAACTGGTAGAGAGGACCCTCTCTTCTGGTTTAGATAGTAAGTAAGTTTCAGTCAGTTAGAAGGTAGGAGCCGAGTTCGTAGGTTGTAAGTCGCGTATTACGCGCTGCCGTTCTCATCTGCGCAGATTGTCTGGTTGGGGATTTAGAAATAAAATAAGATCAATTAAATCGAAGTCTTGTGTTTATTATCTAAAAACTAACAATGACACAGGGCTTCTGATAAAGAGAAATCCCCAATAGAAGACCAGACCCGAAGTCCTCAAGAAAGTCCAGACCGTAGAAGATTCCAGACCAAGACAAGATGTTATAAGATTCCAAAGACGGCCAGAAGAATAGAGTTTGGTTTGTTTTTTTTAGGTTTGGTTTGGTTTGTTTTGTTTTACGGCATATCAACCTCAGTGGGTCATTTAATGCCAATAAAGTTTTGAAATAAATCAATTCTTAATGGATAATACAATTTTTTTATAAACTCATGTTTTTCTATTTAACCCATAGATGGGACCCTAACAGGTACTACCACTCCGGGTCAGAGTGGACCAGGGAGCAATGGTGATGAAGGGGTGCTCCACATTCCCCAAACCTCCAAAACTGGAACCTCACCATCAGATAGAGTTTAACGTCATTCCCAGGACATGTAGACCCGCAGCCACCGCCTTCTAGCACTCATATGATAAAAAAGGGGCTGGGGCTTGCCATAAAGTCAATAGGGTTGGGAAAATTATATAGGTGCTAGGGCTTGACGTGACCAGCCGATTGATCGGAGGGGTCTGTGGGGATTTAAAATAGATAAAAAGTTCTGAGCGTCTGGACGCTGGCGTTCAGACTGAACGGGCAAATTAATAAAGTCTTCACCTATACTTCAAAACAGATGTGTCTTGTTATTTCTCTTCATCTCCTCATCTCACATTCCCTATAAATTGGTGACCTACCGACGTGATATGAACACGCAACCACTATAAATGGTCAAACAAATGTAAAAAAATAAAAAAAATAAAAACTTAAAAGTTCATCGCAGATTTATTATCAAAACTAGCAAATATATGCACCCTCCGGGTGCAAGTATTTAAGATTTAATGCAATAAAATATTGTATTAAATTAGAAAAGCTAATGAAACTATATAAGAATGCAGATAAAAAGTTTTGAAACAGAGGGAGTATAATCGAAAAATAGAACAACTGAAACTTACTATTCCATCACTCCCGTCTTTCATTTATATTTTTTCTAATTTAAGTATTTAGTGAAAAGAGGAAGTAAAAAATAAAATGACAGTTATTTCTTCTTGTTAATGGATTTCATTTAAGATTCATTGAAGAGATGTTTGCTTATATTCATTAAAATAAAACCAAACAATTAGAAATCAATAATACAAAGCATATATTTATTAAAATCAAATTTTAAATATCAATATGCAAATTAGCCTTCCTGTTCTCACTGTAAACCGCTATTTTGTTGTATATATAAATACAATTGCATGTTATTAATTTGTAGATATGGTCAACAGTATTAATAATGTTTAACAATTTTATTAATAATTGAAGTTTAAATAAAAATAAAATCATGAAGAATGTAGCGTAAATGTGACTTGAGTAGTAATAGAGTTTCGGCTACAGACAGAAAAACACACAATCTCCATTATAATAAGATATCACATCATGGAAGCCGCACGACATCGAAGAGAATGCCTCCCGCTACAAACAACAACAAAAAGAATTGACACCGATGAAATGTACATCAAGAAGAAGAAAAGAAAGAAAGAAAGAAGAAACGAGAGAAAATATAATTTACCGACAAAAAAAAAAAAAATGAAAAATAAAAAGCAAAAAAAAACAAAAAAACGTGAGTAAATAATTACAATTTGTCCTTACACATACAAATAATAACATAAAATTTTGTTCGTTCCGTTACTGTTTTTTTTTTAAAATCTCTTGACCACTCTGTTACAAAAGTTAACCTTAAAAAACAAAAACAACAAACAACATGTTTTCCACATTTATTAAAAGGAAATTGTGAGTAAATAATATTTTTATGTTTTTCCACATTCACCAATAATAATTAAAAACAAAAAAAAAAAAAAAAAAAAAAAAAAAAACATTAAAAAAGATTTTAAAACAATTTTAAAAAAATTGAATGAACTCATGTTACTTACTTACTATTTAATTTTCTACCCACTCACTTCCACCACTACTATCGAAATTCTGAACACTGTTATACATTCACCTTACCTAACCTTTAAAAAAAATGAACCTACTACAATTGGACATAGTTCCGATATGGGAGAAAGTGAACTGTTGCTGTCTAAGGAGACACCTTCAGATAACTAAAAACCATACACGGACCTAAAGCCAACCTTGCAGGGGATTGAATTCAAAAATAAAAAAATGAATTTTAAAAAAAGAAAAAGAAAAGAAGGTCAAATAATCGTGTCTATTTTGCGGTCCATACTAAGTGTTTGCACCAAAAACAGACAGGAGATTACGTAAAAAATGAAAAAAGAAAAAGGCTCAATTTTTGTTTTTTAATTCGTCCACGCGAAACGCGTGTAAACGATATAAAAAGAAAACATTTTTCAGACATAATTCTCCGTCGTGACGACCTGACAAAACACACACATAAAAAAAAAACATTAATTGTCAAGTAAAAAGAGTTGGACAATACCCCTCTTATTTCTTTTGCACCAAGAAGCCAAAGAAATAATTCAACCAAAAATCAACCGACGTCAAAAAAAAAAAAAAAAAAGCAACCAACGAACGAACGAGTCCTTTCTAAGAAACCAAAATGACAAAAAAAAAAAAAAATTTTTTTAAATAACACACACTTTTGACTTTCCACATACACAACCCTACAGAGGTAGCTGGTCCTTTTTAGCCAGAGAAAAATTCCCTCGCTACAGGCCACTATAACCTTACACACACCTTACAAAAAAAAAAACAAAAACAACCTCACTGATGCATCCTTACCGTAGCTCCGCTACTTGGGTGGGGATGTATTGTGGGGATTTAAAATAGATAAAAAGTTCTGAGCGTCTGGACGCTGGCGTCCAGACTGAACGGGCAAATTAATAAAGTCTCCATCTATACTTCAAAACAGATGTGTCTTGTTATTTCTCTTCATCTCCTCATCCCGTATTCCCTATAGGTCCTCTCCGACCGCCCGTCTAGCCCAAGATAGGGCCAAAGTGGAGTATTGCATGTCATGAACTGCTCACCCACCTGGGTTCTATCCTTAAGCATCACGGGTCGCCACCCACGGCCAACACGTGGCCCCATTGGGGGAGTCTTACCCGTCTGCAGAGGTACAGTCGGTGCATTCTAACGCCCCACCGACAGGGCGGAAGAATAGAGTAAGAAATAAGTAAAGAAATGAAGAGGGTATACAACATAAATGACATCATACCTGTAACTGTGTAACCTATGCGTGGCCTTGGCCTGTTTATGTATCAACGTCATCTTTATTAAATACGCACAGAACAGTTTATTGAAATTCAATAATTGGTGGGTTTTTTGGTATATTTTCTTTTTTTTAAAAACTGAAGTGATTTTTTTTTTGGCTCAGGAAGTTTCATACAATTTATTACAGTTTTTTCTTTTGCGTTACATGTAAACAATTTTTCCGCTATCGATTTTTACAAATATCTCCGGTTTATAGAGTTAATTCTTCAAAGAGTTATACACACACACACACACACACACACACACACACACACACACATATATATATATATATATATATAGATGAGAGGTATCCCAAACTTGGTAGTAAGGGATGATTCTATATGTGATTTCTAAGACACACTGTATTATTATTGTATGATCCAGTATGTATAAATACAGTGAATCTTTAAATCTCTAAAGAGAGCCCAATGTATAATAAACTCATATCTTTTATTCTAAGATATATATATATATATATATATATATATATACATATATATATATATATATATATATATATATATATATATATATGTCCCCGGCAACTCAGCGTATGAGTAGCACGGGGATCTGTGTGGTAAAGTAAGGAGCTGATGGTAGGTGTGGCGCTCCACCTCAGATGCTAAAACAATCTCCTTGGTCTAGCGCTATTGAAAAGGGGATAGACTCCCTCGCTGACTGGCTGATACCGACTTTAGGCCGCCCCGTCGACTTTACTTTTACTTTTATATATATAAATATATATGTGTGTGTGTGTGTGTGTGTGTGTGTGTGTGTGTGAAGAAAAGGAAGTGAATCCGACGGTATGTAGTATATTAAGAAAGAATGAAAAAACACAGGTTTAAATAAGTTAAGTGGTAAGTTTATTGGCCGACGCTGCAGTGTTTCGATCTATTAATTAGATCATCTTCGGTGCATTTCTTGGTATAAGGAAGGTGATAAAAAATTTTTATCACAGAATAACGTGAAAAGCAAATTTTATTTTTGATCTTTTCGAGTTTTCTGGTCAACTTTTTAATATTTGGCTGGAATTCGTGGATTAGTCCACGAAAATTCATGTCCCGAGTACTTTCGGCACTTCGAAGTGCCATCATCAGGGGTGATGTGTTCCAGTTTTTTTTAAAAATTATATTAATGTGGAGGCTGGAAGGAAAAGAATTGATGAGAAAGGTGTTATAGGCATTTTAAAATGTGTGTACTGTATTGGAAATTAATGTTGTTTAAGGATGGATTGTATTGTTTTATGTATAAAGCTTCTAGTATTTGGAGTTTTTATTTATTTTTTTCAATACAAACCATCCTTAAACAAAATTAATTAACCTGAACTTTGGTGGACTAATCCACGAATTCCACCCAAATATTAAAAAGTTGGCCAGAAAACTCGAAAAAATCAAAAATAAAATTGTTAAACAGGAGATGTGTCTTTTGTTTAATTCTACATGTATAAATGAAAGAATGCTGCCCACACACACACACACACACACACACACACACACACATATCTATTATCTATTATTATACTAAAGCTGAGTTTATCAACCTTCTCCAGCTAAAGGATTTTTTTCTATTTATGTTATGGACACAATATTTATACTTAGATATTCCTTGGTGTTAGCACTACAAAGTGTTTGAAAAAAGATTCAGTTTAATTGGTTTTAATTAGGCGTAATTAGCAATTAAGTCAACGACCGACCAATCCCTGTTTCACAGACTAACTATCTCTCTTCCCATCTCGCTTTGTCAGTTAAGTTAACTCTCCCCCCACTCTCTATTTGTCAGTTAGGGAGAATGAAAAAAAAGAATAAAAAATCCAGCAGTCAGGATGCCTCACACCCACACACTAACCCCCTGTAGATTCGCCCACTTCCCTTTCTCCAGACGAATCTTATTCAAATGAGCAAATGTTTTGGTTTGTTTTAATAAAACAAAACAAAAGTATATTTTTACGGCATGATTTCAATTTTAGTTGAGCGTAAATTTTACGAAATTGAAATCATGCTTTAAAATAGATTTTTTTAAATTACTTTAATTATTAATTCATAGAGTATTAAACTTACTTTAAAAAATATTTCATGTTGGGTAAAAAAAATAGTTATATATTTAAATATTATGGAATTCAAATGAGCAAACATTGACTACTCCCACTATTTAAGTGAACTTCTTATTTAGGTCGGTAAAATTAAAACGGAAAGTTTTTTGCTGGTACCAAATGACAGTTTAACTGCAGTCTATGAATTAACATTTTGCGAATTTGGTTACGGTTTTAGGGGATTAAGGTTGTTTTTAATTACGTATTGCTTAAAAAAATAAACAACAAAAAACACAAATTACTATACATTTAATGTTGAAAAATATTTTTTAAACCAAGTTTAATTGAAATTATACATTGCAATACTAACACAAACAACTGTCTCAATAATAGATTTAATAATTAATTTCAATGGTTAATTAAATGTATAGTAATTTGGGGTTTTTTGTTGTTTATTTTTTAAAGCAATACGTAATTAAAAACAACCTTAATCCCCTAAAACCGTAACCCAATTCGCAAAATGTTAATTCATAGAATGTAGGACTGATTTCTGACTTAGGTTGGAAAATTAAAACGGAAAATTTTTTGCTGGTACCCAATGACAGTTTAACTACTGTCTATGAATTAACATTTTGCGAATTGGGTTACGGTTTTAGGGGATTAAGGTTGTTTTTAATTACGTATGGCTTAAAAAAAAAAAACTCTGTCTTTAGTCTTTTTATTTATGCAGAAAATAGTATCAATCAAATATATACCACTCCGATATTACAGTCTGAATAATACAAATAATTGTAATCTTTGCGGAGTTCCGTCATGGCCTCTTGCCTCAAAACATGCTTGCTGGTGACTGCTGAAAAAAAAAAAAAAAAAAACAAAAACACCAGCTACGATTGAAGTCCGTAGCGGAAGCGGCGTGAAAAACAAAAACAACTAGGGTTTAGGGTTTAGGATTTGGGGTTGGGGTTTAGGTTTAGTTTAATGGAAAATAAATAAATGATTTGGGCTCTGTTTTTTCTGAGTCACCCTGTATACAGGGTGACCCAGAAAAAACAGAACTTTGTAATAAAACAGTTAATTTTAACTAGGGGGGGGGTTTAGGGTTAGGGTTGGGTTTTCAGTGGAAAATGCCCCAAGCTGGTTCTTTTTTTTTTTTTTCAAGTGATACCGCTTCGGATGCAGGAATCCAGGTCGGAACTCCGCAAAGATTACCATTATTTGTATTATTCAGACTATTGTCCTCGTCTTCATTGTTATCTGTACAAAGTTTCGGCTGATGTCCCTCCGGCCTTCTTCCGGTATTTCTTGTCGGACTCGGGAACCTTCTTAATTGGGAGCCATCACGGAACTTTGCACCCAACCCTTTATTAGGTCCACGGGGGTATCCTGTTCTCATTCCACTAACCATAGCTGGGGTAAAGGTGTTAAGCTGTGTTAATTATTCTTCAATGTTACTGCTGTCCCTGACCAGGATTGAACCTGCAGTCTAGAGATAACTGGCATTTAGAACTGTCTTAATCTAACCCCTTTATCTATTAGGATATGTGTTCAATTGGACAATCCAGTGTGAATTTTTTCAATTGCAAAAGTTACAATTTATTTTTTAAAAACGGATTTTAAGTAGTCTCTTGGCAGGCATCTTGATCAAAATGGACGAAAAAAACGTTTTAAATATATCAAAAATAAATTATATGTGTAATATTATTTTGCTTTTTTTACTGATGCTCATTATGTTACTACTTTTCGACTTAGACAAAAATTTGACCTTAAATAATCAATTTGATAAATTTTAGTTCGTTTTTAAAAATGAAAAGCAGATGATATTTTGGCAGATCCTACTCTTTTCCCTAATCATCTAGCGAGAACTTAATGGGTGACCCAACGGGTCACGTTTTGTCTAGTATATATTTATTTGTTGAATTTTTAAAAAATAATAGTTTTTCATAAGCAACTACCCAGATTTCAGGTTATTTCACCATCGTCAGACTGCTCCTGGTGTTTATTTGAAGAGACTTTGTGTTGTTATCTAACAACACAAAGATAACATCACAAAGTCTCTTCAAATAAACACTAGGAGTAGCCTGACGATGGTGAAATAACCTGAAACCTGGGTAGTTGCTTATGAAAAACTATTATTTTTTTAAAAATTCAACAAATAAATAAAGCTCCTACAAATTTGTGGTTGAGCACTGTGATTTCTTTGTTTCATCCCAAAACAAATTTTTAAATATATATATATATATATATATATATATATATATATATATATATATACTAGAAAATATATGCACCCTCCGGGTGCAAGTATTTAAGTTTTAATGTAATGAAATATCGTATTAAATTAGAAACGCTAATGAAACTAAATAAGAATGCAGAGAAAAGATTTGAGGGGATATAATCGAAAAATAGAACAACTGAAATTTACTCTTCCATCACTCTCGTCTTTCATTGTTATTTTTTCTAATTTAAGTATTTAGTTAAAATAGGAAGTAAAGAATAACATTACAGTTATTTTTTCTTGTTGATGGATTTCATTTAAGATTCATTGAAGAGATTTTTGCTTATATTCATTAAAATAAAGCCAAACAGTTAGAAACCAATAATACTAAGCATATATTTATTAAAATTACATTTTTAATATCAATATGCAAATTAGCCTTCCCGTTCACACTGTAAACCGCTATTTTGTTGTATATATAAATACCATTGCATGTTGTTAGCATGTAGATATGGTTAACAGTATTAATAATGTAAAACAATTTTATTAATAATTGAGGTTAAAATAAGGATAAATTCATGGTGAATGTGACGTCAATCACTAAGGGAAATGTGACTTGAGTAGTGATTTAGTTTCGGTTACAGACAGAAAAACACACAATCTCCATTATAATAAGATATATATATATATATATATATATATATATATATATATATATAGGGCGTCTGAAAATACGTACATACACACATGTGTGTTTGTTTTCTTTTTGATTCGGACTTCAGCCAATCATCGAAGTCCTTTTTTGCTTCATGACATCTTGACAAATTCCAATCAAACGTCTTAATCAGAAGAAGAAAAGAAAAACTACTTCAATTTTCTGCCACCAAACAGCAGCTTGTTAGCGGCAAATATAAAACGTCAAATACAGTCACATATTTTAACCTAATGCCAATTCCTTTCAGTCAGATGATAGGTCATTTTTTTACTTAACTGTTTTTAGGGCCGGGTTAGCTCAGTCGGTAGAGTATTCGGTTGGGAACCTCAAGGTTCTTGGTTCGATACCGGCCCTCTACAACTCAGCATATGAGTAGCACTGGGATCTCTGCGGTAAAGTGAGGAGTTGAGGATAGGTGTGGCGCCCCGCCTCAGACGCTAAAAACAATCTCCTTGATCTAGCACTAGTGAAAAGGGGATAGACTCCCTCGCTGTCTGGAACATTGTCCGTCTACATAAGAGTTTTTCAACCTTTTTCATCTAACGGCACAGTGAGCTGGGTAATAAATTGATCGTGGTACACTATCAGTATATAATGGAATAAAGATACATTTTCACAAAGAAATTACTTAAGTAGAAATAACAGTTTCTAAGACAAATTTTTTCAACCGTTGTGGAAAAACATTAAAATATATTAAAGTAAAAATATTTAAAGTAAAAATATTTAAATGTTCAAGTAGAATAAAAAATATTTGAGTAAAAATATAAATTTTCACAAAAAAATTAATCATGTAAAAGTAAAAATACCTGTTTCTAAGACAGAGTTGAAAAACAAAAAATATTAAATTAAAACAAAAAAAAAATTAAATTAAAACAAAAAATATTCAAAGAAATACGCAGGGCTATTTATAAAGAAGAGCTAGATATCCAACTAGCCCACTCTGGGCCCTCACTACTCCAACACCTAACAAAAAAATGTTATTACAGCATGCACACTAGCCAACTGCCCAATAAGAGATCCAAATATATGTCACAAAACTTATACAATTTATCGTTTAAGTTGCTCTAAATGCCTTAATTTCTATATGGGAAGTACATATATTCTTGGTCGAGTTTAGACTATATTTTATTTTTTTGGTTTTTGGTTTGTTTTGTTTTACCGCATATCAACCTCAGCGGGTCATTTAATGCCGATAAAGTTTTGAAATAAATCAATTCTTAATGGATAATACAATTTTTTTATAAATACATTTTTCTATTTAACCCATAGATGGGACCCTAACAGGTACTACCACTCCGGGTCAGAGTGGACCAGGGAGCAATGGTGATGAAGGGGTGCTCAACATTCCCCAAACCTCCAAAACTGGAACCTCACCATCAGATAGAGTTTAACGTAATTCCCAGGACATGTAGACCCGCAGTCACCACCTTCTAGCACCCATATGATAAAAAGGGGTTAGGGCTTGCCATAAGGGCAATAGGGTTGGAGCAATCATATAGGTGCTAGGGCTTGACGTGATCAGCCGATTGATCGGAGGGGGCCTCTCGACCGACCGTCTAGCCCAAGATAGGGCCAAAGTGGAGTATTGCAAGTCATGAACTGCTCGTCCACCTGGGCTCTATCCTTAAGCATCACGGGTCGCCACCCACGGCCAACAGGTGGCCCCATTGGGGGAGTCTTACCCCTCTGCAGAGGTGCAGTCGGTGCATTCTAACGCCCCAGCCGACAGGGCGGAGACTATATTTTAAATGTATTTTAATTCAAATGATGACAAATGGAGAGATAAGAGAACGAGGGTAGAAAAATCATTATTGCTTGGTTGTGTGCATGCGCAAAGAGCAAGCGGCCCACGCAGTGTCGATCTGCTTATCGGCGTGGGAGGTAGTGTTTCCGCATCATCTCAGGTGTGAGAATAACGTATTGTTTGCTATATTGATCGAAGTCAATCACTGAATGTGATGAATTGTTGATGATGTGATACCATTAATAATTTTGATTGAGAATGGATTTTATCTTTAAATAAATCTGGATCCTGTTGTATTGGAGTTTAGCTCAGCCGGTAGAGCGTCCGACTAGGAACCACAAGGTTCCGAGTTCGATACCGGACCTCGCCAATTCAGCGAATAAGTAGCACATGGATCTGTGCGGTAAAGTGAAATGTTGGTGGTAGGTGTGGCGCTACGCCTCAGACGCCAAAATAATCTCCTTGGTCTTGCGCTAGTAAAAAGTGGATAGACTCCCTTCCTGTCTGGCTGATATCGATATCAAATAAAAGTTCGTCTCCAGATCAGTGTAGAAGAATGATATTTTGTTGAACATTGTTTCTTCGTATGTTATAAATACTAGTACAAAAAAAAAACACCCCCCGGGCGATGTAAAAATAGATTTTTGAAACATATCGCCTGAGGGATGGAAGTAAAAAATTCAATGTCAGCGAGTTTGTACCCTAAGTAAGTAAAATCATCAACTTCATCAAAGGATTACAAAATAAAACAATTTGAAATGTAAACTTTAAATATGTATTAAAATAAAACAAACTATATATAGATATATAATACCAGTCATGTATTTATTAAAACTTATTTTAAAAAACAATGAGGACTTTCTAATGTTGCATGTTCAAATTTTGAGTGTATTTATTCTATGTTATGACGATTTTGGGTAATGTGACATAAGCAGTGACGTAATTTTTGTTACAGACAAAAACCGGAAGCGAATCTCCATTATTAATAGATAAGAACCCTTAAAAGCGAAATAACAAGGATGTTTATTGCCTGAGAAAACTTAATAGAATATGATATAAAAAAGCTTATACCTAAGTGAATCGAAGAAATGTCCTAATTGGAAAATAGTCTTTTATAAGTAAACTCTTGAGGATGTTAGTAATAGAATAACGTATAATATTTACTACTATATATTCATCAAAACATAAATCACACCATAAGAACATTTAAATATATAGGCACATGGCATAGAAAACAAAACTCAGTATTAAAAACAAACAACTTGTATTAATATTAAGTTTACAAAAAGGTATTACAGGATACCGGGCAAAGTTCTTTCATAAGTTTTTGTTTTAAAGTTCTTGTTTGAAAGTTCAATATAAAATATATTAAAAGATGTTATAAATCTCGAAGTGAGAAAGAAAGGGTAAGATTTCAGAGTCACAAAACAGTCAGGTGTAGATAATGCTGATCTTGCAAAGGCTGATTAGAGAGAGAGAGAGAGAGAGAGAGAGAGAGAGAGAGAGAGAGAGAGAGAGAGAGAGAGAGAGAGAGAGATACAGTTGTTCATACCTTTTAAGCTTGTATGTGAATTAATCTTACACTGTAAGACGTGGATTCGTTTAGACATGTAAATTCTTTCTGACTTGATATCCGAAAAAGTTCTTATTTATAAGAAATGAGTAGGCTCCAAATTGGGTCTACTTGGTAAATTTCTTTTTGGCGCAAACGTCTCTGATTGGTCGAAAATGTACAAATATCTATTTCAATTTTTCTCTTTTATGATGCGCTAATCCACTGCGCAAAGACGTACTTTTGTCATTCGACTCTCAATCGTCGTAGTGAAAACTTCCGGTTTACTACAGAATGTTGTTTGAGTGGAGGTACTATTAACACAGATGTCGAACTAGGAACCTTGTAGTTTCTAGTCCAACGCTCTACCGACTGAGCTAACCCGGCCCTTATTATTTGTAGTGGAACTTAATCAAGTCAAAACGTATATCATTAGGCATTACTCATTACTAAACTCTTTAGCAGACTTTTGAGACTCTGTAACCAAAAATACGTACACCTTTTATATATATATTTATGCAGTTTTATTTTTGGTTACAGATGTGTTTCATGGCTGTATGGTTTGGTAATAAAACCCCGAATAATCTTCCTACTCCAGCAGATTGGTTCTAAGACAACTTGTCGTAGGAACAAACCCCGTGGGTTTCAATGTCTATTTCAGAGAATTCCCTTGCCATTATTCGAAGCAACCCATTTTATATTCTAATTGTAGATCAGAAGTGACTGTCTTTATTTTATTTTATTTTCATAGACAGTCTCTTCTGATCTACAATTAGAATATAAAATGGGTCGCTTCGAATAATGGCAAGTGAATTCAGGTAATGTTTGAGTGGAGGTATTAACTCAGGTAATTCTTTTTTTTTTTGTTTTGTTTTTTTTTTTTTTTTTGTTCTAAGGCAAACGACAAAACAGCCTAACTAATAAAGAAGGATGGCTACTTGTTTACACCTGTCACTTGTATATCCTGACTCTAATAATGATGACATATCCGACGACTAATGATGATGATGATGATGATGATATTAAACAAGTGACATTTACCATGCGTCTGGGACACTAAAAGGTTAGAAAGAACCAGGCCATTTCCTGATTTTTTTTTTAAATTCTGATCTACAGTAAAAAAAAAAAAAATTTTTTAAAAAGATGGATTATTTTTTTGTGACGTGATCAGTCAAATCCTTTTTATTATTTTTTTTTCTAATCTTTTTTTATTTCACAAATTACGACAACCACTACAATAATGATATCAGGTGTATAAATAAGAGTAGGAATATGATATTCATTTGGTGTGTTGGTATTAAGTCCAATTAATCCGCGCCTGTCTAATAGGACACTTCTAAAGGTCAGTTGGGGTCAGATACGCCCATTAGATAATATAAAAGACAATTCAGTCAGTTTGATGGGTTAAATAGAAAAATGTATCTATAAAAAAATTGTATTATCCATTAAGAACTGATTTATTTCAAAACTTTATCGGCATTAAATGACCCACTGAGGTTGATATACCATAAAACAAAACAAACCAAACCAAATCAGTCAGTTTGATAAATGTTGATATTTCACCTCATCATTTTTATCACACGGAAGGTTACAAAGAGTGTTGGAAATTCCATAGCTAATTATCTACCCGGTGACTATTAATATAACGTCCCCAGCTATGCCGTCTCGGTGGTGTTACTTGAAGGAAAACAACCAACTGAGGGCATTAAATGTATTTTAGAGGGGGGCTTCTCTTTTTTATATGAACAAATGGAGATGGGTGGGTAGATATATATAAACAAAGTAAAAAATGAACAAATTGAGGTAGATAGATAGATAGATAGATAGATAGATAGATATCCATCTTCATATCTAAACAAGAATTACGACAAATTTCTATAAATAAACAAGAATTACGACAAATTTCTATAAATAAATTTCTAAACAAATTACGATAAATAAATAAGAATTACGACAAAAAAAAGAGAAGCCCCCCCCCCTCTAAAATACATTTAACGCCCTAAGTTGGTTGTTTTCTTTCAAGTAACACCACCGAGACGACATAGCTGGGAACGTTATTTTAACAGTCACCGGGTAGCAATTTCTGAGGCAGGAAACCGGGACGCACTTCCTCATAAATTACCCTTTTTTATTTCACAAATTACGACAACCCCTACAAGAATGATATCAGGTGTATAAATAAGAGTAGGAATATGATATTCATTTGGTGTATTAAGTCCAATAAATCTGCCCTGTCTAGTAGGACACTTTTAAAGGTCAGTTGGGGTCAGATACGCCCATTAGATAATATAAGACAATTCAGTCAGTTTGATAAATGTTGATATTTCACCTCATTATTTTTATCACACGGAAAGTTACAAAGAGTGTTGGAAATTCCATAGCTAATTATCTCCCCCTGCCGCTAGGGGGCGGGTGTCAACATCGTATGTTGGTGCCAAATACCAAAACTTCACTTATCGCAAATCAGTACTGGAGAAGAGACATAAAAACACCAAGCTCTCATTACCAAGCCCCAAAACAGGGTCCACTTATCACAGAACTTTACAACCAGCTTCCTTCTAAGGCATTGTATCTGCATACTGCATAAAGGCCGGTACTATTGCACACTGACTAAAGGACGAGATACTACCGAGACGAAGCGTCTTATCTACATTTCCTACCGACGAGAAGAAAACCGCGTTATCACCATTACTACAAGAAAATTCCTCCACAGATAAGTCTGTAGCAAATACCATTAAAATTTGCAACAATTTTATGTAATTCTGTCAATACAAGTGTCTGCATTTACTTTCGTGTTTGTTCATTCTTTGTCCGACAATTTGCCTACAACTACGGAGAAATAAGAGCTCCTTCGAATCCGTAAATACTCTTAAGAGGCACTCGTTCCAGAACGGTTATCGTCGTTTGTTGAAAACCAAATAGGCGACCCGAGTTCAAACCTTGGTCGAGGCTACTGAGGTTTCACTTCGTTCTAATGCCCTTGGTAAAAGGTATAAATGTCCTCTCCTCAGCTATGGGTAAATAGCAGAGTAGCCTGGGTTCTTGAACCTTTGTAAGGTAACCAGTCTTGGGGAAGTAATAACTCTGAATTTCGGTTTGTTTTGTTTTGTTTTACGGCAGATCAACCTCAGTGGGTCATTTAATGCCAATAAAGTTTTGAAATAAATTATTTCTTAATGGATGCTCAGTTTTTTAAAATAAATACATTTTTCTATTTAACCCATAGATGGGACCCTAACAGGTACTACCACTCCGGGTCAGTGTGAACCAGGGAGCAATGGTGATGAAGGGGTGCTCCACAAGTATAAATATAAATACACGATATGTATTACTACCTAATCGTTAGGCATGACATAACCCCAGACAGGTTTATATGTCGTTAAAATTTAGGAAGCGCGTGGTGTAATGGTTAAAGTCATGGGAAATGGACTCGTCACCCTAGTTCAAATCCTGGACGTGCTAATTGCATTTCACTTAGCGCTAATACCCTTGGGAAAGGTGTGAATCCTACTCTCCCTCCAGCTATGGGTAAATAGTAGGGCAGACTGGGCTCTTCAACCTTGGTTAGGCAACCGGTCTAGGAGAAGGAAAACTCTGAATTCAAACCTGTTGAACTCAATTAGGAAATTGACCTTGTGTCACATCTGTAGGGTTGTGTCAACATTGTAGCAATTTTGTCTGTGATTGAAACTTGTGATTGAAATTTGTTGTTATTGAGAGAGAGAGAGAGAGAGAGAGAGAGAGAGAGAGAGAGAGAGAGAGAGAGAGAGAGAGAGAGAGAGAGAATTGGAAACGAAAATACGAGACCAACCTGATATATCATTTTGTGTCTTCGGGCAGCGACTTCTCCCCATTGTGTCGATGTGGGGGGAGAACTTTCGCTCCTACTGTCGAGTTAGGAGCATCAGCTCCAACTCTGTCGAGTCGGGAAGAGCGTCGCATCCTGTTCGTGCGGAGGGGTTGGTATATATATATATGTCGTTAAAATCAATAAACAAACAAACAATCTAGCTAGCACACCACGCGCTTAATTTTTTTTCCCTGCATTTCGTTGATTCTGTTGTCTCTATCTTTTTATTTTTGTTGTATTTTTAGTCATGATAATTAATGCCAATACTGTATCAGTTGTTGTCACAACGTTTCTTGGCTTCTGCTTCTTACTCAACACAAACAAACCTGTTCGCTGCCTTCTTCGTCGTTTTAACCTTCTCTTATGTTTATTATCATCTTCTGTTACTAAAACTTTACAGACTTTGTTGACGTAAATATTTTGTAGCAGTTGCGATAAAACCTAGAAATATCGAGGTCATCTATTTTATTGAGAACAGATACGAAGACAGTTCACGTTGAGAATATATACAAAGACAGTTCGTAAGTTCGTCAAATAATCTAGCAAAAAATCACTGTTCCCATGAATAGTAATATGTAGGGACTGGCAAAAAAATCAGCTTCTACGAGTTTTAAAAGTTAATTAAAAATAACTATTGTTTAAGGTCAAACTTTGTCTAAATCGATAAGTTGTAACATAATGACCATCATTAAAAAAGAACAATATCATTACATACGCAGTTTATTTTTAAAAGATTTAAAACCATTTGTTTTGGTCAATTTCGACGCGATCCACCATTCTGTCTCTTTTTCAATGGTTTTAGGCGCTTGTTTACAATTTTAATATAACATTTAGGATGGAAAAACAATTACCAAAAATCAGGTAATTATCCGATTTTAATGAAATTTTCAGTATTATTTTATCAATTAATGAATTTTATAATGCATTAGTTATTTTATTTCAAAACTTTAATTTAGTATGCAATTCCCACGTATACATTAGAACATTCTCTCATATTTCTAGTTTGCAATGCCACCTAGGGCTGAACGGAAGAACCGTGGCAAGTAAGGTATGTAATCCCTTCGTACACATTGGAATATCCTCAAATCTTTCTAGCTTTTAATGCCACCTAGTACCTAACGTAAGAATCGCGGAAAGTAGGGAATGTAATCCCCACGTATACATTGGAACATCCTCTCATCTTTCTAGCTTGTAATGCCACCTAGTGCCTAACCGAAGAACCATGGCAAGTAAGGAATGTAATCCCCACATATGCATTGGAATATTCTCTCATCTTTCTAGCTTGTAATGCCACCTAGTGCCTAACGTAAGAATCGCGGAAAGTAGGGAATGTAATTCCCACGTATACATTGGAGCATCCTCTCATATTTCTAGCTTGCAATGCCACCTAGTGCCTAACGGAAGAACCGTGGCAAGTAAGAATGTAATCCTACACCTTCTTTTGCTTTTGTGATGACATAAGCAATTTTGATATTTCAAAGGTTTTATTTGTTGTGATCGAAATATAAGTCACTCTTGTCTTTTTTTTTTCTTGTTTTTATTTCTTTCTTTTTTTAAATCAGATTTTTGAAGAATGATGATCGGAATCACCTTACTTCTCGTCAGTTGTAACACGTTACACCACTTGCTGTATATTGCGACTAATAAAGATTTGTTTTGTTTTTTTTCCTCGACAACTTTCCCACCCACGCAGAAACAGGCGGGTGTTTTGGTATTTTGGTTTCTTTGGTTTGCGGAGGAAAGCAAGAAAGAAGAAAGAAGTCACGAAAAACAATAATGAATGATTAACTGAAGGACGCTATGCGGGTGGATAGCGGTGGATAGCGGTGTGAGGATGACTGCCAGAAAAATGTGGATGATAGTAAGTTGGTTGATGACACGTATTGACAAGAAGTGCGAGAAAGAAATGAAGAAATGTAGGAGGCGGTAAAGAGTGGGAGGAGAAAGACATTTTTTTTTAAAGGAGGAAAAATGAGAAAAAGGAAAATGTGAATAACTCTGTATTTATCTTATTATATAATTCTCATGTATGAAAAGAAAGGAAGAAGTTAAGCAACCATGAGTGAGTTCAGTAAGTAGATGAGTGACTGCTTAGTAACAGTTGTTGGCATCCTTCCGTCTATGAGAGACGATGGAGTAGTGTCAAGGTTTTTGTTAACTTGAACTGCATAGCCTGGACGGGTTCATATGGAGGATGAGCTGTTGCCCGTGCAGCAAATCTCCCCTATCCACACTGCCGCTGTCATCCAAAGGAAAGGTAAGGTACCAATGCAGTTTGGCAACGGTAGTGTCGCAGGAGTTGATGGGTAGCACTGGATTTCAACATCACACCACCTTTAGGGACTCCAGTTCCTGATTTATTTTCGGGGTTTACTCCCTTAGCCTTTCCTTGAAGGCAGCAGAGGTTTTGTGTCGGACTTCTTGAGTTGATGGGTTGCCGACCAAGGCTAAAGAGCCCATTCAAACCCATTTGGGGATTTATGCGAGTA